>JAKLNT010000060.1:0-174327 GCA_022814375.1 Aspergillus quadricinctus | reverse complement strand
AGATATATATCTAGTATTAGGGAGAATTCTATAATTATATTCTTTATTAATAATTCTAGATATAATAAATTCTAAGGTGTTAAATCTAATAGCCTAATAAAACTTTCTATAATTAGTAAGTATATCTTCCTTAGAATATAATTAATACTAGCTTTCTAGTTATATTAACTATTTAACTAGCCTCTGCAAGAGTCTCTTTATAGAAGTAACTAATTTTCTAACTTACTATCTTCCTCTATAATAGATTCTTTAGTATTAATATCATCTAGTTTAGGTCTAGCTACTTAAGAGGTATGTAGCTATTTTATAATAGTGTAATCTAGTAGTAAGATAGTATTAAGATATAGATATACTTTAATTATATAGCCTATAGCTCTGCAATATAAGCACCTACCCTTAGTATAGTAATATATTAGTTTAGTTTTATTAACCTACTTAGTACAGCAGCATTAGCAGGCTAAGATTATAGCTATTAGTTTCTAATCTATAAAGTTAATTATATTAGGGGCTGATACTGCTAGGGGTGCTAGAGATAATATATAGCTAGTATAATTATAGCTTATAGAGGTTATATTCCTTCTCTATTATTTAGCTTAGACTACTCCTTATATATAGAGAGCTTTAATTTAGTCTATAATTATTTATAACTGCTAGCAGTACTTCTTAAAGCTTAATTTCTTAATTATATTAATTAATTATATCTTTATCTTAGTGCTTAGGGTTCTATTAATAAAGATCTATTTTATATTATTTATCTAGTTATAGCCTCCTACTTCTATTAGCAGCTAGTTAAAGTCTATAAATATATTACTAAAGGGATGATTATCTTATTATAGATAATAAAGTTCTTTTATAGCCTTCTCTATATAGTTCCTATCTTAAAATATAATATTAAGCTAATTAATTATATAATCTAAGTCCTTAGCTATTATAGAGTAGTTCTTAGTATACTAATCTATCTAAGGGCTTATTATAGTAGCTACTTAATCTTTAAGCCTAGTAAATATATACTATATATAGTTATAATAGCTACTAAATAATAGGAGGTCTATCTTAAGCTTTATAATTAGATTAGTATAAAAGATATTATATATAATCTTATTAATACTATTATATTACTTAGGGTCTGATAAGATTAGTTTAGATTATCTTACTAAGTCTTTTATAGGAATAGGGGCTGCTTAAAGAGTTAGTACTATCTATATAGAAGCTGCAGAGATAGTAGCTAGTTAGATAATAGTAACTATTTATTAAGCCTTAAGTAGGGTTATTTAATTAAGTATCTCTTATAGCTACTAGGCTATCTAGGCTATAGTATTTATCTAAGCTTTATTCTATTATAATAGTTACCTCTTGCTAGATCTTCTAGAAGATATTAATATCTCTAATAGTGTGTTATTATAGTTTATACTATCTTTACTATCTATATTATCTAATTTAGCTATCTTAGCTAATTAGTCATCTTATTTAGTTCTATTTATCTAATTCTATAGATATAGTTATCTTTTACTAGTTCTATTTAGCTATCTAGCTTAGTATACTGCTTATTAGTTTATTAGATTTATTTATTTATTTACTTCTTCTTATTAGATTTATTTATTTATTTTAGTAAGTAATTTCTAATATTATAGGCTAGAAGCCTTGAAATCTATAATCTAGATTTAGATAGTAAGAAATTACTAAGGAATCTAACTAGATTGCAGTAAGTGAATATTATAAGGAATATATAAATAGTAGCTAAGATTATATAATAAAGATAATTAGAATATTAAGTGTAATATTGCTGCCTGAGGCAGGCGGCAGCTGGTTTCATAATTTCAGCCAGGGCTGAAGGAAGATCATGAGTGCTTAGTAAGCTCAAGCACTCAGTGGGCCCTGCCCACTACATATATAAGATAATTATATAGATTTAATAATAAATTAGACTAAGTTTATTAACTTATACTTCCTCTCTATAATCTTAAATAATTAGTATAGATATAGTATCTTTACTTTTAAAATAAAGTAGCTAAGATAGGCCTATAAGTATCTAAGATTAATAAATATTTATTTTTTAATACTTATAGAGTGCTTCTTATCTTATATATAAATAATATAGAGATAGTAGCACCCTTTTAAAATATTATTAAAAAGATATATAAGACTTTTAGAGAGCTCTTTAATATATCTCTTATTAGACTAGCTATCTATTATCTTAAGATAAAAATAAAACTTAATATTATAAATTATATTATAAAGCTATCTTAAAAAGCCTATTTATAATACTTAGTAAATACTTTTAACTCTAATAATTATAAAACCATTATAATACTTATAGAAGAAGGTGTAAAGCTTATAAAAAGTAATAAATCTATTAATTTATTATTTAAAGAGAAATATAGCTTAGATATAGGTTCTATTATATATCTAATACTCTAGATAAGGCTAGATACTTCTTTTACTATTAGTAAGCTTATATACTTTATATCTAATCTAAATAAGAGCTATCTTAAATATTTTATATATTTAGTATACTTCTTTTATTATATACTTAATATTAGTATTATATACAAGCTATATAAGGCTAAAGAGATTATAGAAAAGCTTAGAGTTATTATTAGCTATATAGATACTAACTATATAGGCTATATTAATACTTATTACTCTATTACTAGCTATATCTTTATATTTAGTAATAGCTTTATCTTATAGATATCTAAGTTATAAATTATTATATCTCTATTAATCTATAAGATAAAGTATATAATAATTATATAAGTAGTAAATATCACAGGCTAGAAGCCTTGAAATCTATAACCTAGATTTGGATAGTAAGAAATTACTAAGGAATCTAACTAGATTATAGTAGTTAAATAGAATAAGGAGTATATAAATAGTAACTAAGATTATATAATTACTACTACCCTAGCTAGGGCTTTATAATTTCAGCTAGAGCTAAAGGAAGATTATAAATACTTAATAAGCTTAAGTATTTAGTAGGCCTTATCTATTATACTATCCCCTTTCTTTTCTAAATTAGGTATCTCTAGCTAGCACTAAAATTATTACCCTCTAGTAGACTTAGCTAGTGCTGAAATCACTACTCTCTAGCTAGCCTAGCTAGGGCTAAAAATAGTAAGTCTATTCTTCTATATCTCTAATACTACTATATTAGTGAGATTAGTAGCTAGCTTCTATATAGGATATTTATAGTTTATCTATTTAACTAAGTACTCTATGCAGTGGCCTTATCTAATATATTTTTTATATTTATCTATAATCTCTTTAATAATATACTTAGCTTCACTATTAACTAATACTAGTAGTAGCTAATAATTATTATTTATCTAGCTTAGGAATAGATTATTAGAAGTAAGGTAAAGTAGGCTAATATAGAATATATTATATATATCTAGTAGTATATCTAACTAATAGATATATAATCTAATAGCTTTAAGCACTATAAACTTTATATACTATATATTAAGTTTCTAGCTTAGATAATCTATCTAGATATTCTATAAGTCTAGCTATACTTTTAAGTTAATAGTATATTATAGGCTTACTAAGTAAGTATAATTTAAATACTTCTCTTACTATTATTAAGCTATTACTAGTTTTAACTAAGCTATCTTTATAGCTTCTCTTATCTTTATAATAATAGTATTAGCCTTCTCTCTTATAAAGTAGGCTATAATAGTAGTAGTAACCTCTTAATTTAGCTTCTTAACTTCTAGTAGTTTAATATTATACCTATAATTTAAGAAGAATAGGCTAACTTCTATACTTATAGTATCTTAGCTATTAATTATAAGCTATACTATTAGTAATAATAACTTTTAATTAGACTATATATAATTATAAAAGTTCTATAGATAGGCTTCTAATATAGTATTTATATATTTAATCTACCTATTAGTTTATGGGTAGAAAGTAGTTAATAACTATTACTAAATATATAGCTACTTATAGAAATACTTCTAGAATTTACTAATAAACTACAGACTATAATCTAATATAATTATACTAGGAATACTATAGTATTTAATAAACTAGTCTATTATAAGCTACACTACTATCTTAGAGTCTATATATTTATATAGTACTAAGATTATATCTTTTCTAAGTCTATTACTAATAACCATGATGTCCTTATATCTATTAGAGATAAGAAGTTTTATAATAAAGTTAATAGTAATCTTATACTATTTATAATCTAGAATTAGTAATGGCTTTAAAAGTCCCTAATATTATTTATACTATATATAGTTGGCACTACACTTATCATAATTCTATATAAATTATTAGATATCTATAGACAGTTCTAGCTAGTAGAAGTTCTAGGTAATTATTATATATAGTATATTCTTCTTAGGGTAGCTAGTTAATATAGAGTTATAGGTTTCTTATAAGATTCTTATTTATAATAGTTTAGAATTAGGGACCTATTTATATTCTTAGTATAATAGATAGCTATCTAGTAATAGTAAATATTTAGTAATTAATATCTATATATATAACTTAGTAGTGAATTTAATAGCTCTCTCTCTAAGTACTTACTATATTTCTTCTAGGGTAATATTATTATACTTAGCTATTCTCTACTAATCTTCTAGTAGCAAAGGTATTATTACTATAGATATTATATATAAAATTATATAGCTAGGTTAATTATAATATTAATTACTATATTTATTTAGTAGGCTCTTACCTAACTTAGATACTAATTTATAAGTATAGGACACCTGCATATATATATAGCTAGTAATAATTTTTAAGGGCACTAGATAGTGATTATAGGCCTTAAGCTAGTTATCTTCTATATTCTTTAATATATCTTACTCTTTATAAGATAGTGTATCTAGGCATATATCTAGCTTCTTAGACTAGTAATATATCTTATAGTTAAATCTGCTTAGTATATATAACTAATATATCTACTATTTATTAAGTCTATAGACTATTTTAAAGTATTTAAGATTATAGTAGTCTGTAATAAGCTTAAATTATAATAAACTAATTAATTCTAATTCCTATTCCTTAAGTATATTAATAATAGCCAGTAGCTCCTTATTATAGATTTTATAATTATATTCTATTAGTATATTCTTTCTTAAGATATAGGCAACTGGCCTTAGTACACTATTATTATTATATTAGGATATAGTAGCTCTTATTACCTAGTTTAAAGTATTTATCTCTACTACTATCTTCCTATTAGGATTAAACTATATAAGAATTAAGACTATAGTAAATATCTTCTTTAACTTCTTAAAAACTACTCTCTGCTTATCTCCCTATATAAAGGAGGCTCTCTTATATATTAGTATTATTAGTAGTTATACTATATCTAAGAAGTTCTATATAAATTATTAGTAGAAGTTTATAAAACTAAGAAATAACTATATACTATATATAGAGATAGAGGCCTATTATTCTAGTATAGCTTTTATCTTATTAAGGTCTATCTACACACCCTTCCTAGCTTCTATAATAAATCTTAGGTATTTCATGCTCTTTACTTTAAACTTATATTTATTAATATTTAGCTATAACCCTATATTCCTTAGATATTCTAGTATTTAGTAGATATACTATTAGTATTATATTAATAACCTATTAGTGAAAATTAGCATATTATTAATATATATAGAGGTAAATTTATCTAGAAAGTCCTAAAGGGTTTAGTTAATATACTACTAGAAGGTACTTAGTGTATTAGCTATTCTAAAAAGGATAACTAATTATTTAAATAAGCTAAACTATATATAAAAAGCTATCAGCTATTTATCTTCTAAAGTAATATAAATCTTATAGAAGGTAGTAATTATATCTAGCTTAATAAATTACTTTACTTTTAAGATATATTCTAAGATCTTATTAATTAGAGATAATAGATAATAGTCCTTCTTTATAATTATATTTAGTATATAGTAGTTAATATAAAACTATAATCTATCTTCTAACTTATAGATAAATAGTACTAGTGCTATAGTAGCTAAGCTACTAATATAAATAAAGTCTTTCTCCAGTAGTTTTATCAGCATCTTATATAGTATTAGAAGCTCTTCTTATAATATACTATATAATAGTCCCTAGGGGGGCTCTATTATCTTCCCCTTCTTATCTTTAACTAGCTTAATTTAGTAATCTATATCTAGATAATATAGTAGTAGTTTATTAGCTTTCTTATAATTAAATACTTCTAGAAACTTATGATAGTACACTAGTAGCTTTATTACTAGATTAGTATATTTCTTAATCTATAGGGCCTTCTTAATATCCTTAATACTAATAGTAAAGATCTATATAGTCTTATCTTTTCTTTATTATTAATTATAGACTATAAATCCTTATATACTAATCTACTTTATTACTAACTTTAGCTTATTCTTAATACTCTTTATAGTGAGGCTATCTATAAACTATAATTATAGCCTTATTGCATCTATTATTACTTTCTAATTTACTATCTATAGGATTCCTAAGATTAAATTAGTCCTATTACCTAGCTTCAGCACTATATATATATAGACTATATACTAATAATTCCCTCTAATATCTAGTAAGAAGTAAATAATTATTAAGATAATACTTTCTATTACACTAGTATAGTTCTTAAGCTAAATTAGTTTAATCTTAATCTGCTCTAATTATAGCTTCTATATTGTCACGGGCTAGAAGCCTTGAAATCTATAACCTAGATTTGGATAGTAAGAAATCACTAAGGAATCTAACTAGATCACAGCAGTCAAACATAATAAGGAGTGTATGAATGATAACTAAGATCATATAATTACTACTACCCTGGCTGGGGCTTCATAATTTTAGTTAGGGCTAAAGGAAGATCGCAAGTGCTTAGTAAGCTCAAGCTAGAGTTGCATTTGGTGCGGGTTCGGGCGGGTTCTAGGCTAGTTGGCCCCAAACCGCTGCGGTTTTGGGTTTAAATTTTAGAACCCGCAACCCCCCCGGACCTGATGCAGTTTGGTTGCAGTTTTCACTGCAAAAACTACTACTAGGCCTAACTAGGCCTAGGGGTGCCTATCTTAACTAACTATAGTTAGATTTGGTTCGGTTTTGGGTTGGTTAAACTGCTAATTTTAACTATTTTGACCCTTACTAATTCCCCCTGGGGCCCCCTTTGGGGACCCCTCTGAGGCCCCCTATCAAGCATGCTTATATAAAATTATTATTTTTATATGAAATATATGGTAATTATGACCATACTAATCTAATTCTAAAATATCGATTTGATATCTATAGGGTTGAATGGGTGGTGGTTAAAAATTATTTAAAAGGTATGGTGGTTGTCAGACCTTAGTGTCCTTATATATATATCTCCGCACTACTTTCATACTAAGTTATGACAGAAATAATTATTCCCTTATATCTCAGCAACCACTAGGTATTTTCTAATAATTTTAATATCATTAGATAGCCCTTGATTCAGGCTATCTCATGATACTAATATTAATTAAAACTATATAGAAATGACTAATTTATTAATATAAATGGGTTGGGCAGTTTCACCTAACCTAGAAAACTGCAAAAACCATAACTGAACAGTTTAACCAAACCTGAAGTGGTTCTGGGGTAGAGAAACTGAACCTAAAGTGGTTCCCTAGGCTAGGCACCGAACCCTCACCACTGCGAGTTCGGTGAGGGTTGGTTTCGATTTTTGCGGTTTGGTTATGCCACTCTAGCTCAAGCACTCAGTAGGCCCTGCCCACTACACTACCCCCCCCCTTTCTAAATCAGGCGTCTCTGGCCAGCGCTGAAATTATCACTCTCTAGTAGACTTAGCTAGAGCTGAAATCACTACTCCCTAGTTAACTTAGCTAGGGCTGAAAATAGTAAGTCTATTCTTCTATATCTCTAATACTACTATATTAGTAAGATTAGTTACAGGCTCCTAGATAGGCTGTTTATAGCCCACCTATTTAACTAAATATTCTATATAGTAGCCTCATCTAATGCATCTTTTATACTCTTATAAGATTTCCTTAATAATATATTTAGCTTCACTATTAACTAGTACTAGGGGTGGCTGGTAATTATTATTTATCTAGCTTAAGAATAGATTATTAGAAGTAGAGTAAAGCAGGCTAATATAGAATATATTATATATATCTAGTAGTATATCTAACTAGTAGATATATAATCTAATGGCTTTAAGCACTATAAACTTTATATATTATATATTAAGCTTCTAGCTTAAGTAATCTATCTAAATATTCTATAAGTCTAGCTATATTTTTAAGTTAATAATATATTACAGGCTCACTAAATAAATATAATTTAAATACTCCTCTTACTATTATTAAGCTACTACTAGTTCTAACTAGGCTATCTCTATAGCTTCTCTTATCTTTATAATAATAGTATTAGCCTTCTCTCTTATAGAGCAGGCTATAGTAGTAATAGTAGCCTCTTAATCTAGCTTCTTAATTTCTAGTAGTTTAATATTATACCTATAGTCTAAGAAGAATAGGCTAACTTCTATACTTATAGTATTCTAACTATTAATTATAAATTATATTATTAGTAGTAGTAACTTCTAATTTATCTATATATAATTATAGAAGTTCTATAGATAGGCTTCTAATATAGTATTTATATATTTAATCTATCTATTAGTTTAGGGATAGAAGGCTGTTAAGAGCTATTATTAAATATATAATTACTTATAAAAGTACTTCTAGAACTTACTAATAAACTATAGGCTGTAATCTAATGTGATTATACTAAGGATACTATAATATCTAATAAATTAATCTATTAGAAATTATACTACTATCTTAGAGTCTATTCTCTTATATAGTATTAAGATTATACCCTTTCTAAGCCTATTACTAATTACTATAATATCCTTATAACTATTAGAGGTAGGCAGCTTTATAATAAAGTTAATAGTAATTTTATACTATTTATACTCTAGAATTAGTAGTGGTTTTAGAAGTCTCTAGTATTATTTATACTATATATAGTTAGTACTGTACTTATTATAGTTCTATATAAATTATTAGATATCTATAGATAGTTCTAGCTAGTAGAAATTTTAGGTAATTATTATATATAGTATATTCTTCCTAGGGTGGCTAGTTAATATAGAGTTATAGATTTCTTATAAGATTCTTATTTATAGTAGTTTAGAATTAGGTACTTATTTACACCCTTAGTATAATAGATAGCCATCTAGTAATAGTAAATATTTAGTAATTAATACTTATATATATAACTTATTAGGGAAGCAGGCTACTTCCTCCCTTAGGATCTTTTATATCTTCTCTAAAGGGATATTATCACACTCTACTACCTTTTATTACTCTTCTAATAGTAGTAGTATCCCTCCTATAGGCATTATATATAATATTATAGGATTAGATTAATTATAATATTAATTACTATATTCCTTTAGAGAGCCTTTACCTAGTTTAGCTACTAATATATATATATAAAATACTTATATATATATTTAGCTAGTAATAGTCTTCAGAGGCACTAAATAGTAATTATAAGCCTTAAGTTAGTTATCTTCTATATCCTTTAGTATATCTTACTCTCTATAAGATAGGATATTAGAATATATACCTAGCTTCCTAGGTTAATAGTGCATCTTATAGTTAAATCTACTTAGTATATATAACTAATATATCTACTATTTATTAAGTTTATAGATTATTTTAAAGTATTTAAGATTACAGTGGTCTATAATAAGCTTAAATTATAATAAGTTAATTAATTCTAATTCCTATTTCTTAAGTATATTAATGATAGCCAGCAGCTCTTTATTATAGATCTTATAATTATATTCTACTAGTATATTCTTTCTTAAGATATAGGTAACTAGTCTTAATATACTATTATTATTATACTAGGATATAGTGGCTTCTATTACCTAGTTTAAAGCATCTATCTCTACTACTATCTTCCTATTAGGATTAAACTATATAAGAATTAGGGCTATAGTAAATATCTTCTTTAACTTCTTAAAGGCTACTTCCTACTTATCTCCCTATATAAAGGGGGCTCCCTTATATATTAGTGCTATTAGTGGTTATATTATATCTAAGAAGTTCTATATAAATTACTAATAGAAGTTTATAAAACTAAGAAATAACTATATATTATATATAGAGATAGGGGCCTGCTATTCTAATATAATCTTTATCTTATTAGGGTCTATCTACATACCCTTCCTAACTTCTATAATAAATCCTAGGTATTTCATGCTCTTTACTTTAAATTTATACTTATTAATATCTAGCTATAATCCTACATTCCTTAGATATTCTAATATCTAGTAGATATACTATTAGTATTATATTAATAATTTATTAATAAAAATTAGCACATTATTAATATATATAGAGGTAAATTTATCTAGGAAGTCCTAAAGGGTCTAGTTAATATACTACTAGAAGGTACTCAGTGTATTAGCTATTTTAAAAAAAGTAACTAGCTATTTAAATAGGCTAAATTATATATAGAAAGCTATTAGCTATTTATCTCCTAAAATAATGTAAATCTTATAAAAGGTAGTAATTATATCTAGCTTAGTGAACTACTTTACTTTTAAGATATATTCTAAGGTCTTATTAATTAGGGATAGTAGATAATAGTCTTTCTTTATAATTATATTTAGTATATAGTAGTTAATATAAAACTATAATCTATCTTCTAGCTTATAGATAAATAGTACTAGTACTATAGTAGCTAAGCTATTAATATAAATAAAGCCTTTCTCTAATAATTCTATTAGTATTTTATATAGCACTAGAAGCTCTCCTTATAATATACTATATAATAGTTTCTAAGGGGGCTCTATTATCTTCCCCTTCTTATCTTTAACTAGCTTAATTTAATAATCTATATCTAGATAATATAGTGGTAGTTTATTAGCTTTCTTATAATTAAATACTTCTAGAAATTTATAGTAGTATGCTGATAGCTTTATTACTAAATTAGTATACTTCTTAATCTATAGGGCCTTCTTAATATCCTTAATACTAGTAGTAAAGATCTATATAGTCTTATCTTTTCTTTATTACTAATTATAGACTGTAAACCCTTATATATTAATCTATTTTATTACTAACTTTAGCTTATTCTTAATACTCTCTACTATAAGGCTATCTATAAACTATAATTATAGCCCTATCATATCCACCATTGCTTTCTAGTCTACTATCTATAGGATTCCTAAGATTAAATTAGTTCTATTACCTAGCTTCAGCACTATATATATATAGACTATATACTAATAATTCCCTCTAATATCTAGTAAGAAGTAGATAATTATTAAGATAATACTTCCTATTATGCTAGTATAGTTCTTAAGCTAAATTAGCTTAATCTTAATTTACTCTAGTTATAGCTTCTATATAAAGTATTTAGCTATAACTATATAAGATATATATCTAGTATTAGATAGAATTCTATAATTATATTCCTTATTAATAATTCTAGATATAATAAATTCTAAAGTATTAAATCTAATAGCCTATTAAAACCTTCTATAATTAGTAAGTATATCTTCTTCTTTAGGATATAATTAATACTAGTTTTTTAGTTATATTAACTATTTAATAGGCCCCTGTGAGAGTCTTTTTATAGAAATAACTAGTTTTTTAATTTACTATCTCTCTCTATAGCTATCTCTTCTATATTACTATTATCTAACTTAGATTCTACTACTTAGAAAGTCTACAGCTATCTTATAGTAATATAGTCTAGTAAGAGAATAGCACTAAGGTATAAATATCTCTTAATTATATAGTCTATAGCTCTGCAGTGCAGGCATCTATCTTTAGTTTAGTAATAAGTTTATTTAGCTTTATTAACCTACTTTATATAATAGTGTTAGTAGACTAAGGTTGTAGCTATTAGTTCCTAATCTATAGAGTTAGCTATATTAGATATTACTAGTATTAGAGGTACTATAAAAAGTATATAGCTAGTATAGCTATAACTTATAGTAGCTACACCCCTTCTATATTAGTTAGATTAGCTTGCTCCCCTTATATATAAGGCTTCTACTCTACTAGCTACTTACTATATCTAGTAATAGTATTCTATAAAGGTCTCTTCCTTCTTAATATTAGTTAATACTCCTTTAACCTTATAGCTCAGGGCACTGTCTAGATAGTTCTTCTTTATCTTATTAGACTAAGAGTAGCCTCTAGCTTCTATTAGCAGTTAATTCAGGTCTATAAGTAGCTTATTAAATAGATGATTCTCTTAGTATAGTGCTTATAGCTCTTATAAAGCCTTCTTAGCCTAGCCCTAGTCTTAGAATATAAAGTTAAGCTAATTATATATACTATTTAATATTACTTATATTATATTTAGATTATTTTTATATTAATTTATCTAGAGAGTAAGGGCTGTAGCAGCACTGCCCTTAAGCTTATTAAAGATATATTATATACACCTATAGTAAGAACTAATTATAGCTTAGTTAAGTATTAGCTTTACTTATAGCTTAGAGTGAAAGGTCTAGTATATAGCCTTATTAATACTATTATATATTTCTATATTAGGCAGTACTAGCTTTAGTCTTCTTACTCTATTATCTACTAGGGTTGCTATTAGCATAGGCACTACTAGCTATAGTATTAAGGTGACTAAGATGGATGCTAGTATAGAAGTTATAGCCTATCTCTCCTCTATTTAGGCTATATAGGCAGCTATTATATCTATCTATTATACTATATATATATTTATACCTTCTAACTACTAGGCTAACTAAGTAAAGGCCTTATTCTGTGTATTATTCTATTATATAGCCTATATCTATAGTGTACTAGGTTCTCCTATTATTATTATTTAAAATTTGTTATTATATGCCATTAAATCTATCTATTCTAGGTAGCTGCTTCATAATCCTATCTATTCTATCTAATTTATTTAGTGTGTCTCATCTCTACTGATATATCTATATAGTATACTAGCTAACTATAATAATAGCTTTAGCTAGTTTAGCTATCTCTTACTAATTCTATCTAGCTATCTAGTTTATCTCTACTATCTTACTAATTCACTGTTAATTTAGTTAGTTTAGTTATTTCTTATTAATTCTGTCTAACTAGCTATAGTAAGTAATTTCTAATATTATGGGCTAGAAGCCTTGAAATCTATAACCTAGATTTAGATAGTAAGAAATTACTAAGGAATCTAACTAGATTACAGCAGTTAAACAGAATAAGAAGTATATAAATAATAACTAAGATTATATAATTACTACTACCCTGGCTAGGGCTTTATAATTTCAGTTAGGGCTAAAGGAAGATTGCAAGTGCTTAGTAAGCTTAAGCACTCAGTGGGCCCTGCCCGCTACAGTAAAGAAGGTAATCTAATTAATATATTTACTTAAGGATATTAGATTCTCTAATATTTATCTAATACTAATCTATATTAATAGTTAGCTAGTAATTAATCTAGTTTATAATATCTAGTATTATATAAGATTAAAGCATATTAATATATCTTATTATTAGATCTATAATACTATTATAAAGAAGCAGATCTATCTTAAATATTTAGATATAAATAAAATAATTACTAATATCTTAATTAAACTATTAAAATATATTAAATTTAAATAATTCTTTTAGGCTATAGGGTTAGTATAGTAAGCCTTAGAAAGTAGATAAATAATATAATTACTTAGACTATTATATCACCATTTAATCTAGTAATGGTGATAGCTTTAAGATTATAATAGATTAGGGGGTATGTTAGCCTATGCTAGAAGGTGGTAATCTAGTTATATAATCTCTTGCTTAGTAGTAGCTTCCTATATATATAATAGAACTCTTCATACTCCTATATACTCTACACACATAATGAATCTTATGATAATTGCTTCATATCTTCCCTAATTCTATAGCCCTAAGACCTTGACATCCTTGGGTTCGTCATCAAATCTGGGGAGTACTATTTCCATATGCTTGTGCTTATATATATATTTACTTACCAACGCAACACACATATATATATAATGGTAACCATTCCTATGGTTTATGTAGATGGAAGGAGATATTTATATGGATCAATGACAAACTCTACCTCACAAAATAACCAAAACCAATCCATGTAATAAATCAAGATCTGTATAGTCTGTCTTTATTGAGCGACGATTAAACCGATGCCATTGTTCTCTACTTGATTTGTACTGGCTTATATACCTAAATTTCCTAATTCCCATCAAGAACTAGCATCATTGGTCTAGTGGTAGAATTCGTCGTTGCCATCGACGAGGCCCGTGTTCGATTCACGGATGATGCATTCATCTTTTTCCTTTTCTTTTTTCCCCATTCATGACCATCTCATCAACCTTTGAAATTCCGAGGTTCATTTTCCGACGGTAATCTCGCCTTATACAGGCACACACAAACACACTCTGTTGCGTCTATAATAACATGACAAAGAGCATACCCCGTAGAAACAACTACTCCTTGGCGACAGCACTGAGAATGGTCCAGCCACTTGGTGCCTCCTTTCTGGCACTCGTATCATTCTTCAAGAAGCAGCGATGGGTGCGATTGCTGGACGCAGGCGCATTTTCATCCCAGCTTACTCCCTTGCATGCAGCTCCCTTGATCATGATGTTGTAACTCACACAGCGCTGGATGCACTGTTCAAGAGAATTGGTCTTGAAGTTGATGAGATCGGCGTCGGAAATGGTCACGCTTGCACAACCACCCGTGTCAGAGCAGAGATCTGTGTGGCATAGCTGGACATAGTCCTTTTGCTGGACTGTGATGGTTGTGCCGTTGGCCGATGGACAGCTTGTGGGGGTGGAGGTCGCCGAAGATGAAGTCGAAGTCGACGTAGAGGCTGTTGCAGTCGAGGTAGGGTTGGACGTCCTATTCCATTGACTCAGATCAGCATTGTTCCATCATTGCAATACATTATCTGCTTCAGAGAGACACTCACCCAGAGGCCTTCTTCGCCAAAGACCCGCCTACACCTCCACCCACCGCTGCTGCAATGACAACCACAGCAACCACAACCGCAATCCAGAAATACCGTCGCCGGAACCCGCATATTGTGCGTGGAGCATCAGTCACACTTTTGACTTCTTGGTCTCGCCCAACCTCCGTTTCGACTGGTATCGGTGCCTCGGATCCATCCCCGGCGTAATAGAGGGGTGCATCTCTCTCATACTGCGGAATCAGACCATCAGGTATCACGACTTCAAGACCAGGCTGTTCAGGCGAACTGGGTTGCTTGGCTTGCTTGGTTTCCATCATGGCAGCGCGGAGGTAGGTACATTTTGTTCAGGAAAGAAAATGTCAGCCGCATGGGCTTTTGTGGAGCTTAAAAGGGTATTGGGTAATGGGTTGATAGTCGAGAAATGGTGTGCATGAGCCTCTCAGGGCTGCTAAGTAGACGAATATAATAAGCCAATGGTTGCTTTCATGTTGGTTGGCTATGGGGCTAGTCTCTGGCTAGGCTTAGACAAGGCTGGATACAGCTATTCTACTCTGAAACAGCTAAGAGGACAGCCCTGCGGATATCTATATCTTGAAGATACGGATCAGAGTAGTGGACCCAATTCGTGTTACCGTATCTGTTTATATATACACAAATAAATTGAGGGAGAGAAAGGAGAGAAACATCAATCCAGAGTCAAGTCAAGACAGATCACTAACATTGAGTTTATACTAATAACTAGTGCTGAGCACAGGCTCCATATGATCAATGGCCGAGTAGATAGATGGGTGTAGATCATCTCTAGAAAGAGAGTCAGATATCTCCACATTGATGTCAACTTGCCGTGTCTACGGAGTAATGGATGCTGACTCGCGCAAACTGTTCAGTTTTTCTGTTCTTGAATATCTATATTTACGGAATCTTAGGGCATCCCATGCAGATCGCTTCGGATTAATTTACGTTTTGGTTGTCAGCTGCAGAATCAAGCAGACTAGAGTTGTCAACGTGTCACCACAAGCACCTGCATGATGCGATTCATGAAGCCATTCCATTTCACATGGAAATTCTTAAGTCACGGAAATAGCCCGTCTTTCCAAGCAATTCCTATGAGCAAAACCCCGCGGTCTGGAGCCGAGAAGTCGCTCGATAATAGTATACTAAGACTAAGGGGATCACAATGGCTGTCTTTGCCGTAATCGGGGCAGGACTGGTCATCTACTGGGTCATTCAGAGCATTTATCGACTGTGTTTCCACCCGCTGAGCCATATCCCAGGACCGAAGCTGGCCGCAATCACCCATGGCTACGAATTCTACTACAACATTATAAAGGGCGGTCGCTTCATCTGGGAACTCGAACGATTGCACCAGGTATACGGTGAGTATGTCTTGATCACAGACCAGCCCAGCAACCAACTGTCTCAGGACCGATCATCCGCATAAACCCGAGGGAGGTCCACATCAAGGACCCCGAGTACTACGATGAGATCTACGCCTCGAGCCTTCGACAGCGCGAGAAAGATCCCGTGCTGGTCAAGCAGTTTGACCTCGATGGCTCCAGCTTCGCCAGCGTCGACCCGGAGACTCACCGGCAGCGGCGCGCACCCGTCGAGAAATACTTTTCCAAGCGGGCCATCGAGAAAATGGAGGGCCTGATCCACGATACTCTCGACAGACTCGTCTACCACTTCAAGGAAGCTCATGCCTCGCATCAGGTGGTCAGTCTGGACGCGGCATTCGCAGCCTTGACCTCTGATGTTATCTACAAATACCTGTATGGGTTCAACCCGAGTAACGTCGACAAGGAGGGGTTCAACGCCAAGGTCCGCGACGGAGTCAACGGGCTCTTCCAGCTTGCGCACCTCCTGTACTTCTTCCCCATCCTGCAGACTATCATGAACCTGACGCCACTGGAGTTCTTGCGCAAGTACAACCCCCCCGCGTTTGCTCTCGCCAGTCAAAAGAAGGAATTGTACGATCGGGCCGCGGCCGCGCTGGAGAACGCGCACTCGCACACTGACAGCGGCAGCGGGGCTGTAATTGATGCTCTCGCGGCGCCGACAATGCCGGCGCACATGCGCAGGCCGGAGCGGCTGATGAACGAGGGTTTCTCCCTGGTGATTGGGGGCACGGAGACGACGGCTCGTGCGCTTGCGCTCGGCACGTGGCATTTGTATAGCAGGGAAGATATTCGGAACAAGCTCAGGGAGGAATTGAAGCAGGTGATGCCTACGCCTGACACAAAACCAACCTGGAACCAACTTGAACAGTTACCTTATTTGGTGAGAATCTGGACCAAGGGTGTTTTGCTTTACTAACCTAACAGTCCGGCGTGATTGCTGAATCCCTGCGTCTTTCTACCGGTATCGCGAGTCGCTCTGCAAGAGTCGCGCCTACCGAGGCGTTGGTATACAAAAACTACACTATACCACCGGGCGTCAGTACAAGAAGCCACAAACCTAGGAGGAAGATTAACGATGTATAGACCCCCGTCAGTGAAACACACTACTTCCTCCTAATGGACCCCGAAATCTTCCCCGACCCGCACGCATTCGACCCAGAAAGATGGATGCGTGCCGCTGCAAAGGGGCAACGGCTTGATCGGTACCTGGTGAACTTCTCCAAGGGCAGCCGGGTGTGTCTTGGCCTGAAGTATGTGTAATATCTCAACTATCAACCAGTTGTTCACTACTAACTCATGTAGTCTGGCGTATGCGGAGCTCTTCCTGGTTATCGCGACGATGGTGCGCCGGTTCGATATGGAGCTGTATGAAACGCCCAAGAGCAATATTGATCTCGCTCGGGATTTTGGCACCCCGTACCCTGAGAATGGGAACTTGAGCGTGCGGGCGGTCATTACGGGTGTCATCGAGTAGTGTACATAGTCTATGATAGGTGTAATCCGAGGTTGATTCAGCAGTGTCCTTCACTGAGAGATTCACACTATGTTTAGACCCAGGGAAATTTGGGTGAGAATGGGACGGCCTGTCTGATTCAGGGGATTGTGCACATATACAAGGACCAGGTAAGCCGGGAGATCCAGGGTAGGGTAGGTAGCAGGACAGAATTAGCACAGTTGGAGCTAGCATTCACAGAGGTAAGATGGATAGTGTAGGTGAGTTTGCCTTATTATAGAAAGAGTGTATGTATTTCATGCTTATAAAGACATCATGGTTATTCACAACCTGTGTATATATTCTTATTGCGGAGCGAAGCGAAGCATGTCTTATTACCTCCCCTTTTACCTCTCTATCTTAGTGCTCAACCTGATTGGCCCAAGAAACAGGCATTCTAGCCTTCTGATTGGCTCTTAAAAACCATTGTCACGTGCCCTCAGAGCTCCTGCGTGTATCGGGGGGCCTGGGGGGCAGCGCCCCCCAGATCTTAATTACTATTTCATAGTATCCTAGAGTCTATTATTAAAAGGGGGGGGGGGGGGGTCTGGGGGGCCCTGCCCCTCTGGTAAATATTAAGGGTTTTCTTATATCCCTCTCTCTTAAGAAGTTCTAGATATCTCCAAGCCATACCTAACTAGGCCACCTAGCATCTAATAATAATCAATGATTAAAGTACTTTACTTAAAACTTAAGAATCTGCTACTTAGCATACTGCTTTGCTCCGCACGCCTTAGGTGGTCGCAGACCGGCTACACCTAGTACCATATGCTGCACCAAGCCAGAGAACTATCAGCTTTCAGCTCAGACCCTGCTGACTTGTAGAATATCTGGCCGATATACCTATACGCAACATACACTTGTTCCATGTAGAACCTCGGCATAGTCAATAATAGCACGACAGGGAAACCCACCAACGCTGCCAAAAGAGACCAATGGCAATAAATGCTCACCCGGGCCAGAAATGCAAGTCAACAAAGATCATGCGATTGTCATGACAGCTAGATATGGGATAATGGGACGGAGCAGGAATAATAATAGCGGGGAATAGTGGATATAGAAGTCCTTAAGTAGGTAAGGTAGCTACTAGCTAAACTGCCACGTGACCACAGTGCGCAGCCGCTTAGTAAGGTTAGCTGGGGGCCTGGCCGCATCGTGCTTCATACCAATCAAGATATTCCCAATCCCACCTCACTCTCCTCCTACTCTGCCGCAAGAACTGGAAGCGAGACTCCGGCTTGGAGAGTTATGGCCATTATTCGTAAAACGAGTGAATTGACATACTACTACATTGATTTGAAAGACCATACCCTGGATGGTATTGAAAGCCTCTGTCCGCTTGACAATGGACAGCAACACGATGCGCCAAGGAGTGCATTGGGAGCCTTGGGAAAACTCCCTTTGGAACTTCTTAACATGGTGCTCATACAACTTGGAATCCGGTCACTTACCGACTTTCGACGCGTCAATCGACAAGCCAGGCGGGTTGTAGATTCAATCCCACAATACCGAAAGATCATCCTCCACGCACCTGCCACCATCCGAGGAATCCTGAGCATTGAAACAGGAGACTGGATCTCATGTCAAAATCTCTACGCAAAGCTATGTACGGCTGAGTGCGACGGCTGCGGTGATTTTGGCGGATATCTGTACCTGATAACATGTCGTCGTGTTTGTTTTCTCTGCTTCACCGAGAAGACTGCTTATCTTCCACTGCTCAGAACGGATGCCATGCGGAAATTTGGACTTCGTCGAGAGCACATAGCGGATTTGCCTCGAATGAAAAGTGTTCCCGGTCGTTACTCCCCACGCGAGATCAAATGTCGTACGCGACTTACACTCATCGATCATGACGCTGCGCGACAAGCTGGGATTCGTTTGCATGGGTCCGTCAGTGCCATGGAACATCATACGGCAGAATTGGCATCTGAAAAATTAGAGAAGTATCAGCATCGAGCCTCACGACATGAAGCGCGGCAAAGCCAACGTACGCGCCGGCCCAAATTAGGCGATGACTTTGATGGATTTTCGTCGAATCCCAAACGTTTCATGGGCATCGTTCGTGCACCACTCATAGATACGCGCCTAGGAACTATTGAATGGGGCTTTCACTGCATCGCTTGCAAATCCCACCATTATGATAAGCCTCTTCATTGGCGCCGAATGTTTACAAGGGACGGCTTCAAGAATCATATCTCGGAATGTGGGGAGGTAATAAATGGACATCACAACAAACATTTAGATAAAGATCAATGACGACAATGACCGACACGAATAACGAAATCCTCCAGGCCAACCGTTTTGCCTCGGAAGCACCGATCAATGCTATCGCCGCTTCGACAGTTCCCCCCTGGTGAACTTTCTTCTACCTGCGCATCTCATCCTTGCCGGGTTTCACCATATGGCGTGCACACATGTGGAGGGACGGATCTAATGGTTCCCACCTCACTGGGGAACATTTGACGTTTGTGCCAAGTCTTTCTTCGCACTGTTTAAATTCCTCGGGTTTCTTACAGCCGCAGGTGTACATTCGGTAATACTGCTTGCACATTCTAGTTAAGTTAGTATCTCCGGGATTTACCTCAATTTTTAGGTTGACTGTACTTACCTTAAACTAGACTTTTCGGTTGAGCCAGCTCGGAGAAGAAATGGCTTTCAACTAAAACATCGAGGACGCAGTCGTATATTTTGGTCTAAGCAGGTAGTTTGAGCGTTTGGTTAAGCGAAATCATGACAGTGCGGCAGAGGGGGACATGGCTTTATAGATAGTAGCCCGGCTCCAGAGGGGAGAATTCTAGTTTGCACCTGCATGAGGGCGTTAAAATGTAGCAAATCATATATCCACAGAGAGTTCCTCTCCTAGCAGCCGCAACCAATCCTAACGTCTCCATACGCGCTTGAGGCCACTCCGCCACTGTGCAGACGCTCAGGCTCATTGCTTCCCTGTATCGAATTCCTTATTTACAGCAGCTCCTGAAACATTTATTTCTTTTCAACGATCACCATTTTGGAGCATCGTTCTATAAATGCATTGGCCGCTTCATGCTTGCTCTTTTCCTTCGTGGTCCGTTGCACAATTACTTGAGGCCTACGCTACCCTCAACACTCAACTCGAACTACCTGTTGCACCCTTTCTCGTTACTTCGTCGAATACAGATTCCTTCACTTTACTCTACCATACCCAATGTCGCAGAAACCAAAGAGAAAGATCGAATTGCTGCAGGCGGAGGCCGATGAAAACGATGAAAGTTTCTTCCGATTACTGGTCGACGGACACGCCATCAAATACATCACTATCGAGCCTGGAATCTACAGCGTAGAAGATATGTGCTTCGGTCCATCTCTGGTTTCCCTTCTTCCCGACCTCCCTCCTGGAGATTGGAACGATGGACTGGTAGCTAGAGACGGGGGGAATGGTCAACCGCGCTTTACACGTACTACTCGGACCGCGTTCGCCAGCGTCAGGAATACGTGGCATAACACATTTATCGACTACCTTGAGCTTGTCGTGGGTAGAAAATTACGAACAGGCGTCTACGAGGTAACATGCCCATTATTCAACCACGTTGTCGTCGCAAAATTCGCCCGCTTCGATTGGGAGGTGCAGTACATGGAGAATGAAACTACGGCGTACCAGTGGATTGACGGTCATGATATCGGGCCCCGGTTTCTTGGTCATTTGACTGAAGAGGGCCGGGTGATTGGGTTCTTGATGGAGCGTATTCCGGCTGAAAGGCATGCTGGCCCTCGGGACCTTGAGGCCTGCCAGGAGACGTTGTCTCGGCTGCATGAGTTGGGGATCCGGCATGGTGATATAAATCGGTTTAACTTTCTGATTTGTCAGTCGAAGGCTGTTTTGATTGACTTTGATACGGCTCAGAAGTGCGATAATAAGGATTCACTGTCAGAAGAGTTCGAAGATTTACCTCGGCGGCTGAGCGATCCGTCTAATAGGGGTGGTGGAGGGGTTCTTTAGTGGTCTCACTCTCGCCAGCCGTAGGCCCCGGCATCTTCGCTGCAGGAAAGTGGAAAGTGGAAAAAGGAACGACATTGTGACATTCCTGCTATGACAAGATGAGCCAGATCACTGAGAAGGGGGCCATAGTTGCCGTTGAAAATGGAGTCGGATGTCATGGCACTCCTGCTTGATCAACAACAACAACAAGAACAGAACCAGAACTAACCGGGTCAATCAAGGTCCAAACCAACTTTTCGTTGTAGGCATGGTGATGGTGGTAGTAGTATTACCTCCTTTAAAGCGATAGTAAGAAGCTACAGCATCAATAGCTTGCATTGTTAGCAAATGAAAAGATAAATATGCTATGAGAGGATGGCGTCACCCCTAGGAAATGAAGAATTCTATACTAGGTGACTTTATACATGACTCCTTTTGCAAAAGGTTCACACTAGTAATGCTCAGGGTGCGGGCTCTAGCATGTAATCTATAACTGACATGATTGCAACTGCACTCGCTCGAGTAAACCCCGTGAAGCGCATATTAAATTGACATCGACCTAACAATCCACTGAACCCTTGGGGATAGATTTGGGCCCCCTCTCCACCTAAGACCTTACTCGGTGATCACTCCAAATAGCGTGGGAAACTGGCTCGCAGGCAGTTCTGGAAAGCTAAAAGTCTCTCAGGTCTTTTCTCTCCGATGTTCAGGTGGCCAGCTGGGGAATATCACTTTTGATACTAGTACGTAGCCATCCCAGCGTTCACTAAAGTGAATGTCCTTCATATCAAACCCCCAAGCTTGCGCAACTCGTTCATCGGGTTTATAATCTGACTTCGAGTCCCAAGTTACCGTCCTCATCCAAGTGAACTGATCGATACAGAACTTAAAGGTAGTCGTGTAGAGATCACCAACTTTGAGTTTAAACGTCTTTAATCGTGGCATACACCGTGCAGCATAGCCCATGGCAACAAAAAGACGATGGAAGTGCTCAAAGTTCATCAGTGTGCGGTCATATACATACTCCTCAATCATTAGCATTTGCCACTCCTCACAATATTCAGGCTCGGGGATAGGCACGTCGGTCCTGATAGGGTGGAAGAGCCATTCCCCTGATTAAAATACGTATCAGTTTTTTGGCATTGGAAAAAAAGGAGATTTTGTGTCTGTTCAGCATAACATGCGCTGGGGAGGGACGTTTTACCTGAAGAAGAGTAATCTGGTACTCCATTTATCTCGATTGTTTCAAGATATGGCCAATGCAGTGATGCTCCATCACCTGTTGGACTGCCCTGGTGGCCCAGTGGCCAGAAGAATTCCGAGGTGACGGCCACGTTCCATATCTTTAGTTCTCGGAGTTGAAGACTCAGGGACCGCATATGCAATGCGACAGTGTCTATTCCGTTTGATAGAACATTGAAAGCAGGACGATGATTTTGCGCTGGCTTATCCTCTGGGTTGAAATAGTGAAACACTCTCAGACTGTCCGGCTGCCGGCAAGTTACAAAGTCCGTCAGCAGCAATACGCGTAGTTGCAGTCCCAAGAAGGCAAGGAGATATCTGCTGCACTATCATTTCTATTTTCTACTAGCTAGAAAGGGTCGTCTAGACAGCTTTTTGGCGTAGTGTCCACGGCTCCAGATTCCAGACAACCATTTCTAGCTAGCAGAAACAGTGACTGCAGTGCATGTTCAACATATCGATCATTACACATGTAGCCATGCTGAGGTGCACATCTACACATCCAACCCAACCCTTAGCCCTTGGAATGTCTTGCAGCCTGCTGAACTCGACGATCTTATCACGGCAAGCGCTGTGGGTATACTGATACCCTTCGCACGACCTTCTCAGCAACCAACCACTGCTTCAACAAAAAGTTCCTAGCATACCCCAACCCTCGGATGTGCGAGCCTGCATGCATCGTCAGGCTCTAATCTCTGTGTCGATATCAGGGGAGAATTCCAGGGTCACAACGCCATGACGCGCACTGCCCAACACGACTACATTCCCTTGAACACAGAACTTGTCCGCCCTGTAATCAATAGGGATATAGAGAATCCTTTCTCCATTCCTGGTGATCCAGACCACATTCTCAACCTTGTAGGCCACTGCTAGCTCAATGCGCTCATTTAAGAAGATAACGCTGTTGATAGAGCTGTAGTGGCCACTGATCTGGTGAAGCAGTTGGCCGGTAGCAATCTGAAATAACTTGATCTCGTTCCCGTTCTCATCTCCAGCAGCCAGCAGAGTACTATCAGGAGAGAAGCGGAGGCTGAAGAACACGTCCCGCGCATCGAGTGTCACCTCATCCTTCCAGGTAGAGACATCCCAGATTTTTATTGTACGTTCATCCCCATAGCTTGATAATGCCAGCTTTTGGCCATCTGGGGAGAATGCCATCGCTGATACTTGGCTGGGGTGAAGTAGCGTCTGTTCCAGTTTGCCCTTGCTGATATCCCACACCTTTATTAAACCGTCGTGATATATCTCTGAGAATTGTATATTAGCTGAGGATAGCCTTGAGCCATCATGTGAAAAGGCGAGAATATTAGCCGGCCCTTGATGCGCCGGAAAACTGCCTTCCCGCTTGCCGTCAGCAGTAGACCATATCGTGATCTCCCCTTCGCCAATTCCCGCGGCTAACAGCGTCCCATCGGGCGAGAATCCTGTGCTGTAGATCAAGTCACGCCCAGGCTTCGTCAGTTCCTGCATCTTGCCTTGTTTCACATTCCACAGTTCCACAACCCCGTCTAACGAACCCGTGGCTACCATGGTGGTGTCCAAGGAGACGGCCATACTAAACAGTTCGCGCACAGCGGCCTGAGCGGACGTCCGCTGTTTCAGAGCTATATTCCATATCCTCACTGTGCGATCGCCCGAGGCTTCGGCTACCCTGCGACCATCCGGAAAGAAAGCCACGTGGACGGCATCAAACCTGCGACCTTGCAATATCTGCTCTGTCTCTCCCGGCGCGACGTCCCACACCCGGATGGTTGCGCCTTTGCACGCAGATAGGAGTTTAGTATCATCGGGGGAAAATGCAAGATGACAGATCAAATCGGAATGACGCGGACTCAGCTGCTTGTCTACTACCATGCCGTCATCCGTCAGATTCCATAGCACCACGCGCCCGTCACCGTGCCCAGACGCGAGTTTCATTCCGTCCGACGAGAAAGTCAGGGCATCGGCCATGGAAGAAAAGTCACAGAAGAAACTTGACTGTTTGTACTGCACTGCCCTTGCGTTTGTTCCTGCCTCCATCGCGCGGAAACACACGATGCGGTTCATCCAAGTACTGGCTGCTATTTGGGAGCCACTCCGAGAAACCGCCAGGCAGATCACTCTGTCACCAACGTCGAGTATCTGCTCTGTTTTCCCGGTGTCCAGATTTTCCACACGTATTTTAAATGGCCCATGAGTTGTGCAGGCTAGTGCGGGGCTGCCGGAAGAGAAAGCCGCACTGTGCATCCAATCCTTAGAATTGACAATGGTCCGCACGACTTCTCCAGTACTGGTATCCCAAAACTTCACGGCGGATCTATAGCCTCCCTTCCCGGGGCGTCCAAAGCCTCCCGCAGCTAGTTTGCTCCCATTGTCAAGGAACGCGATATCTACAGCACCAACACTATCCTTCATCTCCATGATCTGTTGGCCTGTGGCCGTATGCCATAGAAAGATGCCTCCATACTCAGCCATCCCGGCCAAGAGATCGCCGTCTGGAGAGACGGCGATTCGACGCACCGGGTAAGTGAGCTGCAGTGTTTGCTCAAGTGGACTCCAGTCGTCTTCCACTCGAGGTGGCTTCTCAAACCACGCAGGGATATCCCGCTGGAAGATTTCTCTTACGATGCTTCGTCGCGGTGCAAAGAGGAGACCGGAACAGTAGATCTGGAGCGGCGCCTCCTCTATCACGGATCGCATGTATAGCACAAAGCGTTTGGTATCATAAATAAAGGCGTGTAGGGAGGGGTTGGCGATGCCCTGCATCTGTAAGTCAGATTCTTTCCCCTTATTTAATTTTCTTTTTCAGGATAGCCATACCTTAACAAGATCTTCTAACATGTTTACACTAGTAACTCCCTCAAAGATCTTCCCTGTCAGGCTGAGAGCCTCTAACCAATGCAGAAGATGCGTGCTTAAAAAGGTGTACACGCGATCATCCTCCTTGAGGTCAACACCCGCATTGGCAAGATGGGTGACCCAGAAGCGGCAGGCATACTGGAGTGCGTAGGGGATACATTCTTCCACTCTCTGGCTTTGCACCTCTGATTTCAGTGTTCCAGGCCGGCACAGGTGGCATATATCTTTGGTTAAACGTTGGGCCATGAGCTCACGACAGCAGTCCAAGAGATAGCCGTGTGCGCTTTGCTCCTCGATGCAGATCCGGGGGTCAGGGCATCTGGCACGGTCCAGGAGAAAGTCACGAAAGGAGAGGTGGAACAGGGCAACAGGGGATGCGTCGTCATCAGGTACAGCGAGCACTGACCGCAGCTGGTCCAAAATGATACGCACCTCGCGTAGTGGAATGCTAAGTAGGACGGACAAATCTTTTGGACAGAGCCTCTCCTCCAAGAGGAGAATCGATCCGACTATACGACGAAATAGTGGTATCATGTCTTCGCTCTCAGGACTGTCACTGATCGCTTCACGCAGGGCTAGATGATACATTTCGTCTAGGTCCGCAGTAGGCGATTTGGCGGTAGCTTTCGTATCGAGTAAAGTAGCGAGCCTTCTCTCCGGGAAGTTGCTATCCAGAAACCGGCACGCCGTCGCGGCATAGATGAACAGACGACCAGCCCTTTGCACCAAGGTCTGGGTCTGCTTCTCCCCTGGCCACCCGCCCTCCAAGCCTTTTGAGATAGCAATAACGGCAAGCTGGCTCTTGAGGAAGACGGAAATGTCCCGCGTGGTCTGGGAAGATTGTTCGTCGGAGTCGAGGTTCAAAACATGATAGAGATCTTTGGGCAATTTGCGAAAGCCTTCACCTATGGTCTTTTCCGGTCGACTGGTGATTAGAATTCGAACCCGAATCATCTTGAGCCTTTTAGCCTGGGCAAAGAGCTGGGGAATGGCGTGCTGGTGATGATCCCGACACTCGTCCAATGCATCAATAGCAAAAACAGTATGTAAGGGCACGAGCAAGGTTTTGTCCAGCTCTAATAGAGGTTCCAGGATGAGACGCTCCCATTGATTTCGTGGCCATTGTTCCCCGATGGACTTATCCTGGTCTATGGCCTTGCTCATATAAGGTCGAAGCTCGGGCAGTGAGTCCGCCAGCTGTGAGGCGAGGGTGGTGAAAAGCGCTGTAGTTTGGTTTCGTAGTTCCGCTGTCCGCGAGAAGAAAAAACTTGCAGCCATTAACCCCTGCCGGTGGAATATGTCTGCGGCTGTTCTAATGACAGTGGACTTCCCGGTACCTGCTATGCCATTGAGCCAGAAGATACATCTTCCATCATCGCCATTGCCCCACCGCACTATCTCATCGAGAATCTCCACTCGAGTGTTTTCGTGACACATGGTGGGCGAAAGCCGGGCAGTTGGCTCGAAAGCATTGAAACCTGCATACTTCGCGCAGGGAAGTTTTGCGATATTCAATCCCTGAGTGATATCCTGCAGGGCCCCTGTCAGCGATGGCCAACTCTTGACTCGGTCAACTTACCCCCAGCATGCGGATCATGTTATCAGCTTTTTCCTGTAGCTTGGAGACCTCCGCATCAACGTGTCCCAAGAGACTCTGTCCAAGTGCCTGTAAGTCCTCATCGATGTTCTGCTTAGCCTGGATCATATCAGCAAGCATCTGCTTCCAGTCATCTACACTTGCGACATCCCTCCAGAATCGAAAAAAGCCGGCCCGGGAATAGTGGCGAGTAACAAGCATCTGGCTTTTGATAATTTGCGCATAGAGTGCTACAGACTTGGTTCTTAGATGAGTACGAATCTCGTCGTTCCTTTCGACATTCTCCAATGACGGAAGATTGAGGGTCTCTTCGATCACACGGCATCGAACCATGAGATCCGACACATATGCCATCAGCTCAGTGGCATTGTCCGTCTGAGTGACGGGGTTTGTCAGCAACTAGCATCACATTAGCCTCTCCCCATCACGGCTCGGCCGTATTATGGGAAAATCACAGGAAGTATGAGGACAACCCCAGCCCATGCAAGCGCGGCGTGGGGCTCCGCACTGAGAACGGTGCCAATAAAACCTTGTGCGGCGACAATTGTGCGTATGATCCGGTGGACTTGGTCTTTGATGACGATTTCTTTGCCCTTAACGATGACTTTCAGATGACCTTGTTGGACCGCGTTCAGCTTGCTCTGTGCTAACTCCCGAATTTCTTCTTGTTTCACTCGCGTGGAGGGAGTCATGGACGGCTGCGCCGCTGGTTCATCCGATTCTTCCGACTCTTGTTGGCCCTCCTTAGCCAACAGGAGATATCTCTCATAGGCAGCCAAGAGTTCAGGATTCTCCTCCTCCACTATTTTATATGCTTCGTCCCAAAGACCCGTGAGGGCGGCACTGCTGGCCGTATCTTGCCCTTTTGCGGCTGTGACTTTCTCTGGATCTGGATTTCCGGGGCCGGATGCCTCTGCAGCTTTAGAGACCACCGGTGTCTTAGATTCACGTTCCGGTTCCAATTTTGGGCCCGAATGTCTCGTCACGCTGCTCGATGGATGCCGATTCACCTTTTCCGGAGGCTTTGGCTTCCCAGCCTTCTTCCCTTCTCGGGAGAAGAACTCGAGGATCCGACTAGCGCGACCCATTCTGGTTCAAGTCTTGCTCGTCAGCCTTGATTTCAAACACGCTGGAATCTGTCAGAGAGTCTGTGAAGCAAGGAACCTGCTGGATGGAGTGTGGTGAGCTGAGATAGCGCGCTAGAGGCGGGGTAGTAGTTCGATTGGCGCATCGCACCTCGCATCGTGGCAGCCTGGCCTCACTTCGGAGATTATCCGTGGTTTGCTGTCTCCCTGTGCTCACGAGATGCCGGTGTGTGGGAGGCATAGGAAGCGGTAGAATAATAATGTGCAGCCATGTCTCGGCCCTGCCTCAGTATGGTTGACGGGAGTATTGAATTGCTTTAGGGGATTGATATGTCGTATAGGGATTAGCCTTGTGTTCTATATCGGGAAGGCGCCGGAATGGCAAATAAGGGAGTCCGTGGAGAGTCCTTGCCGAGTATTAACTTCAGGAAGCTTTAGGCCCGTTCTCGTAGCAATCCAATAACAATGGCAATCTATCTTGGTATCATACAAGTCGTAACATCAATCCAAATGCAATGGTACTATACAGTTGTTGTTTTATCCTCTGTTTTCTGGATCGCCGGAACAGTCTCCGTCTCGCGTCCATAGTTCGATTTCGGGCCCATCTCGGCGTCATGCTTGTGGGACATGAACAGAATGGCAGTACTGTCCTGGTCAGCAATCTCTTGCACCTAACCCAAGGAGAATGACATACCTCGCAACAGTGGCAACCCAACCAGGCCACGCAAAGACAACAGACGTAATAGCTTTCGGGTTCGTCCGGTATTCTCCATGATGTTAGCCCAGAATCATGGAAGTAGTAGCATATGGATACACACGCAGAGCAGGCTTTTTGGCCGGTTCCGCCCAGTATTTCCTAGCGGATGCAGCGTCGGTCCCGGTGATACGGGCACTATGCGTGGCAGTGATGATCTAGTATATGAGCAGTCTGCACAGCAGTAATCCAGAATATCAGGTCATACAGTCATGGTCAGAGCCGAACCAAGCATCATGACCGACACCACCACCCCAGATATCTTCCACGCCAACCGCACAGCTTTACTCTCGTGTCTTTCTGGCCAGAACAGGTCGAAGAAAAACGCGGCGCCGAAGATCGTTGCAACGGCAACTCCGACGAAGATGTTGTACGAAGCAGCGCCGATGAAGTCGTTGTTGTGGACTTTGGCCTCGGGGTGCTGTTTCTCGATGGCATCTTGTTGGTCGAGATAATCTAGACAAACCAGCATTAGATTGGTTGTCATAGTGGACAATGGGGTAAAGTACCTGATAAAGCGGCTGTTCCGACGGACTCCGAAATGACGCAGAATATCATGGCCATCTGGTAGACAATCATCTTTGTTCGCCGCAGGTGGTAGGCGCGGTTGAACATTTTTGCTCCTTTGAATTTGTTCCATTGTATCTCGTGGAGGTCGAGACCCCATATGACGGCCATTGAATTGGTTGTTTCTTCTAGGAATCAAAGAGATGGATGCTATTCCGAGATCGAGGCAATGTAAAAGATCAAAAGAGGATGGAGGATTGACAGTTTTGTCAGCTCCGATCTCCAGAGAGAGTGACTGACTAATATAACTCGACACATGCTGACGGGAATTAAGAATGTTGAACAAACCCCGAAACTTGTTTCTTTTTTGGTAAATACCTGGTGGCTGTGACGTCAACAGTCAACAAAAGCCAAAAACGTCACGATGCAGATCTTAGTAGGCTCACCATCATATTCTTATCTTGTATTCTAATAATAAGTAGCTTCCTATCGACTAGCTAGATGATTATCCAAGTCAAGAAAGCACTACTATCTCTACTGCCACCTTTTTAGTCGAGTGGTTTCATGGCTGAGTCCTATCATATGCTTATATCAATCATATAAAGGCTTATCAAGCTATCCAAGAACACTTCCCTCTGGCTAAGAACATCTTGGCTCTATGGAGACGGACATCATAGTGGAACTGATGACGACCCGGCCTGAACTAGTAGAAAATATTCTGAATTTCTGATACTCCTGTAATGATGAAACCTATGTGAACCCTATATTTAATACTGTTGAACCATGGACACTCCACAGTAAATATGCATGGCACTCGCACGTGCCAGTGATGTTATTAATATATCATTATAAGACACATTAAACCATGTCTAGATTGAACATTTCAGGTTAGCACTGTTCTTGCTAATGATTCTTCACTCAGCTATGGTATTATCGATTGAGAGGATATAACCTGATGATAATCCTTCCGACAGAAAGGCTCTTTGATTAAGCCGCATCCTTTCTGTCTCCCCTTATCCATATGCTTAGTTATTCTGGATGTTTTCATTGATAAATTAAAGAAATGTTCGGAGAATTCGTGCTGACACATTACGACTTGCACCGCGCAATGCCCTCGTCTCAGACTCTCCCCCAAGAATAACTAGGATTCTAGAATTTGACTTTTCAGGGTATCTCCCATAGCTGCAGGAATATATTGGTCACTGGGAGGGAGTGGATGCCGAATGCGTAGCGAACATCTCTTGAGAGACCGCAATAAGGGTGCTCCTACGCCGCTGGCACCTGGAAGGCAAAGGGTATGGGCGTAGCTGAGGCTCCTTGACGAACTGGAAGAGTATATTGTGCCATCGTGGACGGAGGATGAGAAGTAAGCAGTTGGATCAATTTGCACTAAAAGAATCAATCAATAGGCTATTTACTGCTAGATCAGTACCTCAAAGCATGGATAAACTCCGTATGCTCGAGAGTCTACTCCAAAAACCACTTAGGCACCTCCGGGCCCCAAACAGCCAACGATTCATCACCTGCAGGCCCATACCCGATGGGCGTCTCCTCATTCACCAAATCCCCATCCGCATAATGCTCAATCATGTTCCCAGTGGTATCCCACCAGTAATCGAACAGCTGCGACCCGAGAATGTGTCGCCCCACGCCCCAAACGGATTCATACCCCTTCTTCGCCAGCCACTGGTGTCCCAGGTTCTGCGTGTCAAAGTCATGCACTTCAAACGAGCAATGGTGTACATGCGATGTGGGATTCGTGCTCATGAAGAAACAGTGGTGGTCGACATAGTCCGCGCCGCGATCGATGTGCGCGAAGAGAGCAACAGTCTTCTTCTTCCCTTCTTGTTCAACGTAGAGGAAGTCGCTGGGCACAATGTTGAAGGTTGTTGTGTAAAAGGTAGCCATTTCCTGGAAGTTTTGGACGCAAAGGCCAAAGTGACCCAGCTGTATCTGTCAGATACTGTACAAGTATGGCCTGGGGAGACGTACTTTGTGGACGGCTGCCGGGCCGGGAACGAAGCGCTGGAAGTGGCGGACGCGAGGCTTGTCTGACTCGTAGTTGACGACGAGCTTGGGCGGATATTCACCTGGTGCTGCTGGTGATTGACCGTAGAGGAGATTGACCGGGAATCCTTCCGGATCTTTAACGGTGACCATGAAGCCTCCTCCGGGCGCATCTTTCAATTCTTGGACAGGACTGCCTGTCGGCAGATTGGCCGCCCTACATACATCATTAGCAGCCCGACGTCTCGTCAAGGGGTGCAAATACCTTTCCAGATCTTGGTACGATTCCACCTCAAACGTCCCTCCGAGGTAGGCCTTTGGCCCTTTTCGCGCATAGTAAACATACTGATCCGTCCCGTAGCCTCGGTACCACACTTCCTCATCTGTCCTTTTGGCCACTTTCATACCAAAATCTATTCCCTTCAGTGAGGCTTCTTGATTCTAGGACGATGACTAACCTTGGAGGAAGACAGTAATCGCATCAAGGTCAGGGTGTTGATAGCGCATATGCGCCAACTTCACCAGTCTGATCTGATTCTCCGGCTTGATGCCACATTGTTCCTTCCACTTGGCCAAAGATTCTTGTTCTTCGCCGATAGCGACCACGTCCGGGATCGAGGCTCCGAGACATGGCCGGATCTCTGTTTGCGATGTTTCGGGCTGTCGAATTGTCAGTACGCCAGACTGCGAGGTTGGATCTAACCTACCATATTCGTCTCGCCGTGCATGCGGATATCTAAGATCAGGGTTCTCAACTTGCGAGGAACGATAACATGTAGACATATTTCTCTTTCGGCTGTTGGCCTTCAGCTGGATCCCGGGGAGGAAGCTTCCCCGCATCTTGGATATAGATGCGGGCAAATGAGATGCCGCCAGAATGGTGCCACCATCGCTGTCCCACACACTAGGCGGGGATCATCCCACATTGATTTGCTGGACAAATACAATGGAGGTACTGTAGTTGTCTGTGGAGTAGGTGGCGATCATTGGTACCTGGTGAGTTCCCAAGAGCTTGGAGGAATATGGTTTTGTGGGGCTCATACATGGGTTGTGGGTTCGACCAGAATGGCAGAATCCATCTACCGAGGATACATTGGGGTCAACATTCCATGGATGTTCGAGCCATCTCTGCTTGTTTGTGACCTCGATGATACTATAATGGACAATCTCAATGAAGGCACGTTTCTTCATATAGAGAGTAAAGTCCGACTGCATATAGGAAACCAGTGACTCTAGCCCAAATGCCCTATCAAACAGCTTTACTATATAGTCAATATAGTCATACATGAACTGTAGTTGATTGAGGCTTGGTTTATACGTTTCAGGTGTGCCCTAGTGTCATTTTAAACATCAAACATTAGTCCACTAAGCCATCCCCCCGTACGAGAGTCTTTAAGTGGACGTCCAAGTTTGCTGCCAAAACAGCGAGATCGTATCTTTGCTCAATGTTGTACGTTCTAATATCATAAATAAGATAACAAAACGTTCTATCGGGAGGTCTCATATACCATCCAATGCTACACCAGGTACTCGAATCACCAACGTGGCCCAACAAGCTATCAGAACGAGTGCAGTCGCCGTCATATAAGGAAGACCCAGCCAGATCCCATCCAAAGACATACTGAACCTGAATGTGCCGGCCATCAGCGGCCCCGCGATGATCGCACCAATACCCTGCGTCAGGGCAATTGTCGTCCCCAATAGGCCAATCTCGGCCTCGTCCACCAATGCGGTAGCGACGCTGCGTAGAGCGGGGAAGAAGCCTCCTCCCAGCGAGGAGACGGATAGACCTACAGCGAAGACTGTAGGGCTGGCGGCGAGTGCCATGAGAACGTGTCCGGCCACGATAGTGAGGACGCTGCCGAGGGCGATGCGCAGGTCTCTGCGGATCGGGGGGAGGAATCTGTCTAGGGCTTTGGAGAGGGCGGGGAGGATGAGGAGTAGGGCGGATAGATTCATTGTTGCTTTCAAGGAGATGAGAAAGCTTGCCTGTTTCAAGTCAGCAGGCGCAAGTAGTGGAGGGTGGGACTGTACCTTTGCCATGGACCACGAGAAGCGCTTTGAGACGTATTGTAGCGTGAGCGTGAGCGACTGGACGGCCACAGTGGCCGCCAAAAAGGCGATCGAGATACAAATAATGTTGCGTTCGGCAAAGATGAACCGGCTGTGATGCATGATCTGGTGCCTGGCGTGATTCAAGACGCCCTTCAGACGATGACGGACCGTCTGGGGAGCGTCATCATCCGCCTCATCATCTTCACTGCCTGTCTCGCTCAAATTATTCGACTTGGGCAGTGTCTCCGGCACGCACATGGAAGCAAATAGGCCGCATAGCATGAAAACCACTCCCAAAAAGTATGGGAGCCAGGGTTTCCAGGACATGAGCCAGGCACTCAGAGGGCTTGCGACGATCTCAGATATTTGTGTCGCCGCATAAATGATAAAGAAGATATTCGCCCTGCAACCATTACTATCTATCAAGCAACATCCGATTGATTGACATACCGTTTCTCCACCGGAGAGACATCAGTCATTATCGTGAAAATCATAGAAGTGGCAATCTGCGCGCCACCACCGCAGATCTGGAACAACGACATGAACCATACCGTCCGCAGGGGAATAGACGCGCTGTACCATGCTATACGCGATCAGCAAGGGAACAAACTATCAGCTAGGTCACTTACCAATAATCCGCACCGTCACCTCCTCAATAATCAAGCCAATCAAACTCAACGTCAGCACCGTCTTCCGTCCCGCGCGATCGGCCATCAAACCAAAGGGAAGGGCTAGGAAGATCCCCGGTAGCGTATCGAGCGTCTCCTTCCAACCATTGATAAGCGCAAGCTCACCCTGAACATCGGGGGCTTTGCATCTGGCATCAATCTGCTCCTCGGTGGTGAGAAGTGCGATTTCCGGGTGCAGTTTCCGGCAGATGATTGACTCGAATATTTGTATCTGCGGAGCCATAGATAGATAAGACCCAAAGTTAATCGCGATGATGCCCAAGCTTAGGACGATGAGGATCCATCGTGCGCGGGTAGAGCAGCGGGGCTCTGGTGCGTGGTTGTGGCCTAGTAAGGGGGTTTCCTCGCATTGATCCTGCCTTGTGTCGCACACCATTTTGTTGATAATATGATTCAAATCATGGAGGAAGAAGAGCCAGGATGATGACGGTCGGTCCTTTTTAATAAGAAGAAGAGTTGACGCCAGATGCTTACTCCGTAGATATTACCTTATCATCCCTGCGCATAATTGATGCTGTAAGGCTACTACCTAACTAGCTGGAGTATGGGTGACTCCTATTGGCCGATCGTTATCAGTCGGACTACCTAAACAGGGAAAGAACTCCGAATCGGAGTTCGGAGCTGGACCAGGCATCAGAATTATTGTCAGGAACAACAGTCAGAGCAATGATATCTTGATTGCCGTAATGCTGATGTATTCTGTGAGGTTATCCTATTCCAAAGTAAGGGTGGCTGCAATGCCATTGTCAGCAGAACAGAGACGATCTGACATGAGTCATGACGATCCGCCTGCGCAAGAGTAAGGTACTCTTAACTAAAATCCACAAATGACGTGCTTAAGCCTCTACATATGAGAAACCGAAGGCAAACCAGGCATAAAATAACTTGTTCGAACACTGTGCCCTTGACTAAATCGTCTCCAAGGTTCTCACAAGAATCCTTGGCATCATAGTGTTCGGCGGACTTGGCCCTTGGCATTTCAGTTACAGCGACAGGGTTTAATCCTGCATGGTGTTTAATCCAGGAACAACACAGAGCTTCCGGTATTCACCATTCATCGCTCCCAGCCTCCCACATGGCATGCATGTTCCGCGGTTGAAAAGCCCCAGTGCAGGCGCGGACAAGTACTACCAAAGGTAAACAAGTGAGAACCTTGAAGACGCCAAGGTCTGCGACTTCGCTTGGCAATGCTATATTCTCTCAGGCCAAGAGATATATTCCCTCAGGCCAAGAGACCATTAATCAAAGATGCTCTTGGAACAGTAGTAGAAGGGGGACCAGACCGAGCGTAGTCCCAGCAGGGACATATAAACCCAAGGGACCCTTCATTTCCTCCCCAGGAACAATCCTGCCACTCCTTCCATTCCATCAGGATCCGTTGTCCTCGTTAAACACAATGAAGCACATCATCTTTACTCTCCTCGCCTTGGCCTCCACCTCGGCCTTGGCTCAAGATCCCGGCCCGTCGCCTACAGCCTCTGTTGGCTGCGAGCCACATGGCGACCACTGGTATGACAGACACGAACGAAACCCATCAACCCAGTAAAGCTCACAGCATATAGGCACTGCGATGGTCCAGCGAGCGGATCCACTACCGCTACCCTTCCCCCAAGCCCCACTGCGTCTGTGGGATGTGAACTGCACGGGGACCACTGGCATTGCGACGGGCCCGCTGCCACCGGCGCCATGACAACGTCGCATTCGCACGACCACGACCACGACGACGATGACAGCACCGCGACGCCGACTGTCCCTAGTCCGACGGAGTCGGCTGGATGTGAACCTCATGGCGACCATTGGCACTGCGATGGACCCCGGGAGACGGGTAGTGCTTCTGCGAGCGCGAGCGAGGCGTCTGCTTCGACGATGGTCTCGACTACTTCATCTGCCACAGCGTCTGCGACTGGGGCGCAGCAGACGGGTGGGGCTGGCTCTTTGAGCTTGGAATTGTCTGTGGTCGTTGGGTTGGCTGTTGCGGCTGCGGCGTTCCATGTTTGATGGTTACGACATGGTGAGATGATATATTGGCGACCATGATGATGTGTAATACCGTGGTGATGCATGTATATTTTCAAAATGTTAGGAAACAGTCCAGCTTAAGACGAACCTGTTCATTGTCCAAGTGTTTCATATTATACAAAAGAACCTGACTGTATAATAGAGAGGAAGTCTGACAGTTATGTGATTGAATAAAAAATTATTGAACGAGAACAGAAGCCAACAGAAGGACTAAGTGAAGATACATTGAACTGGCTGATGAAAACGAAGATGTTGGCCCGCTATTTACAAATGCCGTCTCGGGATTCGCTCTGACGCCGTTTGAACTACCTTATGCGGGTGTACCAAACGCGGGCCGGCGTCGTACGAGCCTAATAGGCACCGAGATATTAGCTCCGTTTCTCTCTAAAAAAAAAAAAGAAAAATACAGTAACTAAGGAAGGAGATCTCCGGATCGACTGTCCCTGACTCCCTGCATTGGCTACTATCCTAGGATCCACCTTCTCCCGAGTGGCCTGTTGCTGGTCCAGCCATTCGGATCATGCCATCCCGGGTAACTTGACCCTATCCGCTGTGGTCTATATAGAGCATCAACAATCAATCAATTCTCCCTCTACTGAACCAGGAGTGAGGTGTTGCCATGGACTCACTCAATTCCACCTATGCACAGCCAGCCATGGCGACCTATCCTGATCTTTTCAATCTCGCCGCGCAGCAACAGCCACATCTCTCCTTACTCGAGCGACTCTGGTGGGCGCATTATGCCTACTGGGACAACAATATCCTCGCAACTGGTAAGCCAGACAAACACGATAGACCAGTCTCGTCCAAATCCTAACTGATACAGGAATCATCACCTTCCTCGCCCACGAAATCATCTACTTCAGCCGCTGTCTCCCCTGGATCATCGCCGACGCCCTCCCCAGCATCTTCCTCAAATACAAGATCCAAGACCAGAAACCTCCGCCATCCGCAGCAGAGCAATGGGCCTGCACAAAGTACATCCTCCTCATCCACTTCGTCGTCGAGCTCCCCCTCATCGTCCTCTTCCACCCGATGATGGAACTCTGCGGCCTGAGCTTCACCACCCCCTTCCCGGACCTCCGCACCCTCACCGCACAAATAGTCACATTCTTCCTCCTCGAAGACACATACCACTACTGGCTACATCGCGCCATGCACTGGGGCCCGCTATACCGCTCCATCCACCGCATCCACCACCAATACGCCGCGCCCTTCGGGCTGACAGCCGAGTACGCCAGTCCCTGGGAGACCCTCCTGCTGGGCCTCGGCACCATCGGCCCCCCACTACTCCTGGGACTGATGAACTGCAACGTGCACCTGGTGACGGTGCTGGCGTGGGTGGCGCTGCGGCAGTTCCAGGCCATCGATGCGCATTCCGGCTACGATTTCCCCTGGAGTCTGAGGCGGATCATGCCGTTCTGGGGCGGGGCGGATTGGCACGATGATCACCATCGGTACTTTTGGGGGAATTATTCGAGTTCCTTTAAGCATTGGGATGGTAAGTCTTCTCTACTATCGTTAGGAGATCTGCTGATGGCGACTAGTCTTGATGGGTACGGTTGCTGGTCCGGAAGCGAGGGAGAAGAGACGCGCGGAGCGAGAGAAGCGGCAGGCTTGATTGTTAAGGATTGGTGCGGAACGTATCATTATCTTCGATTGTATCAATCGTCTTAATGTAATGTAATAGCTTGTTGGTATCGGAAGTGCCCTGCTTCCAACATGCAATAATGCCATCTCTTAATGACTACGCATGGTGCCATGATGAAGGCTCAGTCATCTCGAAATCACCAGGACAAGGAGTGAAGCCATCGGGTTTTTAGTCAGTGCGGTAATATCCCTAAAAGCCTAGGATTACTACCTCGGTTCTCGACCTTTCGTGATTACGCGTATAAGAAGGAATGTAAGAAAATCGTCAATCGTCTGCTATTCGCGCATTCGTACGTTCGAGATCAGGAGCTATGCAGCCAATGGGGTTCATAACAACAAAGTCAAAGTCATTGAGCCCCTCTTCCTCTGTAGTCACTCATTTCTTTCCGCCAGGAGGAGTATAGTTCGCGCCTCCATTTCCATCATTGTAGTAGGTGCTGCCGTTGGGATTGGAGTAGTAGTACGATCCATCCCTAGACAACATGGCATTAGCACAGCCCGCAACGACAAGAAGAAGCACAAACCTGTTGGAATAGTGGTACGAGTTGGAGTTGGAGGCACCGGAGCCGTAGTCGCGGGCGCAGTAGTGGTTGCCCTGCAGAGGTGAGTTTCATGGGGATCATATCATGGATGGAGAGACAATGAAGGTGGAGGCTCACCTGGCTGTTAGTGCCAGAGCTCTTGTAGGAGAATTCCTGGTTCTGAGGCATGTTTGTTGGCTTGCTGAGGCTTGCAATCGAGTTGGTTGGTGAGAGGTTGGAGTCGATGGGGAGAGGAGGAAGGAGTTGAAGTGGGGGAATGGTCGAAGGGGGGAATCGTCAATAAATAAGGTACTGGGGGGAGCGGGGCAGAGAAAGCTTCGTCCATGGAAAGAACATGGTGAATGAATGGTGTGGTCATCCGTCAGCTCCCGTACATTCCTCTCTGAAGACGTGAATGTTGGAGCTGTCAACTTTGTTTGTGACTGGTGTCCATTAGAGTGACAGCTTTAGCTTCCGACAATGGCATGGTCAATCAACCATAAGGAGAATTGTTATTCACTAAAGGAAGTGGGCTGTAGTCTACACCTTGCCGGACAATAATTCTTTACTTTGAGCAGCACAATGTGATATTCGATCAGTTGGCTTAAGCCTGGGTCTGGCCTTCCAAGCTAATCCGGTCTGTTCGGTATGACTCAACATGAAAAGGACAGGAAATGGTCTTCTAGTCTAGATACGACCATCCCTTAGGACGCTGTCTCTCTTGGCGTAAACATTTGACTTCGACGTCCCGTGGATACTACCAGCGAAGACCGCCGAGTCCAATTTGGGAATCTCACAACATTCAGAATGACGCTGTCTGTTTTCATCATCGAATTGTCGTGCTACACCGTCTCGATGACGATGCGTGATGCTAATCGAAGCCGCTGAGGTATCAGCATCCTCATCTGTTTCCTTCGTTTCAATTCTTTCAATGTCTATTCCCTAACACCACTCGGTCTATCCAGTCGCTCATACACAACTATCAGTACCCCACAACACTCTCCCCGCTCGCCCCCCACCATAACAACCTAACTCACTAGAGTCATTCGCTGCCTTACAGCACGATCACGCTTTAATATGCCATCATATACCTATCAGCCCGAGCCCCCCCACGGGCTACCTATCATTAGCCAGACGCAGGGTTTCCCGACTCCGCCGGACACTCCGCCCAACGAATTGGAGATGATGGTCCAGGAGCTCAGCCATGGACTCCCATCGTTGGATACTGACATTGTCATGGAAGAGGACACTATCGACCCCATGCTCATTGACGACGAGCCGATCCCAGATCTAATCCCTCCGGCAGGGGACGACTTTGATGTGGAGGAGGTAATACACTACATACTTTCCGGATACGGCATTACTATCGAGGAGCTGTACTATGTACTCGTCGAGTTCCACGTTGTAATTGAGTACCGGGGTCCAAATGAGCATGTTGCAGAATTCGAGCAGGAAGGAGTCTCAGAGCTGTGGAATTGGCTTCTTGATGACTTGCTCGTTGATTCTGCTACTTCGTTTCTTGCCGAGGTTGACACCGCAGCCAATGATAGCTTTGCGCTTCGTTCAACAATGAGCAGATAGAAGGAGGAGGGTCATGACTGTAATGAACTGGCCTGGCTTATTTTGTTTGTGTTCCGCACACACCTGGCTGACTGTGGTCTCATGATGCTTAGCGATGTACTATCATTGTCATTGAATAGACAGTTATCTGCTTTTGTCTTATATATCTGGCGTGGAGCGGTCCATGGCGGAAGACCATGGATAGTGAACACATTGTATTGAACAGGATGTTGCTATGAGATAAGAACAACAATGGAGATGTATTCCTCCTTGCAAACCTTGACATGCCTGTGAACCGCTATGGCTCAATGGTAAACCTCCAGACTGAAGTAAGCGTGTTGAGCCAGAGGTTAGAGGGATGATCTTCAGCACGAAGACAATATTTTGTCTTCCTCATGTTCTGTTTTTCTCTTTTTCGGTAACTCTCACACAGCATCAACTCAGAAACTAGACATGCCACTGGCACAGTGTTTCTTGTGAGTTCGTACTAGGATTTTAGAGTACGTTGCAGGGACATGTTACCAGAGTGACAGCCTAAGATAGATACGGCTATCATTGGTGCTTTCAAGTCGCCACATATCTTTGGGACATACTGCACGTGGGAGGATCCATCTCCGTCCTTATCTTGCACGCGTTCTGAATTGTGATTAAATATCCCCAAGCTGAGGACTAGCCTTTATTGTCTGCCCAATGAGCAACGAGACTTCCCGGCCGAAACATGAGGCCTTGTGAAGCCACTGGGTCCATGTCCTATCAATCCTTGGGTCGCGGACGTTGAAATGGTAAAAAGCTTTTGGAACCGAGTGGGTCGTTAATAACAGAAGCCCCTTGTTCCAATCATCATCGATATCTGGAAAGGGCTTAAAGTTTGGGAGTATCAATATTTGTTGGTACTGAGGTGGAAAGATCAGGCAATGACCACTTTTATGGATGCTACGAATATCTGTAAATACCAATAGCCTGAATCATTTGATTAAACACCATGCTTCTTGCTGTCTAGGGCATTATTCAGAAATAGAGCTAGAGGTATCACCACAGCTTGCGTTATCTGTCAGGACCCGGAGCTTATTCCATGGTTCTTAGGATTAGACAACCGCTGATCAGCTATGGAATGGGAGAAAGTCTCCATGTTCACATAATCTCTGCCGAGTGCCGACTCTGGAGATAAAATTTATGAAGAATGACGCATAGCATAAGCGACCTGCATATGCACCTGCGTCTAAATTTGCAGAACCAATCAGAATAGAGGAAGTAAACCGGAAAAACGGTTGATGGGCCACGGGGGGACAACCGACCCACCCATGGAATCATCCCGAATTTTCACCCTTGTCAGCACTCTGCACAATCGAGTTATCCCCGAGTAAGCACTAAGCAGATTAAGCTTCCTGGCCAATTGGCCATAGAAGAGCTTATCAGAGCGGCAACTTGCAAAGCGTCATTTATGGCGCGAACCGAAGAGATCCCGTTCTCTTTGGCACTGAGGACCGGACCGCCGTGACTGTCGCGGCTTGCCGGACATAGGAGATAAAAGTGGGCGCTGACCATGACGAAGGCAAGTGGATACAGAAATTTGTTGCTCGATTTCTAAGCACCAGCGATTTCTCATCTTGCCCCGGCGCCGTTGGTGTATATAAGGCCTTGTGAGGACCCTTGGAGAATCAGGTGTACCACTCTCAAACTCAAACTCAATTAAGAGCAACCAATTACAATGTCTGCTACCGACTACAAGTTTGAGGGCTGGCTTGGCCTTGACAAGGATGCCGCCAAGGGCAACATGGTGTGGAAGGAGTTCACACCCAAGGCGTGGGAGGAGACCGATGTCGACATCAAGATCACCCACTCTGGTATCTGCGGCTCTGATCTGCACACCTTGAGAAGCGGATGGGTATGTTTCTTTCAACAGGCGTTGTAAACAGTGAGACTAATCTGTCTCCAGGGCCCCACCATGTACCCCTGCTGCGTCGGCCACGAAATTGTCGGTATCGCCGTCCGCGTCGGTTCCAAGGCCGAGGGAGGCATCAAGGTCGGTGACCGTGTCGGTGTTGGAGCCCAGAACGACTCCTGCTTGGGCCGTAAGGGCGACTGCGAGGAATGTGCCTCCGGTCTGGAGCAGTACTGCAGTAATAAAATGGTCGGCACATACAACAGCGTCCACCTCAACGGCGACAAGTCGTACGGTGGATACGCTTTGTACCACCGTGCTCCCTCTCACTTCGTCTTCAAGATCCCTGATGCCATCCCCTCTGCCGAGGCCGCCCCCATGCTGTGTGGTGGTGTCACCCTCTACTCTCCTCTGAAGCACTACGGCTGCGGGCCTGGCAAGAAGGTTGGTGTGGTTGGAATCGGTGGACTGGGACACTTTGGTATCCTGTTCGCCAAGGCCCTGGGCGCTGACAAGGTCGTCGCCATCTCTCGCAAGGCCAACAAGAAGGAAGACGCTCTCAAGCTGGGTGCTGATGAATATATTGCAACTGACGAGCCGGATTGGGCTCAGCGCCACAACCGTTCCCTCGACCTGATTGTTTCCACCGTTTCTTCCTCCAAGGTATGTATCGTCACTCCCTGTTTCGGTCAATGAGGCCTATAACTGACATCACTAGATGCCCATTGTGCAATACGCCTCTCTTCTTCGCACCGACGGTTACTTCGTTCAGATGGGTGCTCCCGAGGACGGTGCTCTCGAGATCCCTGCGTCCTCTCTGATCGGCCGCAGAATCAAGATGGGTGGTTCCCTGATCGGCAGCCCTAGCGAGATCCGGGAGATGCTCCAGCTTGCCGCTGAGAAGGGTGTCCACCCCTGGATCCAGGAGCGACCCATGAAGGACGCCAACCAGGCCGTTGTCGACATGGAGGCTGGCAAGGCCCGCTACCGCTACGTCCTTGTTAACGACCAGTAAATAACGAACTCTAATGTATATACCTGCATGACTGTATAGATTACTCCAATGTTATTCGACTTGTTCAATTCTTTCAAACGCTCGGACAATGTATGGTTGGCCGTTTACGACCACCTCGCTGCCGATGCTCCAATCTCGGTCTCCGGTGTCAAACGTCGTCACGGAGGGTAGTTTGTCGACATCCGGGCCGAGGATATATTTCGTCTTCCACCCAGAAGTAGAGTCCCACTCCTCTCGTCTAGCACTGACCTCCCCTCCCTTGACCATAGCTTTCGAATCCACACCATAGTGCGTCTGCTCCTGACGCAGCGCAACATAAGTCCCCCAAATCCTCGCAATGAACATCCTCGTCACCGCAACCCCATCTTCACCCCTCCACCCCTGCTCATCTCCCCTTGCCTCCAGCACCCACGAAACCCCCCTCCCCGGACCCTCAGGACCCTCCCTAAACGCCAACTCGCGCCACACCTCCTCATACTCCCTAACCGGCGCACCAGGAAGGTCCAAACGCGGCATCGACCCCGTCTCAAGGTCATCCCCATTCGGAAGCTTGGTAAACATCCCGCAATCCACCGCATCGAACGCATTATGCGAGTCGATGGCGTGTGTGAACAGCACGCGCACTTCTCTCATGTTAGCTCTGGATCGCAAATTGCGCGAGGGACATACGCGGCTCTTGGCTTTCTACGATGCGTTGGCCGGCGATCGCCCAGTCGATTTTACCCGTGGGTTTGTCGACGCGGAGATCGACGTACCAGCCCATCAGAGATAGGACGATGGTGTCGGTGTTTTCGAAGGCGGGGTCGGGGAGCCAGCGGAGGGAGATTCTGGTTGAGAGGCTGCTGCTGCTGGTGCTTTCACTGGTGGTCATTTTTGAATTGGAGGGATTGAGATTTCTGCTGCAATTGACAATGGATGGTTCAGCTGCTTATTTAAGAATTGGCTGCTTGTTGTGATCAAATTATATCGATGTGCTTGCTACCTACCCCGCAGAGGAGCGGGGGGATCTGATAAAATCGGTCTGGGATATATAGCTATTATCGGAGGTTTTGGGCTACAAAAGGTCTATTGGCTCAATGGTAGAGCACCTGTCTCCTACGCTGGAAAACAGGAGGTTGTGGGTTCGAGTCCCATGTAGATCGACCTTTTTTTTCGTCGCATTTTTATAATTTCTTTTCGAGTTTTTTGTACTGTTGTCTTCTATTTCTCGAAATTACTTGGTTGATATCTGTCTTAATCTTGTTGCGTCCTTCTTTGCTTTCGAATGTGTCGGATTGGGCCGTGTCTATATCTTTTCGGCGTCGGAACATTCCCGCCAAGTCCATAACCCTACCTTTATAGATCCAACAAACCATTCGACAGGAAACAGCTACCTTCGGCTGAGATCGAAGAAGACGAAAGAAGCTTGAACGATGGTGATTCCCCTTCTGTTGCGGAAGACTGTGTGAATTCTGCCGAGACCATAGTTGAGACCACAGTTGTCGGCTGTTCTACACTGTTTTATACTTGGAAATATATCATAAACTATGCAGTAGGGTCCGGAGTATGATCAAAGCATGCAATAAGAAATGCCTATAGTCCAAAGCACCCTGCTTCTTACAACCACGGTTTTCGCAATACGGTCATACACCTCGGACGGAGTCTCAAACGCAACGTATTATGAATTATGCGTCCAACTATCCCCATCGCCCCTCAAGAATAGCAAAGCGATTACAAAGAAAGAGTTCATCACCAGGGACAGAATCCAATGCCAACCAACATGCAGCCTGACACACTCCAGCACGCGGCACTGCTCGCCCAAGGAAAATTCGGCGACTCGCGCCGCGACCTCGCATCCTGCTCAAAGCATGTCACTGAGGCGGAGGTGCAGGTTGTCCAAGAACTGATCCATCTTTCCGGACGTGAGCCCCAACTCAACAACACAGGCAACGATCGTCCACAGCCCAAGCGCAAAGTTCTCCTTGTGAAGCGGGCCTCCACTCTCGGGCTTCTTCGCATCGAATCTCAGCAGCTGATGCAAAAACGACAAAGCCCAGACACACATCCACGAGGCCCACAGCCAGACGGAATTCTGGGCCCGCAGCTGCAGATAGACAGAACCTAGCACCAGACTCGCGAGCACGATCAGGAACGAGTGGATGCGGGAACCTGCGAGGACGTACGCCGAGTTCACGTTCATCTTCGAGTCGTCGACGATGTCTTGGTAGCTGTATGCTGTGTTGAGGTACAGGGTCCAGGCGAAGACGGTGATTGCCAGGGGGAGGGACTCGGCGATGCTTTGTGTGACTGGGATCTCGCGGCCTTTGATTGCCATCCAGCCGACGGCGCTGGGCCAGGCTAGTGTGAAGCCGAGGAAGTACTGGGGGTAGATGTATAGTCGTCTGAAGAATTGACGCTTTCCGTAGGGATAGAGGATCGTGCTGATGATGACTGGGATCATAGCAGCCGCGCTGTTTTTGTCAGCTATCACCTTGAGCATTCGTGAGAGGTAGTCCATACACGTCATGACCTTCCAGCATAATTTCCATCAGCCACCACGAGGCAGCAAACTGGACCAGCATCCAGATGAAGGCCTGGGTTGCAGTGACTCTTCCCGCTGCCACGGGCCGATTCTTGGTGCGCGCTACGTTTTTGTCGACGTTGCGGTCGACCCAGTCGTTCCAGACCATGCCTGCACCGCAGAAGATGTAGGCGCAGAGGAAGCATAGTAGGGCTTGTTGTAGGATGTAGTTGGGCGTGATCGAGGTCGGATTGGCGGTTACCTTATTAGCACCGGCAAGCAAAGTCGCCCACACTGAGAATGCCCAAGTCAATGGATGAATATCGTATGTAAGGAAGGGACTCACCTCCTGAGAATGTAGCAAGCCATGGGTTGTACTTGTGAAATCTAGATAGGATAAACAGGTCCTTCAAGAGCTGCAGGACAGATCCCTTCTGAGGGGCCGAGTCAATTTCCATGATGTTGTACAATTTGAGCATTTCTCTGTTAGACACCTAGTTGAGAGGGAAGTCAATATAGTAACGACTGATATATCGATGCGGACGATGCTCAAGGCGGATATACATCGCAAATATGACACCCAATATATCAGCCTTACCTTCCTCGAGTCGAGTAGCTGACAAACAGTGAAAAGCACCAACAGCTACATACTAGAACTGGTTAATTGTGATGCATGTTCAAGAATCAACCACGTCAACTGCTTGGCTAGTCGCCTGACTCGGCGTCCAAACTTCTGCTATGTACAATCAGCCAGCTGACAGACCTAGGAACTGCTGCATTGCGCATATCAGCAGTCCTGCAACTTCTCTTAACCGGGGACGGGTGCTCAGAACGCCAACAGGAGCTCTTCAGCTACCCAATAAGCCGAAAAACATAAGCCAACTGCAATGATTATCACATCAAGCAGCTAACATACCGCATTCACAATCAAGCCATAACCTCAGTCTCGAAAGTCATGGTTAGAAGCGACGTGATTGGCGCGGTGTCCACGGACTTGCCTTGCATGCTGTTGGTCTGGAGCCAGGGCACCCATTCGCCGCTGACGATCAGCTTATGGACCACGACAAGTTGACAAGTATTGGCTCCGCGGTCTATGATAGTGGCAGAAAGTCTGAACTATTGCATTATGGCCTAGTGACGAGCTGACCTTCTGAACATTGCAGCGGCTGATAGCGATTTAGGAATCTGAGAACATGGCTGGAGCGGGCTTACTAGTTTTGGACGGTACATACTCTTTGACTGCTTCCATTCCTTTGACTTTGGCACAGGCTGTGAATCTATTGCATGTAGAAAGACCGACAATACTACGAGCATGGTTCTGCATCCTTAAAACTGTCTGATACAGATATTCTCACTACGACCGTAGATACCACTTATGTGGAGGACATCTACAGCTGACATAAGGGACAGCAGAGAATAAACCAATTGCAAATTAGCTATAAAGTAGCGATTATCCTGCTCATTATATGCACTCCAGGTAATAACCTACTGCGGCTACTCCTTCAACTCTAGAAAGTCCAGAATGCCCTTCAACCCAGCTGTGTTGCCCAAATCACCAAAGTCTTTCAGCATTTCTCTCGCCTCTGCCGTAAGACCCGCCAGCTTCTTCCGGCAATAATCGAAGCTTCCAGTAGACTCAATAATGCGAATAGCGTACCGCTTGACATCCTCATCCTCGGGCTTTTGCTTCAGAATATTCATCAACTGGAAATTGGTCGGATCACTGCGAATGCTGTGGATGATGGGGTAGGAGAATTTGCCCTCGGTGATGTCTTCCCCGAATCCTTTGTTCTTAGCATACAAGTCGCTCTGGAGGTTCTGGTAGTCGTCACGGATTTGGAAGATGATTCCGAGAAGGTCGACGAGCGGGACGCAATCTCTGTATCTATATTAATCACCATACATGCAGTGTAAAGAGAGGAGCTTACTTTGTATTCTGACTTTCCATCTGCATCAGCTTGATCGCAAGCCGGAAGAGCCCGCCGGTCTTGTTGGCAACCATCTCAAGGTACTCCTCTTCAGTGGGACAGATCAGGGAATCTCGCCAGTGGAGATCCATCCCCTGGCCGCGGTGAAGCCTCAACATCTCTTCCGTAAAGATGACCAGGGCCTCAGGCTTGCCTAGTTTTTGTAGCTCCTGTTGAGCCCAGAAGTAGGCGAAATTGGCCGAGTTGATGGTCTGCGCGACACCGAAAATGCTATGCGCGACGGGGAATCCTCGTCTCAATTTCGACGAGTCTTGGATATCGTCAATCCTGTGGATGTAAGCTTCATATTCGCCTGGGGAATTTGTAGAGGACCGCGTACAGTAACGACGCCGAATGCAGCAGGCCGACCACCCGCTTGATGACGTCGAGTTTGTCCTCGGGGATTTGGAGCCATTGGTTAAAGGCGGAAATCAGCTTGCCTCGGATGTCTTTGCCTGGGAAGCTGCAAAGGTAGTCAAGAGGAGCCGAGATTATCTGATGAGAAGCTTGTCAGAGTACGGAAACGATACCAAGAGGCAAGATTCACCGCGTGCCTTTTCTTGTGTGAACTTCCTCTGTTGCTGGAGGTCGGATGCACCGTGAAAGATGCAAGTGGAACTAGAGCTTGTTGTTTCTGCATTGGCCAAAGTGCCAGTTACTGCCTGAGATCGGGTTTCTTGAGGCATGAACAAGTTTAAATGAGACCATCGCGACTTTGACGGCTCTTGGAAGGGCTGGCGATCGAGTTCGTAGAGGGACATTACTGGGATCGCTACCATATTGCAGCAGATAGGGAAGTAGATTCAGAAGATTACAAGATACTACCCAGAATCGACTTTGTGGTAGCCACACAGAGAGGTATCAATTGCCCTTTTGCAGGTGTACTTTAGAAATGTGAAATATATAGAACTATACACCCAGGCAGAATTGCGGTGCAGGAAGGGAATGTGAAAGCTAATCAGATCGAGAAGACAAGCCGAAATGGATCAAGCTTGATTCTAGTTTTGGAGTCGGCTTTATTTTATCCATATGCAGTGTAACTTTACGACCCCGACTGCAGCTCAAAGAGTGCTATGACCATGCTAGTGGGACTGATTTCAGAATACTGCTACCGACGGGGAAAGAAGGAAAGAGAATCAACATCCGTTGTGCAACCCCAGGAAAGACTGTCACCCAGAACCTGCATCCTTGCCTCGAGGGAGTCAGTTTACCAATCACTTGTTCCTACATTGTCAACTGGGCTGATTGTCATGGCGTCTACTAGCTGGACTAGAGATTGTATTCTTAACCAGCCACCGACACGGAACAGCTCTTGATCCTCGATGGACAAAGTCATGAACATACCCTCTTCTATTCCGATGTCTTTCCCGAACCCACACGTAGCAGAATTCAACTGGGTATGACAAGTCCAATGCACAATGTACTGTGTCCTACCAGGATGATACTCCCTCTTCTGACGTATCATCGTGTCACCCCTGGATGACCGGGAGCAGGAACCATTATAAAGCGACAATCGTTGGATCGACATATTCTCCGAACTGTACCCTGACTCCCCCTCAGTCAGAATCGCATTGGCAACATCCCTACTGCCCACCATCATGGACGCATTTGACTTTCCCTCTGCCTCGGCCGAATTCATAGCCAAGAGACGTATCTGTGACATGCTGATGATTCTCACCGGAACGAGCTGGGTAATCAACTACATCGTCACGGTCCGGAAGATCTTCAGGGACAGGGCGTGTGGAATGCCTCTGGTCTGCCTCTGCTGCAATATTGCCTGGGAGATCATGGTGGTCCTGATCCACCGGCCCCCATACATCCTCCTCGACGTCTTCTTTGCAATGTGGCTGTCAATCAATATGGTCATCTTGTACGGCTCGGTCAAATTTTCCATGGAAGAGCAGCTTCCCTCGCCGCTGATGCACAAGCATCTCCCCCTGATCGTCGGCTTGACTACCTTGGGCTTTCTATCGGGTTACCTTGTGCTTGCGGAAATGTTTGACCCTGCCAAAGGCGTCTGGTGGGGAGGGATGTTTTCCCTGTTGGTTACGAGCGGAAGTTGTTTGGGACAACTTTTGCACCGGGGAAGCACGCACGGGGCGTCATGGGCGATGTGGTAGGTCCTTTGCTGTGAATGCCTTTTCTCTTGCTTGAAATATGCTGGAATCTGACAATCAATCTTTACTGGATGTGTTTAGGATTTCTCGAATTATCGGTTCCTATTCGGCAGTGACCGGGGTGTTTTTGAAGTCTTGGATTTGGCCGCAGAGTTGGGAGTGGTCGAACAATGCCCTGACGAGGTGGTTTGCGGGCACCTCATTGATCATCGATATCATGTATGGCGTTATATTCTGGTATATTCGGCAGACCGAAAGAAGTGCTGCTGTAAAGAAGGCGTGAGTGGGCTGCATGTTCTATTGACGCAGACTCGGGAAATATGGGCTGGACCTGAAGCATAGGTATGCTTCTCCACCTTGCTGCTATGTGGTCCGTACATTAGAAGGCGTATCTTCGAGACAATTATAACAGTTGCCTCAGATATGCCTGCTCTGCGTACAAGGAATCCATGTTCAATGAGAAGAGTACTCTCCAGACTGTGGTTTCCAAGCGTAGGAGTTCTTTCAAGTTACTTCCTTGCTGAACTGCAAATCAACTCCATGACAAATTCAACTGGTTCTGTTCCCAATAGCTGTCGTCATGATGTACATTGGAACTTCGAGAAATCCAATCGCCTGGAAAGGCGAGTTTGCTGATAAGGACGTATCTTTTCAAGGACACTGACCACTAAGGGCAACGTGATGGACATGCAGATGACTGCAGATAATGCCATTGTTACCTCAATATAGATAAAGGCGTCTGTGATCAAACATGCATTTCTTGTGCAACATAGGGATTACCAATTCTGACCCGAAATGAAGAATTCCCCGTGAGGATACAGGGATGTCTGCACTGTTGTTTAGCAGTATTGCGAGGACTCCTCTTCTCGAATAGTATGCAGATGCTAGCTACGGGACTACCTGGGTCGAAGGAATTTCGACCACATTCTGTATATTTACGTCCATTTTCTTTAGCAGCTTCATATCATTGCTGACCAATAGACGCATTCTCCCTCTTTCCCTATTTTTAATGCCTACCTGGACACGAGTAGTGAAGCTTCCGAGTACATGCCTATGATGACGAGCAAATCGCCCTTCAAAGTCATCATCGTGGGCGGATCAATCGCTGGCCTCACCCTCGCCCACTGCCTCAGCAAAGCAGGCATCGACTACATCGTTCTCGAAAAGCGCAAGCAAATTGCGCCGCAGGAGGGCGCGTCTATCGGCATTCTTCCTCACGGAGGCCAGATTTTGCAGCAGTTGGGGTTATTCTATTTGATCGAGGAGCAGATTGAGCCACTGCACACGGCGCATCAGTGCTTTCCGGACGGCTTTGTGAACACCACAAAGGCCCCACGGCTTATTCATGAGCGGTATTGTCCACGGGGGTTTGACGGTATTCACTGCTGATCTGGCTGATAGGTTTGGTCTGCCTTTCGCCTTTCTGGAGCGGAGGCGAATGCTCAGAGTGCTTTATGACACTCTTCCGGACTCGTCCCGAGTTCTGGTGGACAAGGCTGTCATTTCTGTGGAGAGGGAGGACTCGGATCTGATGAGGGTCACAACCCGTGATGGGAGTGTATATCATGGCAATCTGGTTGTCGGCGCTGATGGTGTTCACAGTCGAGTGCGCGCCGAAATGTGGCGACTGGCCAATTCGAAAAGTTCAAATGCATTCCCTGTCCATGAAATGAGTTGTGAGTACTGTCGTATTCAAGAAAACTGCGATCGAATAAAGTTGATCACCGGTTGGATTTCCAGCGATGACAGTCGAGTTTGCCTGCGTTTTCGGGATCTCGTCGTCCGTCCCCAAGCTGAAAGTAGGCGAGCAAGTGGCCAGCTTGAACAATGGTAGATCGTACCTCACATTCCCCGGGAAAGATGGTCGAGTCTTTTGGTTCCTCCTGCTAAAGCTCGACCGAAAATACTCGTACTCCAATGCTCCACGATTCTCCTCCACTGACGCCGAGAAGATATGTGAGCGATATGCCGATGACCATATCTGGGACGGAGTGTTTTTTCGAGACCTATGGAAAAATAGACAGGTATCCTCCTTCGTGAATCTCGAGGAAAATGTGTTTCGAAAATGGCACTGGGAAGGGATAGTCTGCATTGGGGACAGCATGCACAAAGTAGGTTTCTGTCTTGGGGGAGATGAACTTGCAATTCTGGTCTGACACGCCTCGAATAGATGGCCCCAAATACAGGTCAAGGAGCCAACTGCGCCATCGAAGACGCTGCTGCCCTTGTTAATTGTCTTTACCGGGCTCTTAAAGCAACACCTGATGGTGCTACCTTATCACCTGCTGAACTAGATGGTCTCCTGGCAGAATTCAATCGAACTCGATTTCGCCGTGTACTGGACATATACCGAACGGCCAGGATGGTTGTTAGGTTGCATTCAAGGCACAATCTCCTCCTCAAGTTGCTCGGACGCTACTACCTGCCCTACGCCGGCGATGTCCCGGCTGACATGGCGTCCAAGATAATCGCTGGAGCCGAGAGCTTGGACTTTTTGCCACTTGAAGCACGCTCGGGACCTGGATGGCATCAATTCAAGCCAGGCCAGAGGGGAACTGCGCTGATAGCGTGCTTGTATTCAGTTGTTGCTCTCACTCTGTGTCTCCTTGCTTGGCTTGGGAATGACTTTGTCCGAAATAGGGTTGTGTTTGCCTAAGGCTGTTGCGGAAGGCGTACTCTAGAACTTGATACACTACAATGCATTCAATAATTTATCTCGTCTGAAGAAATTCAGTCAGTCAATACTCAGTCTCTGGAACCGTCGCCAACTTTGCCCAATATTCACTTTGTAAAACTGAGTCATACGTCTTTCGGCGAGAAAATAGGTACAGTACAGTTGCTCCCATTGCGATTATGGCTATTCGGTGGCTAGCTGTCTGTGCATGGAGCGCCTCGTTGAAAAGCAGTTTTACTGGCGATTCTGGAGATCAATGCAGGACACTCAGACCAATTCGATAGTGCAGATCCATTTGGAAGATATTTCAGAATCCGCTTGCCGTCGCTCAAAGCAATCGCAATCCCTTTGGAAGAACAGCACCAATCTCTCAGCTATGCCATTGAGATAATAGTCCGCGTCATTTAGAATCGGGCCATTGGCTTCTCAAATGGGAAAGGGACTGGACCTGCTTACTCCTTCAGTTATCGAGGGCGATTTCAATTCAGACCAGTACGAGAAAGGGATAACCGGATGAGGAGACCGCGTACGGGTATACGTGGTCGTGCAGAGAGGGATTTCGTTGCTTTCTTAAGTGTAGAAGGAGTACTTCTGTACTACAAGGGAAATGTGGCCTCTGCAAACACTGTCCTACATGGTCTGCAGTAGAGAAAGGCAATTTCAGTTCGGGATACCTGAGATGCGCCGGGATCTTCGGCCATAATGGACCCCGTATGCTGAGGAGCTACGTCGTATCATAGCCTAGACTATTGAGAATTGGCCCTGAATCAACGCACACGAAGTAAGCTGAGTATGCGGCAGGACAACTGAATGGGAACATACGAAAGAGAGGCATACATTTTTGATACGTCATAGGAAAGCACCACAGAAGGGAATGATTTGTTCGGAGCAGTGATCCCATATCCATGGCCCAAGCATATTCACCGTCGAAGCGTTTGCAGCCGGGAAGCTGAGCACTTGAACCTCTCAGCCAGAAAGCTAAGACATCTATGTTCTAGTATCCCCTGCAGGATGGAATTGTGAGATAGACAATCTGTACATACGAGAAGCGAATAGGAAGATTGATGTAAAAGAGATTCACATTGGCTTAAACATGGGTACGACCGTACGGCATCCGTACAGCATCCTCACATAGAAATCCCCTCTAGGCGTCTCCGGACCACTTGGCAGACGTGTTTGCCAGGGAATTAATAGCTCGTTAAACGAGACCGGCCTGTTTGCACGTCATAATTGGGCAGCATGCAACATAGCATAATCCCAATTCGCAGTCAGGGACGAATGTTTGCGTATTCTGAGTAGAGGCCTGCTCGCAGAAGACCCATACTAAAGGCGGCAAAACAATCTGAACACTCGCGGGGAGCTAGGAGCCTAGGACATACGGTAAGCTATCCTATGCCAATCTAAATTTGCCAGATCAGCGACACCAAAAAGACGAGCAAAAAGAGAAGAACGCGGATCTACCTAGATTTGCTGTCCAGAGACCAACTAGCACCAATTATGTTTTTGGACGAGATGGGCTCGATTACCTCTTCGAACCAATTGCTTCGCTCGGCTATGACCTTTGAACGTTGCGACGGGACTTATTCTAATCAAGTGTCGAGCTCAATCGTCTTCTTGCCTCTTGATTCACTGGATGGTTGCCGAACGAGCCTTGCGAAAGTCCTCAAACCCAGGACGATGATAATGAAAGGTCTCAGGTAATGTCCCCGCCATAACAAGCTTGACGTGATCTTTTGATCATTGTGCATATTCGGGGGATCGAATCGACCTTGAACCGACATTAGTTACGAGTCTGGAGGTCTCCTTGGACTCAATCTCAATCTGACGATCTTGAATACTCGATCACACACAGTGGATCTCACCTTGGAGCCTCACACCTTCAGTTCTTCTGGGTCTTTTGTGGCATTGTCATGATAAGCGGTGTATCAGTCGAATCATCGCGTTCCAGGAACATCAAAAGCAGTCTGGTAAGAGAATAGACTGCTACAGACATCCACAAAAGCCGAGTGCTGAGGATGTCGTGGATCAAAGCAAGAAGCATTATGTAGTGATCCTTGATTATCAAACAATTTTGGTTTAGTGAAACTCCAGCTGCGGCCAGCGCATTGTATTATAAGCTGTTCTGTTGTGTGTCAAATAAATCAATATGTCATCCCCCATCGGAGCTTCGAATCGCAAGGGGGCGTCCGCATACGTTAGCCTATTGTGATTCTGGCGAGGGCGAAATTCTTTTCACTTGGCCTTACAGGGAGCCTTACAAGTCGATCCCTGGCCCTATTTGATATTCTCATCTCCGTACGATCCGGTTCGGTCAGGTCCGGATGCCCATGACCGAACTGAAGTTGATAATGAAATTCCCAAGAAATGCTTGGCCCTTCAAGGGTGGAAAAACAAAGCATCTATCCCTGAGCTAGATAGTCCTTCTTCTTGATCGAGGTCCTTTGGCCTGCCATCAGTTACAGGATCCGCCTGTCGAAACATCGACTCTGACAGACGTACCTTGGACGACCGGACGTTATTCGATCTCTCTGTGGGTTGTCCCCGTGCAGCAATTCTTCGGACCTAGTCAAAGGAATGGCTGGAAGCGAGCGTAGGGTCCTTGAGACCCTTTTGTATGCCATTCCTTTCCTTCTCGCTCAGAATTTGGTACCCGCCATTGTGGTCCTGACCACCAGGAAGGACTCATTTCTCAGGTACTTGTGGATTTTCTGGTCAGTCTTTATATTCTCTCGATGGCTTCAAATCCCGATATCGCACGGTGAGAGTGCCACGTACACCACCAAGGTTGGAGTCCAGCTTTTTATGGTGATCATTCAGGGCTTCAATCTTGTCCTGATCAACCCGCTGGACGAAAATGAGCTTCTTCAGACAAAGACCATTGATCCAAGAGATCATTTCTCGTGCAAGGCCTTCAAAGTTGCCCGTCTGTTCATGTTTTTGCGGGGCGTGCGAACACCATGGCAGGCGAAAAAGATACCATCGCACCCAGCATACCTCGCACGACAGCCGAAAGCTCCAATATCTCGCAGTGCATTTCTGATGAGACAAGCTGCTATCCTAGTGTGGCTGTACTTATTTTTAAATTGCACAACCTATCTAGCCTCTGAAGACTCATCAAGACTATCAAGGCCTGTTTATGGCCTAGGCTACCTCGATGTTTCCAAGGAGGAGTGGCGAAATCGAATAATGACTTCGCTGCTGTTCTGGTTCTCCTTCTTGCGAGCAGCGGTGGATATTGACTATCGCACCGCGTCTATTTTATGTGTCGGCATAGGCCTGGATTCTCCGGAGGACTGGCCACCATTGTTCGGTCGTGCAAAAGAGGCATACACTCTCCGCAATTTCTGGGGGTGAGTGGTCTTCATACACCTGTAATTGGGATCTGCTAACGTGCGTATGTTTTCAGTACATATTGGCACCAGATGTTCCGATGGCCGCTCACTGCGACAAGCAACTATCTGGCACGGGATCTCCTGGCTCTTCCTAGGCCGTCGTTGCTCGAACGATATACCAACATCTTCTTTGTCTTTCTCCTTTCAGGCGTGATGCATGTCGTGTCCGACCTATTCATGGGCATCCCCTTGAGCCAGTCAACTTCTCTTCTCTTTTTTTGCTCTATGCCGTTAGGGATCATAATTGAGGATGCGGTTCAGGCAGCTTGGTCTCGACTCACCGGCAGTCATCCTCCTAAGAAGATTTCCTCCGTCGTCATCGATGGATGTTCTGTGCCTTGCTGGCATAAGCTTGTGGGGTTCATCTGGGTGTGCAGCTGGCTTAGTCTCACGACTCCAGTCTGGTTGTATCCTATGCAGGCGTCCAGAGGAGAAAGCCTGTTCCTTATCAACATTCCAGGCCTTGTTGGTACACCGACAGCCATTGCGATGACCGTTGGTGGAGGACTTATGGTACAATATATGTTTCGCGGAGAGCTTTAGAGCTATGCCACAACATCGAGGAGATTACCATCCTCAATAGGAGCTATTCTAGGAAGCAGTAAAGTGCGATTATAAATAAATGAATGATTAAGTAAACATCATTGAAGTACTATTATCAACGAGAGAAACCATTAAGGTACAGCATCCAAGGAAATAGACAGGACAACATTAATCGCGAATGATTGGCCGTACGGTCCGCAGATAATCCGGTATTAGGGCTCAATCTTAGGGCTTGCACTCCGTCGCGTGACTCGCGTCTTTCCTCCGCTTCCTTCCTTTCCAAGCATCAACCAAGAGCAAAACGGAATATCCATCACAAACTACGCCCAAATCTACACTATTGTCTAGAATCTCAACGCCGTTATCAACCGAAACACGTCTGAATCCCTGGTTCCGTCATTGTCCAGAATCCACTATGGAAGATGACATCTGGCGAGACGTTTGAGGCTTGGACGCCAAAATAAGACGAACGAGTCCGCCTATCGTGAGCTCGGGACTCAGTTGCATCAAATCCACCTTCAAGCCAAATGCTTGTTGTAGGTCGGACTCGAGCTCGACGGCGACCAATGAGTCCAACCCCAGACCTCGAAGCTCAGTTCCTGGGAGTATGCTCTCTGTGATGTTGAAGTTCTCCGACAACATCCTTGATAGCTTGGCAAGCACGGCATCGCTATCACTCATAGGCCGTGCCTGCGGATCGTCAGACAGGGATTCAGTGGAAGAAGTACGTCGGCCGAGAGATGATGAAGTATTCCGTGTGGCAGTCGTCGTTCGTGAGGCTCGAGCAAGCCGGTCGTCTCGCAGTGTCTGAATTTCTCGGCAAAGTGTCTCAATGTCATATTGTCTTTCGTAGAGAGAGATCGGTCTCTGAAGATTGAACACTTCTTGAATTCGATTTTCCAACTCAGTTGCGGCAAGAGAATCGACACCGGCTTCCGCAAGGGGTGTGTCGGCGGAAACCTCGTTTGGAGAAATTCCGGTTATCTCGTGGAGCAGCTGAGTCAGTATAGGCAGGACTTTTGAGACATTGCTGTCATCTGAAGGGCGGCACGCTTCGATGACTGGTTGGTATCTCTCCTCTGTCTCCTCAACTGAAAGCTCGGAAGCCGGACTGTTGAGACTGGCTCTTTTAACGATTCCGTGGAGAGAACTGATCGTAATCCGAACGAACCTCGCTCCAAGGATGGCAGCGATCAATTCCTTACCAGCTGAGTCGAACACGAATGTGTCACACACGAGCTCCCTGGGTCCGCGGCGTGTTTGTCGAGTATAAACAGTCCATGGTCCCATCTCTGATTGGAGACTCTTGAATGTGGCCAATTCACTCAGGCCAGAGCAGATGAATAAATCATCTCTCTTGCAATCATCCCGGCACAGTGCCAGTACTTCTGCGATCAATGCGAACTGGTCCATCACAAGTGGATCGCACACCGCTATTTCCGAGTTGTTGCGACCAATTGCCGGCATTTCCAGCTGGGCGACTGCTGCGGTGTCTTTTATGGTCATGGCTTTGATTCCCCTATAGCAAGGCTTGTATTCCGCCACTTTCTCGAGTACTTTGTATATTAGGCTTCCGTTCATGGAAATCGCCGAAGGGTCATCAAGGATATTCTGGATATGACTGTATCCAATTACCCTCTGGATCACTGACCACTGGGACGCCGTTCTGGATTTGCTGTGTCGCTCCTGCCGAAGGGAAATTGTTCCTGTCGCGTGACATATGCTCTGGGAGTCCTTGTCGCTGATTATAGAGAATGTCCAACTGCATGATCCGACATGTTTGAGCCTGAGACCGACGCGAACTCCAGGAGCGTGTCCAAGCGGGTTATGGATTTCCAGATCTAGAACCTGCACACGAGCAGACGCCATCGAGCATTCGCGGCCACCGCAAATGGCCGCAGCTCTAGCGGCCAGCTCGACAAACACCGACACAGGACACAAAACCTCCCCAAGGACTTCGCGTCCGTTCAGGTACCTGCCAAAATCTGGATGACAATGATTGACTTCGAAATGCAACTTTCCTGGTTCTCCTCTGCAGCCTTCGTCCCGAAGCAAATAGACTAGTGGCTTGCGTTCGTCAGAGATGATCTTCTGCCGCTCAGAGTCGCTCTGGCGTGCTTGGTCAGAACACAAAAGCCAGTGTACTGTCTCGTCAAATTGGTAACCAGGAACATCACAACAGTGAAACGTTGTCTTCTCGGTGTTATGATACAGCCAAAACTGCACATCGAGGCCTTCATTCCACATCTCCATGGTGGTTTGCGCCAGTGAAGCCAGAGGTTCTGAGGAATCCAATGAATCCAATTGTAGTCGATGAAAAGAATGCCCTGAGTTGCTCTTTGTCCCGAGGGCACACTTCACAAGTGCTATGCCTCTGGATCCGGCGCCTCCTTCAACCCACGTACAAGGCCCCAGTTCTTCGGCAACTCGAGAAATAGCATCGAAGAAATATACCGCTTCGCGCGAATGACGAACAACCATCTCCGGAGTGAACTCCTGCCAGCTAGCACCCTCTGAACATGTTTCTATCGGAATATTCGGCGTTGCATAAGTGATACCCCGTGCTAGAGCGAGATAGTCATCCAGCAAGCAGTCAACCAGCTCAGAATGAAAGCCGTGGGTAGTCTTTAACCTTCGAGTCTTACACGATGTCTTGTCTTCGAGTGTCTGGATTGCCAATTCAGTACCTACCAGGACGTGGTTCCTGGCGCCATTGAAGCATGCAATCTCGATCCTATGATCTGGGACTGAATGGGCAAGCTCGAGAGCTCCCTGCCTGTCTACCTCAACGGCAAGCATACAGCCCCTTTCTTTACCCCATTTTTGCTTGACTAACCTGGCCCGCCCTGCAACTAGCTTCAGTGTATCGGCAAGTGTCGTAACTCCTGAGATACACATTGTAGTGAACTGGCCAATGCTATGGCCTACCACACGCTGCACGGGCAAGCCCGTATCAAGCCAAGCTGCGGCACACGCGTACTGCAGCGAGAAGAGCATGCAATGAAGGAGTACCACATCCTCTATGGGCTGTTGGTCAAACAAGAATGGGATCAGGCCACGGTAGCCCATTCTGCGGAGAATCCCGTCGCATTCATCAATGTGTGATCGCAACAGACTTGAACCTTCATACGCAGCTTTATTCAGGTAGACTATGTTCCCGGTTTGCCCTGCAAAGACCAGAACAACCGGCTTGGGCTTAGTTGAAGGCGACGATAGTTGCTGATGCGGCCTCGCCTTTTCCCCAAGAATGCTTTTCAAGTCACTTCGCGAACTTGCATCGAACACGATACGATGACGAAGAGTCCGATTCTGCCTTCGAGCCACATTGAAGGCGATATCTGACAATGGTGCGTGGGTATTTTCTAACCACTGGCTGAGGGTAGTGCAGTACAACTTCAGACTCCTTTCCGACTGCCCAGTTATCAGAAATGGATATCGAGAGTGTCTGTCATTATTGCTAGCACTGGACTCTGGTCGAGGTCTTTTTGTGGGCGGTTCGCAAACAATCACCGCGGCGTTGTTGCCCGCTGCCCCGTAATTGTTGATGCAGGCAGCACGGAAAGTGGCCTTCCATTCGAGTTCATTAGTTGGGACGGACAAGTTGTCCGGCCCGAGCGGCGGAATCGTTGCATTCAACGCCGTGAAGTTGGCCTGTGGTGGTATTCGTTGATCTCGAATCATCAACAGCACTTTGAGGAGACCTGCGATTCCAGAGGCAGCTTCTGTATGCCCGATATTGGCTTTGACAGAACCAAAATGCAACATGGACCTTGACGGACCGCCAAAAACTTCTCGGATGCTTCTGCATTCGACTGGGTCTCCCCGCGGGGTACCAGTGCCGTGAGCCTCAACGTAGGTGATGTCCTTGGGTTGCATGGCTGCCAGCGACAGAGCCTTGCGATATAGGTTGACCTGCGAGTGTGATGTTGGTACAGTGATTGCGTCGTTGCCATCGCAATGATTCGCTGCCGATCCGACAATCACACCTAGAATATCATCATTGTCGACCACAGCAGATGATAACTTCTTCAACATGACAAAACCACATCCTTCTCCACGGCCGTAGCCATCAGCAGAAGCATCAAATGGTCGGCAAGGACCAGTCGGACTTAGAAACCTGGCTGCCGCCAAGTTCTGTTGCATATTCGGACAGGATATTATGTTGATCCCTCCTGCCAGAGCCATGCGGCATTCGCCCATTCTGATGTCCTTGCATGCCTGATGGATAGCGACAGCTGATGAGGAACACGCAGTATCAATGGTCATCGATGGTCCCGTCCAGCCAAAGTAGTGGCTTATGCGACCGCTCACAAAGGCTCGAGCAGTCCCTGTGAATGAAAACGCCGTTGGAGCATGAGAGCCGACGTTATGATCATAATCGGAGCCTCCGACGCCAACGTAGCAGCCAATATTCTTGTCTTTGGTACTGTTCCCAAAGTATTCAGATGACTCGATGGCTTGGTACGCCACCTGTAATGCAATGCGCTGTTGCGGATCCATGTATGTAGCTTCCCGAGGGGATATTCCGAACAATCCGTGGTCGAAGTGGCCTGCATTGGAAAGGAAGTTGCCCCTTAGAGGCTTTTCCTGTGGTGCCTTGCGCCATGACTTGTCTATCGCAATTCTGCCTTCGGGAAGGTCTCCGATCATTGTGCCTCCTGTTCGAATGAGTTCCCAGAATTGCTGCATAGTTTCTGCACCAGCGAATTTGCAAGCAGCTCCAATGACGGCAATACAGTGCTCTGGGTAGTCATAACGATCTTCATCATTCATTGATGAATCTGGTTCTTTCGGCGAAACGGCCAAGGTCAACGGCGGCGAGAAAACTTGAAAGTTGGCGGATGCGGTGAGCGATCGTGGGAGACAACTCACAAGGCCCAACTCCAATATGAGCGGCCGGTCATTCTTCTCGGCCTGTGACATCAAGCCAGAAACAGTCTCTGTCATGGTCGAGTACCAGTCAGCCGGCTCCGTCAACACGCATTTCAAGGCAAGCTCATGCAGCCCCTCCGCTGATGTGATCAAACCCCCGGTTGTGTTATTTCTCAATGGGGCCAAGGGCGCGTTCACGATGGGGAAACGAAGAGACTCTTCGTTCTTGCAGATTTCAATGAGCTCTTGAAGAATCTCGGCGTGTGTTCTGCTATGGTATCGTCCGTGGATGGAAATTTTCGTCACTTTAGCGTCTCGTGCTGCCAGGTCGGTCCGCAGTGATGACATCTGGGACAGTTTGGCTGTGACGGTGATGCTTCTATCGTCGAGCTCGACAGATGTGTACACCTATTGGATGCTGTTAGCTTGACTTGCTGACATTGGATTACCGCGTCATGTCTCGGTACGCACCCCAGGATAGCGTTTCAGGACTTCTGTTACTCGATCCTTTCCACAGTTGTCTTCCCAATGTATGATGACACAGGTGTGGTCGTCTGCGCTGTCATACGTCAACCTGTCCAGGTCAACGTAGGCACCAACGCACGTGGCTAGTCTCAATGCCACAGTAGCGTTGCACCATATGTCTCTTTCCGACCCGGAGCATGCCAGAGCGGCGGCACTCAGGAAGCCCGTGCAAAGCCCCTGGAATCCGCCTCGTTCCGTCGATTGCAGGATACACCGATGTCTGTCTTCTTGGAAATCATCGGCATCCAAGGAGTGCACAAATCGGAGATATTGAACCAGGTGAATAATGACTGTGAGCGGCGCCAGTAGGATGTTTGGCAAGCCTTCTGGTATTTCCAAAAAGCACTCCCCACTGGCCCAATCTGTCAGCTTTTTCAAAGGCTCGTCGTTGACCTGGCTCAAGACCGGCTTGACCTCGACCAAATGCGACCAGAATTGTGGCAGGTCATCCACTGCCTTGGCAAGCTCTTTCAACTTGGGGTCTTTGAGATTTGATTGAATGCGCTGCAGGCAGTCACTTGAGGGCACAGGAGTCTGCGAGCCGCAGACAACAGTGGACGGGAGCGCTGAATACATAGCGAACGAGCTCTTTGCTCAATTGAGAAGCGTTATCCTGTTCGTCACAGGGTTCTCCAGGGTCGATTGTACATTATCATCTATTGAAGGACTTGTTGGCTGGATCAATGATTATTGTCACAAGGACGTCCATAGAAAGGATCTTGCGGATGAATCTGGGATTACTTCGGCCCGAAAATGACAATATTGACCGGAGTCATTCCAGTCGAGGACCTTGTCTTCGCACTCGAACTATAACAGCAACTTGATTTGTCCATTCTCGGTCAAGTTACACCATGCTATCTCCACTGGATGACCGTACATCAGCACGCTCATGCGCTCTTGTCCCTTGCATCCTCAGACCTATCCGTATCTGCAGGCGGATAGCAAGGAAGGCCGGCCAACCCAACTTGCCAGTCATCAATACGTTAGACTGGGAACTGAATGTGAATTCGAAAGTCCTTCGTCCAAGCAGGGGTGTCTCGAAAGCTGATAGATTATGCCTGCCAAAAGGCGAAGAAAATGGATTCAATTCATGCATGTTAACTTCTGGTCCATTCGGCACGTTTCGCTTCAATTGAAATACGGCACTCTTGATATCGCATACCTAGTGATCCATGTCACAGACATAATACGGTGCGGGAGTGTACCTGTCAAGTGTAATCTCATGTCAGCCCTTTCACTATCCAGCGGGAGTGTAACAAGTGACAAATCCAAAATCTCGGTTTCGTGACTGTCTTCCAATCGGATGAAGCAATCGCAGCCCAAGCCGTGTCCAAGGCATGTGGGTGGATTTACAAGGCGGATCATGCATGGGTCATTCGTCCGCGTCAAGCACAACCACTCTGATGGCGCTAAAGTGGCTTGTGCTCATAAACCGCCCGCGGATCTTCAGCTATCGCCATGCGTCCTACGTTCAGGCCCTAGCTTCCTTCTTGGGCGCATCGTGACGAGCTGAGCGCGCGCCACCGAAGATCTGCAGGCTGGTCAGCCCGGGTCTACAATAACTTGACTTGTTCCAAGCGCATGGTGGTTCAGTTGGAAATTCGTCAGTTGAAATTGGAATGTTGCTCTTTGGTTCAGATATCACTGATAGCATACCTGGGTCAGACGGCAGTACTCCGAACCTTTTTACTGGTCGACAGCAAATCCAGCACAAAAACTTCCCGTCTTGCATGATGTCGGATCTGTCATGATTTTGATATCATCGCGGTCCCCTAGGTTGGTCGTTTGCATCAGTTACCCCTGCGGATGGCCTGCAGTTCTGGAATGGGAAAGCCCGAATGACAAGCGGTACGAATCACAATGCCCAAGGCTATTTTTCGCTACACGGAGTATATCAATTCTGGGCACCTGCATGACCATGCTAATCAGCTTATACATACTGAAGGTCAGTTGCGAACAGCAATCTAATCATGAGCCTTCTATCCTTCTCGTGAGAAAGCCCTGTCATATTCGTGAGATAGGGTCTGTCCATGCCGCGTCGAGGAAGTAAAACATGCAGTGCCTCCCCTGTTAACGCGCAGCCACACGGCCTAGATTCATCTAGACCCAAATTGAGAAGGACTCTCATTTTGTGCTTGATATTATTCATTGCGCATCAATCACGATCTGCAGCAAGACTTGGAAATATTCATCTGGGATACTGCCACTTAGAACATGGAAGTTCCTGCCATGCATGAACTCCTTTTTCCTACCAGAAGGATATCTTGAATACGAGATCTACAGTGCGCCTTGCCTGACGACCAATATTGCTTTTGAGAGGTTGTGTGGGTCTGCAGTAACACTGCTTGTCTCCTCCTGCTTGCCCCCTGGACATGACCAGAAAATGATTCGTTAGACAAGCTTACATCTGAACCGTGATGCATCATACCCATCTTCAGGGCAAACATGCATGCTGAGTCATATGGTGTTAGGTACGGAGAATTCGGGATTGCCGGATACTAAGCGCTCGCCTTGCCCTGGAGAGAAAAGAAGCCGGCTTGGAAATTTTGCCCTGCATGTCTGGGATTCCATTGAAGCATGTTTGCCTGCCTCATTTTCCAGGGCGAGGAGAAGGCTAGAGTCGCTGCGAGCACCTTGCAAGCCAACTATTCCTGAATTTCGAGGACTATGGTCCAGGTACGCCATGTACGAGTGTCAAGGATGGGATTTGTTGTGACTGGGATTGCCTGTTCACGCAGATTGCGATGATGTCCGGCGATACGCCCTGGATCAGAGGAATTCTATCAGGGCCTTTTACCATCGAGAGAAGCCCAGGACCGAGACTGCGCGATTTACGACTCCGAGAGATTGTATCGTCAATCACCGGAGGGGAAACTGGACCAGCGTAGGGCATGGAGAGTATCTTCCTGAATAGTCGGGCCGCATAGGTGTCGGAATTGAGTTTTGAATGTCCTTGGCCAGACCTGGTAGAGCGACGAGCTTGTCTGTTGGCATTCTGAAATACCTGGACGATAAGTCGGCCACAACCTTGCACCATGAGGAGTAGGATTCATAGGCGAGATTGCCGCGCCGCACCCTGAGTAATCTATTACCAAACAGATGTGCCCTCGACGGCTGAATGTCTCGATATAGCACTGACCGGGTCTCCAAAGCGGTCCTCCACCCTCTCGTTGGAGAAGCACTCGCATATAAGTCGGAGGACCGTGAGGTATAGTACACAGGGCGAGAGCTCTCGTTCTTGAAGCGTCCAGCCTCGTATTTAGAGCCGACTCTTGTCATTCAGCTGACTTCAGGTAGCAATATATGGGACAATAGTCACTTGCACCGTACAGTCGCCATTTGATTGCGGCTGATTGAGGACAGCGGGGTCACAAGTGCGACAAGGGACTGCTACAGCTTAAGCACGAGTACACGTATTAGTTCGTCAGTGAGAGAAGCCATCGAGGCTCACTGGGACGATATTGGTGGAAGTTTTGATGTCTATTTATCCATATTGCTTCACTTTCCTTGCTTGGAGGCAGAATGCACACGCCACTGCTTCTCGGTTATGATAATTACCTGCTATAGGCATGCTCAGGGTCTCCTATTACGGTCAACTACTCCTCTAAATAGGCTTGAGTATTTCCTTGATCATAACATCAACCTGCAATGAGTACTGAAGTCCTCCATAAACATCGAATGTCCATCATGTATATCTAAAGTCCTCGTCACAATTTTTTCCTAGACGCATTCTCTCCCTAGTTCTTCCTTTGGCGGGATCCCTTTGCTTCCTGATTCCATTGTCCGAGCCCAATATCTGTTAATCGTATGTGTTTCCCCACAAAGTGTTTACAGCATATTCAATGGTGCCTATGCGCGGACTGTCATGTCTCGATGCATACGAACGTGCAACCATGCTCCGTCTTAGATTTGGCATAGACCGCTGTGGCGTATCTCGTCAGCTTCTGGATACGAGGCTTCTCTGATGAGTCGAGAGGTCAAGCCCGCAATAAGTATATATCTGGCTGCTACCGCCGCCGTACACGAAAAAGCCGTAGTTAATCTGAATATAGATGAGCATTGACAGAATCGAGGCAGGATAGCATCAGATCAATCAACACAATCAGGACAGTAAGAGTCAGAACACCCAACAGGCGCTTGGATATTAAAAAGAAATCAAACATCAAAATGCATGAGCATCTATCAGACCATAATATAGAATGTTTATAACATACACTTGAAGACATCTTGTGGTAGACAGGGTCAGTTGACACTTTATAAGCAGTCTTGGGAGGATAAGCGATACAGACTGTCTTGTAACAGGGAATATTCTTGATCAGAATGATCGAAGCGAAGATTTCAAGTTCTTGATGGAGGAGAACGATGATGAAAGACTGCTGCTGATGAGATGTCAAACACAACACTATGGGGGATCACTCTTCTGGAGTCAACTCCTCAACTGGGGTCTGGTGGAGCTCCTGACTTCTTCAGGCTGCCTGGACCCCGGCGGAGAGGTAGCCACCTCAGTATTCGAATTTGTCCCCCTTGATATGACATCCTTCACAGGTCACACTCTTTCCGTAGGCCCTGGACATGGACCTTGCCTTTGTGGCTTCTATTGTAAGTATAGCAAGCCTTGCACATGAAGTTTCCGTCAGGTTGAGTATAGCCTGCGATATACCCTTGCTTGGAGCAATCGCCCAACCGCATTATCAAGTTCTTGCTGCAGAGTAAGGAAACGTTCTGGAAAAATGCCATGTCGCTTATAATAACGCTTGCAGTTCCTGCAATACCATCCACCATTGAACTTGATCATTGGGTGGAAGGTAGGTCGCCTCTTGCACCATTCACATGGCTGTCCTCTAGGATCATCTGGTGCAATGATGTGATAAATGCTTGTCTTAAACAAGTCGAACGTAAGCATCCACCATACTTTGCTGACTGTCTGACATCTAGCTTCTCGCATTTGTCGCACACTCTGGGCAAGGGTCTTCGGAGGCCCCATTCTGCCGTACTGAGAATGGATATTGAGCGATTCAAAGCTCAATATGTTCCAGAAGACTTCAACCCAAGCTGTGTTTGAAACTCCATCACTCGAATGTTGCACCCCGCAGTGTGCATTTGATGATTGATGCCCACTGTGATTGAAGAACGGATTTCGATAAGTGCAGAACGTCTGTTTCGATATAACCATCAGACTCGATAAATATTCGCTCGTGGACTCTCCATCCGGGCTGAGACAGGACTGCATAAGCCTGGGTGTCGTTTTGTCCACTTTTAATCGCCACGGGCACTGCTATGTGGTCAGGAACGGTGTGGAGGACCTTTGACGAGCATTAAGAAGGCAACTTGATGTGTCCAGGGCCGGTGTTCTCGAATACCCCGACGCTGTTGTCTGAGCGTGTTGGCAATATAACTCGAGAGCCCAACGTAGAGTGCACTGGCATACATGTTCTCAGCTAGCAGGCTGTAAACACTGCACTTGCGGCCGCGGCCCCCTCCGTTTCTGCATGACAGGTGCCGAGCAAGCATTATGACAGTCTCGGGTTCTGTCCCACCATGAATAACTTGTACTTGCTCAGGAAAGAGAGAAGCCACAATATGTAATAGCTCATCTTGATCATATTGTTGGAGTGGCCTGCACAAGGTGGTGGACTTGGATATGTCACCCGCCTGTTGCAATGGAGAAGAAGGTTCTAACAATTTCAGTGACCTGGACCGAGAACCTCTCCTTGTTCTCCTCTATATCCATCTTGTGAGTAAGAGTAATGATGCTTATTGATCAAGGTATCCTTACCTGAGATACTATCCTCGATATCCATGGCCTTGCCTGGTACTGACTGACTATTGTTATCATCTTCGTCGGAGAACTGCTCTTCTGTGTCCTTGTCATCGTTGAGTAGCCCGCGGAGTCCTCAATTCCTTTGTTGAATTTGACTCCCTCCATCCCAATGGCTTGGATGTTACTTTCATTGTCAGAGACACCCTCGGCAGGTTCCTCTTCCTGTCGATGTCATGAGCGTCCGAGTAGAAGTGCTCATCGTCGGTGTCAGGAATAACATGAGCAGCACCCTCGGGGAGATTTTCATCATCGGTGTCATGATCGTCCGAGTAGAAGTCTCACCGTCGGCATCATCGTCGGTCTGACAGCTCTTCGACTGGGAGCCGGTGCAGGCCATGCGGGTGGCGGCATGCACACCAGCGCGCACATAGCCGACTACTCCGTAGTTATTGTTTCAGCTTATGTCACTATTCCTATCTAGTCCGCAAGGGAGCGGAGTGCCATCCACTCCCGGGCATCGCGGAGCAGGGCTCCCTGCTGTTCCTTTGTCGACCCATCTCTCCAGCCATCATCGGCTAGCATGTCATTGTTATCGTCGCCTTGATGTTCGTCGTTCGCCGGCTGGTCTTGGACGGCCTCTACTGTTTCCTTTTCGACGACGGGCTTGGCTCCAGGAGCGGGCAATGCGCCCAACCCCCCGGTGAGGTTAGGAGCAAAACGAGCCTAGCGATCCTGGCTTGAATGCTTCTCTGAAATTTTTTGATGTTACGTAGGAGACTCTCAGCTTCATGAATCTATATAACATAAGTTATCATATATTTATCAAGCATGATATTCTTATACCCAGTACTTACCCTCTCTTCGAGAGGCAGGTCTCTTACCACCATGCGACGGTGATCTCATCGGGCTTCCCTAATTTTGCCCATAAAGCTCTGCGCCTCTTCGAGCTATGTAAGATAAGTCAGCATCTGTTAAGCAAATATCAGATCCATGTACCCAATACCTATTCTCCGTTCCGGGGACAGCTCTGTTACAGGGGTGCGACGGGGATCACTCTCGCTGACATCCTCCATAGGCACCCTCTGTCTGTAGGCGGCGACCATGGGCCTTGCCTTTATGGACTTTATTGTGCTAGCCAGGAGACTTGTTGACCATTGTCTCAAGTTGCTCCTGCCACTGCTCTTCAACGGGTAGCACCACGACCCCGACAATGTCTTCATCTCCTTGCTCAGCTTGTTCGCCTTGTGTCTGGTCTGCGTTGTTCCTCATCATCCGGCTGCTTCCCAGCAAAGGTTCTCGCCGCACCAGGAGGCCCAGCCGAGTCATCCAAGCGTGGAATCCCGGTGGCCTCGTAGCATATTGCGCAAAATTGCCCGGTGTTCTCGCTCCTGTATAAGTTAGCATCTTGCGTCAAACCAAAGACCAACGGAGAAGGTGTAACCGAGACAGAGCACTTACAAGGCCACAATTCCGCTTTGCGCGGAAGCAATGCTCGCAGGCCGGCCGCGGGAGGAGAAACGGTTGCAACCCTCTCAGGAGAATCTAGCAAGATGTATCATCAACGAATAAGGTAGTATTAGAGTTTGGAGGTCAATAGGAATGCCTGAGTGGAGAATGCTCTATAAGGTAGATGAAGAAAGTAGATGAGATTTCAGGCTGGGGCAAGCACAGACGAATGACACAGGAATATGAAGTAGATTGTGAAGATTCAAGTAGATCACTGCAATAGTATTCACAAGCAATCAATAGCAAGGCATATAAAGTAGCATTATGATGATTAATAGAGATAACTACAGGCAGTATTCACAGTATACTCTTAGACTCTACCCTATTAGGGGTTGGACATCAATCAACTATGAGATCATTGTATAGTATACTATCTTTTACTTGCCATTTGTATTCACTACTGAGCCAGCAAAAGACGAACTAGCCAAGCTTCTCAACGAGAAGGGCATCCCGGATATGTACGTCGAAATAGTGAACATTGATCTGTCCTTCCGCCCGTCGCTATTTTTGTCGCCAGAACATCGGCTGGCTTGAGAAAATGGCTGTTTATTAAGATATTATGAGGTTCATGGAGCAGAGCCTCGACAAGGGAGAGTAATCCATTCTGAGCAAAATGTCTATGTTAATTTAGTTCGAGTTGGGCCTGTACTTAGTGCGAGCTATGTGGTTTTAACCCACAGGGATGTTTTCCTTGACCTGGTAGACATCAGTCTGCTACCCGAACGGGGGTTCTCATGTCATTCAGAGTCTTTAGCTAATCAAATACCTCCAGTCCCTGGTACATTCCCCTGCATGTCTGGTCGCCCCGGTACAATATCCGCATAGAGAAGACCACGACCGCCCGTACCCAGATACACCCGTCCATATACTCGAGGATCTCCCTGAATGAGATTGAATCCTCCATAACGATGTGTATCATCATCAACCCGCTCCCATGTAGACCCGTTATCGTCTGACCGATAAATCCCGTAATCACTCTTCGGATGACCAGGCGAGCCTCGAATGAAGAGTGCCGGCTTCTTAGACCCAGGAGCCGCTGCGCCCACAGTGATTAGGTCTGCGACTGTCCCCTTGGGCGCGATGCGTTTCCAGCGCTTGCCAAAGGTAGTTGTATGATATACCCCGTTGCTACCGAGGGCTAGCCAGATCTCGCCTGCTCTGTCGACGCTCACGACGGGGACGGCGCCGGGGTCCTTCGGGAGTCCGACATCGCTCGCATTAAAACCACGGTATGAGAGGCCACCGTCCGTACTGATGTACCAAACCCCGCCAGAGAAAGCGTAGAATGTCTTCGGCTGTACACGATCGGCACTAATGTATGGCGTCATCACCGTCAGCCCGCGAGGCGATGTCCAGGTCTTGCCCCAGTCGTTCGAGGCATACGGTCCGGAATCGTTTGCTGGCGGGGTCACGGCCTGCACAGTTGGCGAGACGACGGACATGGCGGACGACCAGACGACGTACTTTCCAGAGGCATCAACGGTCATAACGCCTGGGTTAGTCGTGCTGGTATTGACATTGGGGATGCAAATAGTGAACTTGGTCCACCCGCTTCCTCCATCCATCGAATAAGCCGCCTGGCCGCATCCATCCGGATACTGATGCCCGCATGGTCCACCGCGCACAATCACCTCTGGCCGCTGTCCCGCCCAGTCAAGTGTATTCAGGTTCGAAAACACAGGGAGGCCAAACATCGGCTGCGGCGTGTCGAGATCATCGTGCTTGAAACCGTTGATATCACCCGCCCCGCTGAGGAGATGTGCTCCTTCCCGGGGACTGATCATCGCCAGCGTGACGGTCTCTTCGATTCCTTGTGCCTGGATGTACCATTCTGGCGCTGAATCTTTGTCAGCGCGGGAAATGGTATCAGTCGCCCAGATCGTTGCGCCGGTCCCGTACATTACGTGGCCAGAATTTCTGGGATCGACGAGCAGGGCTGTCATCCACCAGCCGAACTTGGTCAATCCCTTGACGGGGGAGGGCGCGCCGTACCCGCCCCATCGAGGTCCCCAGTTGAAGCTCAGCCAGGGGACCTCTGTTCCGTTGGCGAGTGCTGCTTCGGCGATCGGATGACCCCAGAATCCTCCACTACCGGGTGGGGTGGAGAGCTGCGAGACGTCTTTCCAGCTCTTGCCTCCGTCGCGGGAGATATACATGCTATCCAGCGCTGGACCCGGATCGCGGTCGAGCGAGACAACGACCACGGTATTTGGGTCGTCGGCTGCGACGCTCAGACCGCAGTATCCGCCTGCCGGGAACGCCTGGGGTGTATACGGGGCCGGGACAGTATTGTTGGCACTAGGTGTAATGTCCGTCCATTGGGATGTTCTTGTGTTGTAGACATGCACCGCCCCATAGGCCACTCCCCATGGTCCAGGTGCATCCGCATAGGTGACGTACAATGCTCCATTAGATGCCAATACTGCCTTCATCGGCTGGGGTGCCGTGCTCTGCGGCTGCGTCTCGTTGGGATAGACCAGCAAAGACGGATCCCATTGCATTGGCTGGCCTGGAATCGACTCCCATGTCTTTCCTCCGTTGGTCGTATAGTACAGTCCGCTGGGAATGCAAGCGCCTACGTAGATCGTCCCTTCATGCTGCGGATCGAAAATAACAAACGTGATTCCGATCCCGTTGGTTGCCGCATCAGGGAAGTTGGTCACGTTGGTCCACGTCTTCGCGCGATCACTACTCTTCATCAATCCAGCGTTGCGAGTCCCCATCCACAGCTCATTCGGCTTGAATGGGTTAACCGCGAGTCTCTCCCCATTATTCCGACCCATCTCATTCGAGCCCATACGGAAGGCTGCTGGGTAACGCGTAAAAGTCGCTCCACGATCATCTGAAACGAAAAACGCCGAGTTGTTCGAACTCAGGTACCGCCCTTGCGCTAGATATAAGCGGTTTGGGTCATTCGGATCCATAGCCACGCTCTCCGTCCCGAGCAGATTCTCGTCCTCGGGGCCGATGAAATCGGTGAGCGGAATCCATTTGTTCAGCTCCTGTTCCCAGCGATAGGTGCTACCAATATCGGTACGGGCGTATAGCAGGTTCTTCTCAGTCGGATGGCCCACGATGCCAGTGATGTAGCCTCCTCCAGTGATCGCAACGGATTTGAACTCGTACGCATGTTTGGCGGTAGCTGCCGCGGCACTCGTTGCGCAGAGCACCGCCAGTCCTAGCTTTGGGAGCCAGTTTTTCATGATGGTGATAGCTCGATCCTCGCCATTGCATTATCTGGAGAAACAGCAGCGTACATAACGCAATGGATCAGTCACTCCGCCGGAGATTGACTGGATGGAATCCACCTCATCGCGAAATATACGGCTTCCGGTCCGTCTGTCCGGATCCAGACTTGATCCATGAGCAAGAGAGTACGCAGTCCGGCCTAAGCTGCCTTCAAATTAGCTCCTGGGTAATACGGGGTTCCCCGCAGATTGCGGCGTAAATGTCTTCGCATGGGGAGAACAAATCCGCTGTGATTGGTGGCAAAACTTCGAAAGGGGATGATATTGCAGCTCACTCCCGGCTAAAGGCAGAGAGATGGAATGATATCAGCTGCTAATTGGATTAATTCCTCATGCGCCGTTGGGGTGTGCGGTATCCCCATCGAGCGTGGTTATTCTCTTCGAAGTTCTTCCATAGATGTCTCATGTCACCCTAGTTTTACACTGCGAACTAAGCGCCTCTCTCACGCACTTCATCCCTATCATGTCAGTTATAGTGATGTTTTTAAGTTATTTTCTTGCTGATGCCTTCGCTGAAAAATGTATGTTCTATATTGCAAGGTTGCGCTGAATTGCGGATTGCCATTAAAAAGCGGAAATATCAAGTGTATCTATCATGCAAACCTCCTGTAACTCCATGCTAGAAAACAACAATAAAGAAAAAGTAACACGAGTTTTAGGGTAAGAGTGGACTCAGTGAACTCACCAGCTTCCTGACAGCCCTCATTATCGACCCCAGCCTGGGCTTTGTACCTGGCATCCTCCTCGGCCATCCACACTACCAGAATCGGAATGCAACTTCCGACAACCGGGACACCGCTGCCATCGTGACGAGGAGCTGCTCGATGTGCTTGAGGATGAGACCCTCGTCATTGGTTGAGCCTGCGCTTTCCGCGCTGGCTTGGTGCCGGCAGTGGCATTCTTAGGCTGTCCGCGATTAGATGCTGAAGCAGTACCGCCACGATTAATCGTCCGACCCTGGTTAGATCCGTCATCCGCTCCGCTGCCCGAGCTGGAACTACCGGTCGTCTTTCGCCGGCGAGATGAAGGTGGAGTAGGCGGGAGCTGCACGCCGCCGTCGACACTATCGTCGCTGCTATCGTCGGCATCGTCATCGTCATCGTCATCGTCATCGTCATCGTCATCGTCATCGTCATCGTCATCGTCATCGTCATCGTCATCGTCGTCGGGGCCACCACCAGCTTGGTTATTGATGGCAGACAGGTTCCTGCCTCCCCAGTTAGTCTCCCAGAAAGTCAACCCAGCATACAGCTTGATCAAGCTGTGGAAGTAGGCAAAGACGAAATAGCCCGGCAGCATGACGAGATCCTGGGGCTCGCGGAGGAAGTACGGCGTTAGCTTGACCATCTTCGTACAGAAGATCCAGGCCGCGAGATATTTCAGGTTATCAGCAGTTCCGAGCGGGCTTTTGAACAGGGTATACGCCAACGCACCGTCGTAGAACAGGGCGAAATTGACGAACGACGTCCAGTAGACGGCGTACACGCACCATGGCTGGGTATACCAGACTGTTCCGTCAGTGAACAAGCTGGCCGAGTTACTTCTCCAGGTCGTTCTGACCCAGCGCAAGCACTGAGAGAGGAACTTGGGATACGTACCCAGCGTAGTCTCGATCATTGCGTCGGGACAATACTGGATTTTGATCTTCCAACCGTGTCGGACATCCCAGCGGGTGATGAAGTTGTCGTCGTCGGCGTTGAGGGGACCGAACATGCCGAAGAAGAATCTCTCGTTCGTGAATCCGGCGATGAACTCGGGATCCTTGAGGATCTCAGACCGATGCGCAGACGTGCGGCCAGAGACGACAAATGTGCCCCCATCAATCGCGTTAGTTGCACGGATTTCAAAATTGTGCCGTTCCAGGTAGAGCGCACCAAGCATATTCCAGAACGAGCGGATGTTGAACCCCGTGTCGGTACGCCGGACCCGTTTGTTCGTTCCGACGATGCCCACCTTCGGGTCTTCGAACGGCGCGAGAAGGGTCGGGAGAAATCGCTCGGTGGGCCAGAAGACGTGGTCATCGAGCAGGACCGTGATCTTGGTCTTCACGTATCGAAGGCCGTGCGCGACCTGTCGGCGCTTGTTCGCTTCGTCGGCGGTTCTGACAGAGATTTCGGTGCTCGGGAATTGTTGCTCGAACGGTTTCACGATACTCTTAGTCAATTTCATCAGTTCGGCTCCAACAGTAACAATGATGATTGCACCTGGTCCGTTCTCAAGGCATGAGGTGATGCACTCTTCAAAGTCTCTGTTCTCCGGATCAACGGTAGGGAGGATGATTGTGCAGTCAGATGGGAAAAGGGTAGGGTTTATGGGGACAGGGGTTGGGCGATAGAAGAGCCAGAAGGAGATGAGATGGACGATGAGACGTAAATACCGGAAGACGAACAGATGGAGGAAAACGACCGTCATTTGGTCGTAGAGAACGTCATCTCTTCGAAGGTCTTCGGGTAGGATGCGAGCTACCCTGGAGGCGATTTCGGTGCGCACGTCGTGAAGGGTCCGGCCCGTCGATTGCATGAAGTATACGGCTGCTGCTGCTGCTATCATGAACAGCCGAGGGTGAGAGATTACCCAAGGCAATGTGATAAAGGCAAGGAGTGCGTACATTGTTGAAGCGTTGATTGAGAAGTTGGTGTGAGGAAGGTGAGATGTGTTGCTTCAACGAGTAGTTGAGGGTGTTGATGAAGCTGTAGTCTCTGCTGGATTTGTCGGGATATTTGAATCCATCAGAGGAACAAAGAGCCACTGCGTGAAGCAGACAAGAGAGACAATATTCACTGTTTTGAAAGCTATTCAATAAGACAGTCTCTGATGGATTCATGGTGAAGTGAGACGTCTCTCTATACAACAAAGGCATTAGAGATAAGGAAAGACACTTAATGATAGACAGTCTTACAAGGCCTTTGCAAGCCCATTATAATGGTTAACAGGTACCAGAGACATGGAGAGTTGACAATGAAATATCTCAGACAATGCATTATATCCTTTATTTGGAGATCTTAGACAAAGCGTGAAGCACAACTGAAAAATGAGTGGAGATAGGACCGTCAAAAACCTCAAGTGTCGCAAAGAAGAAGTCTCAGTGCACTTTATCGAACAAAGCAATGATGCGGACGACCCATGGTAGCATTTAGCCACTGAGCACTTCCTTTCTCCCACGAGGAGCACTCTGATACTATTCAAGTTAAAGAACCCGTGAGTGTGACATTTAGCACCAGACCCAAAGTGTGGAGATGAGCCGAAAGTCGATGAATACATCCATGTATCGGCACTGTCGATTGGAATCGATGATCCAGACTTCAGACTTTGATAGCATTCAAAGAGTTTCCCAAGAATAGTCATTGTAAGAAGCACTCCGGCATGCGAACAAGGCAGGTCTGCGGTTAAATCTTCTGCAGATAGCTTCTATAGCTCAAGATCCAGATAAATCTATACACTGGAAAGAGACTGTGAAGCTCCGTCCCTTGAGCTGATGTTTTGCCAGCAGTAATTACTTCCTCCAAGCTATATGTCGCGGATTCGCTCGGGAGGCCGTAGCTCGCCCAGTCAACATATGACAGAAGTAATACTGCAGTGAGCAATCCGAGAATTTGGCCATTGTGCTGGTCGGTACTCAGCAGGGGAGATGATGGACGGCGGACTTCCTCCATGCCGAGCTGTTTTCTATCTGGGTCTCACAGTCTCACTAAGCAAGATACACTATGTAGGAAAGCCAATATTGTACATGATCATCCAGAAAACTGGGATAGCGGTGAAGAAAGAGAGATACTCAAGTCTGGCTTGGGCTAGATAGAACACGGATACTTAAATACTCCTAATAGCTGGCGACGGTCATTGTTGTAACTTTGAGATTCGGTGTGGACATGCAATACTTAGGTACATACGGGAGTGCAACGACATTCAGCCACTGGGAGCCTATTTGTGTAGCAGCCAAATCTAAATGACATTTGGGACATTGTATATGCCAGCACCACTCGAGTCTTCATGTATGGCTGAGCGGTGAAGATCCCTCCAAACACACCGACGCTATTGATCAGATGGACGATGAGTAGCTTCGTGTTCTCAGCCGCAGTATAGCATTGTAGGAGATCATCCTTTTTGCCGCAAATATCGCAGCATGAGGGCAACGTGGTGGACGCCATGCTCGCGGTGTTGACACGAAGCTGGTGTCTTGTCTTCCCTGTAGCAAGGGATTGCTGAATGGAAGAAGGGAATGAGATGGAGGAAGAAGGAAACAGAAAAGAAGAGGGCGTTTGGTGGGGATTCTATTAACGGTGGCACATGCCTAGATAGAGGGAGACGTGAATATGAGTCTGTTAGGATTAGTCAATAGATCAGAATTGATTCCATGTACAGGTGTTTGGGTCATATTGACATGAAGTGTACCTCCTACACCCTGCTCGAGTGGGCAATGTTTCATCATAAATAGGAGATTGTCAAAGTTCTGGTGGAGGCCGGAGCAGATGTTGACAAAGCCACAACGGCTGTTGGCCTAACTGCCCTGGAGTTAGGTGTTTGTCAATCTGCCAAAGCGTGCGTACCTGATTCTACTGGGAGCGGGTGGTAATCAAGACGAGCATTCGAACTTGTGTTGCGATATTCGAGCTGTTCCCAGAAGCGCTTTGCAAGGCTTCACATGTAATGTCTATGAAGTTATAGAATCCCTTCTAGAGATTGAATAGATCCAGATGCTCGCCGAGTCCATCGGCGCTGTCCATTGATGCGCCGCACCGAGGTGGTCAAGGTACTCCAGTCGAATGCACTCAACCCACCGAAAGTAGACAAGGTGTCCAGAACCACCATTTCTAGCTAGTACGGATGATGTCGCAGGGTATGCCAACAACTTCTGGCAGCCCATTCCGATGTCAATGCTTACTTCTTCTCAAGAAGGGGCGTGGATGTGCATCGCCTATTGAAGGCTGGACGACTATCAAAGGGGCCGCGGCTTCGACGCTCCGTTTCTTTGGTCAAAGAAAACAGTGATCCTGCCGTCGTTGGCTTAGTTGAGGGTCATTGTACATGAGGAACAGATCACTGCATCAGCTTTCATGAATGAGTGTGTACGCTCTAGTTCGCTGTAAACAAAGAAGTAGGCATTTGGGGGGTGTTGGAACATTTGCCATATCACTCGCTGATATCTGGGTTAAAGTTCAGCAACGTCTTTGAGGTTGTCCTTGAACCTCCGAGACCTTGTCGAACTTTTCCGATGTTTTGCTGAACTTCAACCTGGATGTTAGGTGATAGGATAAAGAAAAGTCATCTTCTGGTCCTTCTCATTGAGTGGCGCCTCGCTCTCGAGGACCTCGCTCGATCCGAAAACAAAGGACGATATGATATGCCTCTGACACACTCATTAGGCACGTTTTTCCTTTGAAGTTTGATCCTCCTTTTTTTCTTCGGCTGGGGCCTTGACAAAGCGTGGAGAGTTCTCTTAACTTTATCAAAGTAAGTGGTTTTCTCAACCGCGGTGTTTCTTTGTCGGTACGTCGGGGCGGTGCTTTGTTATCGAGTATGCACAATAAGACTCGACGGTCGAGAATGTTCTAATTTTACCACTCTTTCATATTTCCACACGGCCTAGGCGTGTACCGTGGTTCAGAGATATCGACTTCAAGGAAATGACCTCGAGGATTGATTGAAGGAGCCGGTCCTTTACTGCAACTTGGAACGGAGATTCCCTGCTTTTTGTCGGGAAGATCATTGTGCATTAACTGTCAATACACGGTTACTAACTCTCAAGTCTTCATATATATATAGCGACCTTTCTTGGCCGGACATGGTGGTCTCAACATCGTGAACAACTGATTCATAAGCGCAAGATGGCTGACCTCCGATATAACCCCAAAGAGAGAGGTCTTTGGGAAATCGTTGACCGGACCTACCCATGCAAGATCTCTCGCTTTCTAGATGCCCATGGAATCCCGAACGTGCTCTGGGGAGAGCTTGTGATGAATATGTTTCTTATTCCCCTCGTGCCAGACGTAAGTCCCCCGATTCCCCTGAGGCACAGAAACTACAGTTGGAGGAGCTAACCACCCGACAACAACAGGGCATCTACTTCGTCATCCCCGATGAACATATCGACAAAGCACGCGACCTCCTGGTGGCAGCCGGCTTCCCCCCCTGCCAGCTGGGGGAGTATTGCGGCTTCGACTGGCCCAATTCACTCCACGGAATCCCCTACGCGCACTTCAATATCGTGGACCGCGGTCCCTTATGTTACTATAAACCCGAGGAATACGGCCCAAATCCCCGCGAATGGTACACGCTAGAACTCTACAAGAAGTCCGAGCTGCTGTGGGGAATGCCTGAGATCCCGCTCGGAATACCCAAAGCAGATGACCCAGACTACTGGACAGTCGACGATAAGCGTCTCCCAAAAGTTTCCAAGGAACTCCAGCGAGGCCGCGTTTTCGAGGCGGATTATCCAGTCAAGATCCCCTCGCCAGCGCGCTACGCCGAGTCGCTGACCCTCCTGTTGTTCCGGGACAGTTACCCGGAACCGACTGCCAGAGGGAGCTTCTGGGATTTGCTGATCCTGGACTTGCTGGATGTGATGGATGAGCACCGCCTCTTTAAACTGGAGGACCTTCCACCTCGTACTCGAAGCTGGTTTAGAATTCTGACCGAAACCCCACGGGAAAGAACGCACGGGGATGCCGAGGACAGGTTTGGGGCGGAGATGAGGGAGGCGGGCGAGGTGCCCGAAAAAAGTCCCTGGCCGTCGGAAGTTATTGTGCCACCTGGATGGCGTGAAGAGCTTAGACAATGGCAAAAGGAGGAAGAGCAGAGGAGAAAGAAGAAGGAGGAGGAGGAACTGCAGATGGGAAAGAAAGAAGAAGAGGTGAAAGAGGAGCAGAGTGCGTGATGGAATGATGGGCGAGCTTTGTAGCTGTTTTATGTTTATCCTGTACTCATTTACTTATTATTATTGAGTGCCAGATTCTGAGCATATGTATGTCTAACTTGCTTATCTATTCAGTTAATGATGTTGTTACACCTTGTTCTGTAATGTTAGAAGAAGTTTCGCCTGAGACTAATTCCAGTGATTGTGATATAATTTTAGTTGATAATGTCTTGTAACAGGATGGCCTATAACACCACCCTTATATGCATCATAACTAAGACAAACTGTATGGTCGATATGATGTTGATAAAGGATTAGAAAAGAACAGATCTTTGTACATCTGCCATGCCTCCATGTATATCCCCACCCTTGTTTTAGAGTGAACATCTATTGCAAGATGTAGTGGTTTTTCAACTGGACAACAACCATAAATAACCCATTCCCTTCTTCACAGGCTCAGTCAGTATCAACTTCATTTAATTAATCTCTACGACTTCCTTTACAGGCAGTATCCCGAAAACCAACAACGTTCAAGATGGACGTCACTTCCTTGCCTGACGATGTGCTTGATGCCGCACTCACAGCTGCAGCAGAGACGCTCATTCAGTGTCTTCAGGCAATGTCAGGCCTGCAGGGAGCTAAGATTTGCATCATCGGGGGGATGGCGGTCCGAGAGTATATGCCAGCCTGCCGCCGAACCTTTGTGAGTGCACAAAACCCAGATCCTGCGTGGTGGCCGCTCATGCTGACGGGGGCATGCATCCTGGTGCAGGATGTGGATGTTCTGCTTTTCAGGCCTGACGATCCCATTGACAGCCACTCGATCCGCAAGAAGCTGGTCTCCCGATTCCCACATTTGTTCGAAGAGGGCGCAGAGTTTCTGTTCTTCAAGTACGAAGATACGGACCAGCTTAACAGGACATGGACGTGCTTAGTGCAGGTGGACATGATTCCAGAATATTTGGTACATTTGCCGTGCCCTTGTCAGATAGATGAAGTCAAACTAACGTGGTTGACGACAGCCGCCGTACCTGCCTGCGCAGGCAATGATGCTGGAAGACGTGGACGTAAGGCATCTGCCTTTTATCGACCCGTTGGATCTTCTTGCCTATAAGATCCACTGCTCCAGTATGCGGTTCTGTGACAAAAAACGAAGACGGGACGCCGAGGACGCGATGAGGCTCTGGCGAACTCGTTACGGCCAAGAGTATGTTCCGCTGAGCGAAGGACAGCGAGACGCGATCGCTTCCGGGGTGGATCTGATGGAGGAATATTCCAGGCAATGTAGCTGGAGAAAGTGGAGGCTAAGGCAATGGGTAAATCAGTGAGAGAGGAGCATCGTGGGGGGTGGGTTCAACATTTAAAGATGTAGTATAGAGCAGCTGATGAGGTCCTGCTGGTCAGAGACTAATATAAATGAATTGTACTAATGATAACCCATCTGCCGGTGTCTAGAAAGCATTTGGACGTATGCAGCGCATTATTCTCCAGGAAACCAGGGGTCTGCAAGACTCCTAGCAGGTATTCTACATGACTCTCAAGCAATCTTCCAAGTATACGGGGAGGAGCATTTCTCCAGCAAGACCTTGAACGAGTTATCTGGACTGCACGTCAATTTGTTGCAAGCAAGACAATCAAGGAATATCAAAGCTGAGGACCTGATAGATAGGATAGCGTCTAGCTGTCGCCGAAATTACCGGGAGGGAAGGTTGCGTAGCCAGGGGCAAACTCCTCAAGGCAGACACGGTGGACTATTTGTACAAAGGAACTTATCACTTTCTTGACTGTTTGCTGCAATGTATTACCTAATGCCAGTGCCTCCATGTGTATTCAACAGCATGTATATTAGTGTATTAATCATTATATTATGGATATTACCTGCTCATACAATATGACACAGCATCCTTATATAGTAGGGATATCAAATACTTAGTAAAGGAAAATCTATGTCTTATGCAAAATATGGTACATGTCTATAACATCCTGTCCTAGGGATATATGTATTCAACGCTCAGTGTATCTGACGGTTGACCGCAGTCTATGCAAACGCAGGGAGTTTCATCTTCTCCATGTAATCATCCAACAGCTTCTCCTCCTGGTCAACAAAGGGTTGAACCATTTCCTTCCCCTTGACGATCTCCTTCTGCAATTGCTGCCACTCACTGTTATCATCCCAAGCACGTCCAGACTCGGCCTCCTTGCGCGCCTCCGCCGTGCCATTAGCAGTACCATTAGCCGCAGGCGCAATCAAAGGTGCATACCCCGCCGCCTCAAACGCATCAGAAGGAGGAACCGTATACCTCCCCTTCTTGAGCACATACTTGCTAATCGAGACAGCAAGCAGCCTCTTCCTACGAACCTCGTCCGAATCGGCCGACGCCTTCTTGCCCGTGCGCGGCGTCAAAAAGTAGGTCACAATGTAAATCCACTTCGAGTCATACGAGGCAATATGCGACTGGACCTCGTACTTCATGTAGGCCGGAATCTCGCGCTTGAAGCTCGTGTAGACACCGCCGAGAACGAAGTGGAGTGGGCCGCGCTTGCCCTGCTTCTGGAGGCGTTTCTCTAGCAGTGCGGAGCCCTTGATCACCAACGAGCACATGAGTGCTGTTCGGGAGACGTCCAGGTCGGAAAAGTACGTCGAGTTGGACTTGTGCATGTTCATGTCGATTTCCATGATTGGTGCGCGGGTGAAGATGCTTTTTGGCTTGAGGAGGTCCGTGCTGGGTTTTGGTGATTGCTTGACGGCGGGGGTCAAGAGGTAGCCATTCTGGAAGAAGTAGCGGTAGACGCGGATCTGGTTGTCTTAATATACGCTGGAACAAGAGGAGGGTGAGATTCTTACATGCCAAACTAAAGGCAAGGTTTTGAGGTTCAGTAATGCGAACCCAATTGCAAGGGCTTTCCAGAAGGTGAGAGACTGCCAGAGCGAGCTGGGCAATGACAGTATCGATTCCATCATTGTATCGCTGCCTCGCTGTTTATATTTCAATATGAGAAAACATAGATACAGGTAGAAGAGCGAGGAAAAGAGGAAGAACTTGAAGGTGTCTACGACGAGGTGAATTTTCTTGACCTGTATCTTATCTGATTAGTGATCTTGCTCTAGAAAAATCCCAGCGCAAAATGACCATTCAACCAATCATCTAGTGTGTTGGGAAGTTGTTGAAGATACCTCGGCTCAGGGTCCGCCCAAAATAGTAATATCCCCGACGGTCCCGACCCGGTCTTCGGGCCCTCCGATGCCAAGACATCGGAATCGGCCCGACACTCACACGGTCACACGGTCACACCCCCCTCCGACGCCGATCGAGGCAATGCATCAGTTAGATTTACTGATATGAATGGGCTCAATGGTATGCTCCGCACATACGCAGGGTCAAATGAAGTGAAGTTTGCCCGCTCGACGCGGCGACAAAGTCACTGTTGATGAACAGGCCAGTTGGCTGTCGGTAAGCTTGGGTATTCGGCGTCAGCAAATCGACAAGAGTTGCGCCATGATTCTGATTGCCTGTATGTGTATGGTTGACGATGAGATGCACAGTTTATGGCCATCGAGATTCTGATATAGGCCTTCTTTGTCCCAATCTCTGCTCTTATCTGTTGTAGTTGGATTCTGCGGCTCAGCATGCCTAATGTAATGCCAGATCCAGAGGCCTTGGTAAATATAAATTCCAATAGTTCCAAAATATGTCAGAAGTGCTGCGATGGGTATCCTTATGAGACATTCTTTCTGAACTGTAATTATGCTCCTACTGGCTGCCCTCTGCCTCTGCCTCTGCCTCTTCCGAGGCCAGGTATGGGCTGCCCCCTTCCCTGCCACCGATTTCTGGTCTCCTCCAGTAAGTCCTGCGGAGTTTTACCCTCCGCATTTGGCTGGCTCATCAACACAGCAGTATCCTCCCCGGCAGCCTCCTGCAGAGCACGCATGATCTCATCCTGAAGCCTGATCTTGGTCGCAGTTGTCACTTCCTCATCTCTCAGATCACGGCGGACATGATCATTGAAAATCCCCCGCGCTGCCGCATGAAAGGGCGTCTCCCGGAGAGTATTCCGAGCGCGGAAATCCGCCCCACGCTCAATCAAGAACTTTGCCGCCGAGACCTGCCGCAGATTCTGAGCGAAGACGTGCAATGGCGTTTTGCCGTTGTTCTCGGCATGGTTGATATTGGCACCGTGTGACAGGATTATATCCAGGAGTGTGGTCTCGATGGGTTCACATTGAGTGGAGTGGTACCCTAATAGATGTAGGACGGTACGGCCAGAGCCATCGGGAATCCGGGGGTCAGCCCCGTATTCGAGTAACGTGCGGATAGCAAGCTCCGCGTGCTGGCTATAACTGCACATAGTGTGGGAGATAGCGGCATAGTGCAGCGGCGTGGATCCAGTGTTGTCAACAAGGTTGACACCAGTAGAATCATGGTCAAGAAGCAGTCGAATGGTCTCTGTGATTCTGAGCTGCTTATCCAGGAGTCTACAGTTAAAAGCTCCAGGGCCGCTAGCTGCCCAATGCAGTGGGAGTCGCCCGTCGCTGTCACGGGAGGAAGGCAGGTCAGGGTTGGTATTGTTCTTGCAATCCTGATGATCCAAGAGCAATTTAACCGCATCAGGATTGTAGAAGAAACTTGCCAGATGAAGCGTCGTGACATCATACACGTGACCCTTTGTCCTCCTCAACTGGAATGGTACCATGCCATGATGGAGGTGTTGATGCTTAAGGTAGATATCGGCACCGGAGTCAATGAGCCGTTGAATTAATGGAGCATTGGCCCTTGACACAGCAAGCCCAAGCACACTATCCTGCACCTGACTTCCCCCAGGACGGAGATCATTTGGTAAAGGGGGAATAACATCTGTCGCTGGACAGCCCCGGTCAAGAAGGAGATGAATCAACTGATTGCCCCTCGCAATCCGATCCTGAATCCACTCAGTCTCATCTTCTACTTCATCAGCGGCTTTGTCAAAATTCATCAGCGACGCTGCAGCCGCGATGATCGGCGTATCTCCGGAGTCATCTCTCTGATGCAAATCCACCGGCCCGAGCGGTAACTGATTCTCCGGACTGTCATGGCAGTCCAAGATGAAGCGCACCACCTCAATATTTGCCGCACCACATGCGTCGAGCAGCAGACAGAACTTGGGGTTGAACCTTTCGACAACGTCCGGGGCCGCAGTGTACACCTCCAAGATGATGCGAAGAGCCTCAGGACTGCCGTATGAGGCTGCATTGAACAAGGTGTCCTCCAAGTAGGGTGACCCCGGGACGATCACAGCCTCGGGAGAGCATGAGGCGATGAACTGACGGAGTTGAGCGAGGTCGTTCTGCTTGATGATATTCACGAGGCGGTTTCTGCGCCTGGCGATTATTTGATGGGGGGATTCTGGGGGGTCCGAGGAGTCCGAGCGATCCGAGATAGGAGAACCGCTCTCTGCCATGATAATTTATTCTCCTTTTTCTCTTTTCCTTCTTATATCAGTAGTTCATTTGTAGAGAGAGAAAGTGTGAGAGAGAGAGAGAGAGAGAGAAAGGAGGAGATGGAAGAAAGAAACAAAGAGGGGAAGAAGAGGGTTTAATAACTTTAACGGCCCCACTAGACACTAGTTACTGTAAGTGTAACTATGAGGTAGTAGTTATAAGTGAATATATCAAGTCAAATACATACTATAGTGTCTGTGAATAATCCAGTATCAATAAATGTAGATTGACATATAACTACTCATGCACTACATAAGTTTCGACTGCCTCTATTGTAAGACTTGACACTGCAATTCTACGCCAACTTGGGGTTTTATATCAGGCGTATAGAAATATGCATCCTCATATACAGTCTTCCCCCAAACAGCTCAAATATCAGCATAGTCCGACGGATCCGCCGGTGCAACTCCGTCCGGCCGCCAATTCTCATCGAACGCGCCGGCCTCGGGGTTCAACCTGGTGCTCGCATCAATGTTTGCAGTAAAGCCGTTCGCGATGTCGATAGTTGGCAGCGATGGCCAGAGGTACGCCAGATTTGCCACGGAGAAGGTACCCTGGTCGTGCAGCCATGATCCCTATTCGTCATTAGTATATCCATACATGGATACATATCTGTATCTATATATCAGAAGAAAGGGAACCTACAAACTGATTCAGCAACCGGCCATAATCCGCATTCGGATTGGCCGACCCAGGAACCGTACTGTCCCGATTCATACCAACATACCACCGCTGCGCTGCATTGCCGCGGCGCTGTCGGGGACAAGCGATGGCATCGGTGCGGGAATTGTAGTCTCGCAGATCGCCCGTGTTATATTGCCCTGACGCGTAGGAGCTTGTATAGCGGAATTCAGCCCGAGACCCCTGGCTGCCGCGGTATGACGGGGTGATGGCTGGGGGGCGGTAGGCGCCCTGGCTGTGGTAAATGCCCATGTTCCGGACCCCCACGTACCAAACGTTGTCGCCCCCCATGAATGTATCCGTGTCGAGTGGGATATGCATGTGCATGACGATCCACCGGTCGGTGGCCACCGTGTGGCTGCGATCCGCGTAGTTGGTCCGGACGGTGGGATCGGCCACGCCCAGGGTTGGGCCCATCCAGAAGGCCAGTTCGAGGATCACCTCGCGAATACGGCCGTTAGGAGTGGTGGTCGGGATCCACCGCAGGTAGTGAAGGGTGAGATCAGGCGTCTAGAATACCAAGCATGGTCAATACTTGAACCCTTATCCAGGATGAAAGAGAGAGAGAGAGAGAGAGAGAAAAACTTACATCACTGATAATACCATTCAGGACATACATCACGGACGGGGAACAATTGTTCTCCGAACGGTCAGTAGTGCCTACGACGGTCACAGTCCGCGACGACAGGCTGGAGTCACTTGGATCGTCGCAGAGATATTCGGACGCGACCTCGAGCCGGTCCAACCCCTGGGCCGAATCGGCCATATTGCACAGTTCATCGGATATGGTCGAGGGCGGGCTATAGAGGAAGGCTGTCGACCAATTGGCGGCGTTGTCAAAGAACGTCGCCCTCAGGGTCGACGAATTGGCCGCATCGTTCTGCAGCCCATGCTCCTCCACCCGCAGGTCATAGAGATAGCTGATATCACTTCGCAGGACTTCGGCAGTGATCCAGCTTTCCATCAAGGGCATCAGGTGGTTCAGCGTATTGGCTTGGTCCGACAGGCTTCTCCGGGCCCCCGCCACGCTGAACCCGGTGGGGGGATTGTTGTCGGTGTTCCTGTTCCTGTTCCTGCTGCTGCTGTTGTTGATGCTCTGGATGTACGCCAGGTCTCGTCGGGTGATAAAGGGGTCTTCAAAGGTGGCGCTGTACTGGGCCTCCCAGGTCAAGGGGCACACGGGGTCATCGAGCCACTGTTGCAGGTAGGCGTCAAAGTCCTTGGCCGTCTGGTCCTGGTAGGTAACGGGGTCAGGCACACTCGACCGGGGCACGACCTGGGGAGTGGCCCCCTTGCAGCAGTAGGCCTCGTTCCCGCCCCAGCAGTCGGTCGTGTGGCCCTTCAGGTCGCCCCCAAAGATTGTGGCGATGGTCTGCTCAGCGACGCGGATGTACCCGGAGGGGCACGAATCACTGCACCACGCCGTGTTGACAAAGGTTGTCTCGTGGCCCTTCCACTCGCAGTTGGTGAAGGCAGCGGGGACCGACGAACCCGAGCAGCAATAGTTGTACGTCTCATCGGCGTTGCACGAGGGCATGCCCCCCCAGCCGTTCCGCGAGCCCACCACGAAGTTGGAATAGCCCGAGGGGCACGACTGGTCGCTCTGGCAGCTGGTCGTCCACGCGCACTTGGACCAGGGGTCGGTCGACGCGGTGACGGAGCAGCAGGCCGATTGGTACCCCGAGCGAGTACAACCGGCGCCGGTGGTGCCCACCTCGGCCTCGCCGGTGTTACAGCCGCCCGTACACTTGCCGCTGTTGTGGAAGCCGCGCCACTGGCAGGTCGGCACGTCCGAGGAGGTCGGGCAGCAGAGCGTCTGGGTCTGCCCAGCGCCGGGCGGGCACTCGGTGCTGTCGAGCATGAGCTGGGAGGTCTCGTCGCCGCGCTTGATCACCGTGTAACCACTGGGGCAGACCTCTCCGCAGTTGATGAAGCGGCAGTACGAGTCCTGGCTGGGGGTGCTGGAAGTGGAGCTGATAGAGGAGGACTTCTGGACGAACATGGACGGCGTCAGTCCGGTTGTCATATTCAGGTTGATCTCGTTGCCCAGAGCAGCTGCCAGTCCGTTGGAGAATGTGTGTGAGTTGTCGTCACTGTCGATTGACCAGACCAGGACCCCGCCGAGACACTGAGATTTGGCCAGCTCGGCCTTGAGCTTCCAGGTGTCCTCATCATCATATGAGACCCACTGGTCGCCGTTCCAGTTGATAGTCTTGACGGCGGCGTCCGTGTAGAGCTGCGGGGTCAGGGAATTATCACTGATGATCGCTTCAATCTCGCTGTTGAACAAGACCCCGGCCGTAGCACTGCAGTCGCCGGCATCGCCGGCGGAAAGATACGGACACCCCGGTTCAGTGCAGGAGGCGGAGGCGAGGGTGAAGCTGCGGCCATAGAAGGCCATGCCCATGTTGACCTTATTGGGCTCGATATTATTCCTCCACAGCAGGTCCAATGCGGTCGTGATCTCGGTCAGGTTGGTATGGGCATCCAGATAGGCCCCGGTCCACTGGTTGCCAATGTCCCAGGTGCCGTGCAAGTCATAGGTCATGAAGTTGAACCAGTCAACCGACGGGTCGATGGATACCAGATCAAAGTGCTGCAGATACCAGTAGCTCGTGGGCAATGTGATGGACAGGCCAAACTTGTACGCGGCCAGTGCCTTCTTCAGCTGAGCGAGGAACTTGGGATAGTTGGCATAGTCGGAATCCCGGCCGTTCCGATCGCCCGCCGCGGGGTACTCCCAGTCGATATCCACACCGGTGAAGCCATAGGTGGTCATGAACTGGGTGAGCGACTTGAAGAAGGCGTTCTGCTGGCTCGTGCTGGCCCCGACCAGGTCGGAGAATGTCGTTGCCGTCGGGGCGCCACTGTCGGAAAAGTCCCAACCACCGATGGAGAGCCAGAGCTCCTGGCTCAAGTCACGCATCTGAAGCGCCTGCAGCTGGGGGTAGAGCAGGGTATCGGCATTGGACGCTGGGATGACCTCAAAGGTGTCTGGGTCGATGCTCCCAAAGGCAAAATAGATGTGTGAGTAGACACCCTGGGGCACTGCCGCGGGCAGCATGCCCCCGCAGGCCCGCGACGCGGCCGCTGAGTTGTAGTAGCCAATGACTCGGGTGATGGACTGCGAGGCTGCATCACAGGATGGCCGGGTCACGGTGGTGTTGCCGCAGAATTCCTCGGTCGTGCCGCAGAAACCATAGGGACTGCAGCAGACATTCAGGGGACAGGTGGTCGCGTTGACATACTGGTCTGGCCAGTTGTCTGGATTGCACTCGGCTTTCGCATCGCAGTTGTTGATGCAGGTCTCAGCGCTGCAGTAGGTCGGTCCCATACCACAGACATTGTATTGACCGCAGCAGCCAATGGCACAGGGGGTGTTTGCATCGCAGTAGGTATCGGCGAGCGCCAGGGGGAGAACCCCGAGGAGGGTCCAAAGAAGTCGCCTCATAGGACTGTTGTTATTAACAGTATCAGACAGTGTCGATTAGCAAAAGGGACCGAGAGAATGCCAAATCAAAGTGGCATAGAGGTCAAGAAGTTAGGCCGATATGCCACTCGGCCCTCTGCTGTTAATTTCTGACCTGCTTTCCTGGTGAGCAATCTGCCAGAGATGCAATGCATCCCGCACTATATAAGGGAATCCCAGCATTCTCCGGCCAGTCAATTTCATCTCGCGTCCTTCTGTCTTGTGTTGTCCGTTGTCGGCGCATTCGCCGGACAGTCAGCGAGGCCATCTACAGTCCAGATAACGGCGCATGTCTCATCTAGCGAGATCAGACCTCGTCAGGCAACCAGTTAGAACAGTCGGACCCTGGTGGATCTGTTGTCTTGATCAGACAATAAAATTGTCAGGGGCCTGGTAGACAAAACCCGGCACGTATTGCCGTAGACTGCGGGAGTCGCGGGACCTTTTCTCGTCACCAACTAGAGGGGCATAAGAGTCTAGAGTCTAGAGCAGGCTGTGCATCCAGCTAGTCTTATACTAGTGGCGTTGGTAATTTGATTCTTCATCACTCGGCGGTCTCAACCTGTGTTAGCGTGCAGTTCGGTTCGACATACTAACTAAGCTTCTCCGTAAGACTCTGCTTCTGCGCCAATAATAACATCAGCTTGGCCTTGGACCCTCTTTTTGCTGGCTCGCGGCTCTTCTCAGGTGGATATCTTCATTCTTCCCTGCCGGAGATAGCCGTAGACTAATTCCATAAATCACCATGACTTGGCTTTGACTGGAAGGTTACATCGACAATCTGCCGCTGACAATAGCCTAATCTACTTAGTCTTTTGGATAATTGGATTATCTTTGCCAACCTCGCCTAAATGCTTATAATCCGCCAAGGTACTTGTCTGAAGCTTGGTGTATTGCCATCTAGAGTTCTAGACACCAGCTGAGTAGCATCTAACCTCCTCTTCCTGCCCCTTTGAACATGAGAAGAACCGCTAACTCTGTAGTACCTTACTTGTGCATAGCCGAGATCCACCTGTATTGGGGGCCAAAAATCAGATTTCGACCAGAATGGAGCGCCTGATATCACCTTGGACGGTGTCTAGGCCCAACGTAGTATTGCCTCCGGTGTGCCCTCATTTAATCTCCATGACTCGGCATGCATTAGCGTGACACTCCACCCTCCAGGAACAAGCCAACAACAGTGGCCGCCCGGATTGGTCTGTTCGTAGATTTGTGTTTAGCTCACCAACTAAGCTTCTGCACCCCTGCGCCAATAATAATATAAGCATGGCGGTTGGACCCCCTTTGTGCAGCTCCTCGTGGGCGAGTGCTCCTCCTGTATAGGGGACAACAGTCAGATCTCGACCAGAATGGAACGCCTGATATCACCTTGGACAGGGTCCAGTGTGTTACAGAGTAGGCCCACGTGGTACTGCCTTCGATGTGCTCTCATTTCCGATTTCGGGGGTTCCATCGGACAGGATCCTGTCAAGTCACATCGGGTCATATAGTAGCATCTCCTGACTACTGAGAAGATTCGAAGGGATTTCTTTTCATAACAGGTACTGATGCCCCTGGGACTGCTGGAAAAGAAAACCCCCAACACGCACCTTTTCCTTTCCACGCTCCAACATGGTCCTTGCCGGTGTTCTTGCGCTGCTTCTGGCGGCCTCTGCCGGCGTCAATGCAGGGGTTACCATGTTCACCAATGGCTCTCTGTCCAGCATGGGTCTGACCAGTGCCTGTGAACTTTCGCTGTACAATAGCATCGACTGTGACCCGGGTGTGTCGGCCCTAGCCACGGGCTCCTATGGGGGCAGCCTCAACAACGCTACGTTGACATCTCTGGTCTGCCAGAGCGCCTGCGGGACATCAATTGCCCAGCTACATGACTCCGTGGCGGCCAGCTGTGGCACCACCGCTGCACTGGTCCCTGGCATGTCCTTCCTTGCGCTGGTTGACCAGGTCTGGAGCAACTGGAACCAAACTTGCTTTACTGATCCCACCACCGGTGATAATTGCAATGGTATATAAACCTTATTTCCAGTCTCCTCATGTCGGGTTGGCCCTCTCGCTAACTGGTGCCAGATGTCATTGCGGCGTTCCCCAATGTTGATGATATCATGACTCTGCCTACTGCAGACCTGTGCTCGTATTGCAACGTGCAGCAGCTAGCCCTCCTCCAGGCGAACGCCTACTCAGACGCCTACACTCAGGACTGGCAGTCAACTTACGAGGCCGTTGCACAGGCCTGTAACCTCACCGTGTCTGGTTTTGATCCAGTGCAGAGCGCATTTAATGTGACGGTGCCATCTGTAGAGGTGAACTGCGTCTCGGGGAACACCTATACGACCAAGGAAGGCGATACCTGTGACTCTATCGCCCAGGCCTATGGCGTGTCCGCAGCCACCATGTTCTACATCAACCCGACCATCGTGAACTGCTCAGCCATCTGGAATGGGACCGATCTCTGCCTGCCCCAGACTTGCACCAGTATCTATACTGTCCAGGCCAATGACACCTGCAGCACCATTGCCGCCGCCTATGGCCTCTTCACGGCGGACGTCATCAACTTCAACTCTCAGCTCAACGTGAACTGCAGCAACCTGGTCGATCCCGTCCCTTACTGGGGTTCGACCCTGTGTGTCTCCACCCCGGGAGGCACCTACACTGGCCAGCCCCTCAACACCACCACCAGTGACAGCGGTTCGATTGTCAGTCCTCCCGCAGGCAGCCCCGTGGCTCCTGGCACAACGACCGACTGCGGCACCTGGTTTGTCAACGAGGCTAGTCTCAATCTCACCTGCGCGCAGATCTGTCTGTCCAACTTGATCGCGATCAACCTGTTCACCGAGGCCAACCCGTCCCTGAACAAGACGACCTGTGACAGCGACCTGGTGGCTGGTGACGCCTATTGCGTTAATCCGCTGCCCGGGTGGAACTATGGAAATTCCACCTCGAGCAATACTACCACCACCACCACTTCTTCGGTCCCGGCAGCGAGCACCCCAGGGGCTCCCACACAGACGGGAATCGCTTCCAATTGTGACATGTACTACACTGTCCAATGTAGGACTCATTCTCCCCCCGATTTGTTTTTGGATTCGTGTACTGACCACCGCATGATAAGCTGGCGACACCTGCGAGACAGTAGCGGCTGAATTTGGCATCACCACCGCCCAATTCCTTGCCTGGAATCCGGCTGTTTCTTCAGACTGCACATCTGGTTTCTGGGTTGATGAGGCATACTGCGTTGGTGTATTGTCCTCGACTACCACCACAACCACCGCAGCCCCAACAACATCACCAACAACAACAACAGCCCCAACAACAACGACCCAGGCAGCAACGACTACTACCGTGTCACCCCCTGCTCCAACTCAGTCTGGTATTCCTAGTAACTGTGATAATTACTATGTGCCAGTGTGTATGCATTCCCTCCTTTCCTTCTCCCTCCGCCCTCCTAGGTTTATATTCCCTTATATGGAAATGAACTAATGTATACAGCTGGCGACACCTGTGATACTGTGGCGGCCAAATATGGCATCACCACCGCCCAATTCCTTGCCTGGAATCCGGCTATTTCATCAGATTGCACATCTGGGTTCTGGCTGCAGGAAGCGTACTGCGTGGGGATCTCACCCCCTGCACCAACTCAGTCTGGTATTCCTAGTAACTGTGACGACTACTATGTGCCAGTGTGTATGCATTCCCTCCCTTCCCTCTCCTAGATTTATATTCCCTTGTATGGAAATGAACTAATGTATACAGCCGGTGACACCTGTGATACTGTGGCAGCTAAATTTAGCATCACCACCGCCCAATTCCTCGCCTGGAATCCGGCTATCTCGTCAGACTGCACGTCTGGGTTCTGGCTGCAGGAAGCGTACTGCGTGGCGGTTTCACCGTAGATACCTAGGTACATGTCTTCGTCGAGGAGGTATTCAAATTGACAGAAATCTGCCCCTGGTAGAGTTTGGCTCAATAGCTGTATATATACTGGATCCCTGGTATGAAGATATTTTCTCACTAGTTTGCCTCTTATCGAATGGAGATTCTGTCATGGACTCATGGTTATATGACTGGCTATCATTCTGGAATCCATGTAATGCATGTATATTTCTTGATAAAGTCCAGACACCTCAACAGTCAGACTCAGAGCTTGATCAATGGTCCGATGTTACATTCCTACAATATAACTTGCTATATATGGGCTCCAATAAGTGATATTCAGGAGTATTCTTCCAATACTCCGATAGGAAAGACTGTTAGCTTCTCTCATACAACGTCAGCTCTCCATATCATCATGTTGATTATTCGGAATGTGGGGTATCAGATCAAGCTCTTCAGGGATACAAACATATATTATCTTTCTCTCTTGGGAATCGAAACATCCTAGAATTTGATACTTTTTATGGATAACCGGGATCGTTTTCTGGTACTACACGACTGAATCCCACTTTTACGGTGATTCTACGCTACAATAATATTATCCACACCCGTGTATACACATGCTATGTAGACGGTAGACCGGTAGACAGTCTACACTTGATATTACATGCCTAGCAACAGGTCTCTGCGGCGTATCTCATATCGACATCCACATAGACTACAATGGTACCCTCTTTAAATAGGCAAGCTCCCACGCTCCATTAGGAAAGCCATTCCGAAATTCAATTAGTGAAGACCTCGACTGACTTCCGCGACAGAGACACAGAGTTCCCTAGGCGAACTATACACACAAATGTGCACAGGCGCAAGTCTATCGTCAATCACACTAACGTAACCCATTTCCTTTCCCAGACGGTGGTTTAACCTCTCTGCGGGGGCTGTTCTCTGGACCATACCTTGGATCATCGCTGAGGCTATACCGGTATATAATGACCTTATTGGGTTGATTGTCGGTTACTCATGAAGAGTGCATCCTTCAAGTTAACTGACCAGATCCTAGGCTGCATTATTCCTGAGTCGGTTTACCTTGGCCTGCCAGGGGTATTCTGGCTATATATGAATAAAGGGATGTGGTTCCTGACGCAGGGAAAGATTTTCTTGACTATTGTTAATATGTCATCAGTGTGTATTGGGCTAGTTGTGGTAAGTTATATATTTAATGTTTCAAAGAGTGCAGCAGGCTGATTGACCTAGTGTGCGCTTGGTCTTTATGCATCTGGTGTCTCGACTCTCGATTCATTGACATCCAGCAGGCTCTGCTTTTTCCTGTGGTACTCACAGTTACACCTTTTGCTGTCCTCTTATGGTGTAAATGGCGCGGAACTGATTGACAAGTATAGTGCAAGACTTTGAACTGCCGTGGTATATCAAGATTTATGGGTCCATAGAGAACTTTCCTCGCCGCAAAAATATATCAAATGATGGAAGACGCTGATGCTTGACACACATCCTAGTCTATCCGCATATGGCAGTTAACAGAACTCCATCTTTCACTAAGCATGCTCATAGCATAATACTCCATCTTCCAATCATGTGGTGATGTCGAGTGCTTAAAGATCTGGACATGGTCACGTGCCATGAGTGCCCTATCGGCTGAAGGAAACAAACTCATCAGACAGTAGAGTGGACAGTACCGATCTTCCTCTATCATTACATTTGAGTCATCTTGTCTCATTGGCCATTCCATCTGATTAATCAGGCTCCAGCTCAAGGTCCATTGTATAAAAAGCCCCAGGTCCCCAAGTCATTCCGGTTTCGAAGGTCTCAATTCATGACCGGACACTATTGTAACAGAAGAGTTCACATGTTTAATGCAACCTATCTCAAACCCCCAGCGAGAAGAATACTTTGCCCTGTGATATACCCCGTCTTGCAAAGCATTGTAACCACATTCGCGACCTCCTGAGGTGTCCCTAGCCTCCCAACAGGAATATTTCTGACATCGCCAGCAGTCCCCTCCACAGCCCTAGCACTCGGAACCATCCCTGTGTCACCAATCATCGCAGGCGCCACATCGTTGACGGTAACCCCGTCCTTTGCCAACTTCCCTGCCAAATTCTTCATCATGCCAGTGAGGCCAGCCTTGCTAGCCGCGTAATGACAGCCATTGATCCCGCCCCCAATGGCCGCAATGGAGGACATCAGAACGATCCGTCCCCATTTCTGCGAGACCATGTGTGGGACAGCAAGCTTGCAGAGCAGAAACGAGGCGAATAAATTGACGCGGAGCATTTTCTCGAACTCTTCATTGGGGATATCCACAATGTCCGAAATCCGCTTGCCGTATCCTGCGTTGGAAACGAGGATATCTGGTCCGGCTTGGTTATGCAGTGATTGAATCTCGTTGAATAAGTTTGTAATGTCCTCCTCGTTACTGACATCCACTTTATGAGATGTGAGCGCACGCGAGGGGTCCTGGGCTTTTAGGTCTGTGATAAGGCTTTCAATGGCTGTTTTGTTCGTTGAATATGTAAGCGCCAGACGGGCGCCTTGGGCGAACAAGTCGCGGGCACAAGCCGCGCCAATACTGCAGACTGGTAAATAACTAAACTACCTTAATAGGGTAACATTAGGGTGAGCCACTTACCCTCCGGAGGCCCCTGTGATGAGCACAAGCTTTCCCTTGATATCATTGTCCAATGCCATGCTGCTTTTCTGGCTGGTAGGCGGACGCAGTCTGGCTGAGGGAGGCAACAGGTCATCATATGCCTTCTATAGTAGGCTTCGCGATCACGGATCACCTTCTGCCCCCGGTAGGCCCGAAAGACGGCTTCTGAACCGGCTATTGAGGAAAAGCTTGGCTTCATTTAAGCTTTTTGGGGGTGGGGATGTATTGCCGGTATTCCGTAGAATGACGCCTAAAAAGGTCAAACGCCGACAGATGAGGATCACGAGATGTTCAGCTTTTAATACGAGGAAAATCCCTCACGTCACGAAAACCAGGTTATTACTACACCTAGAGGCAAAAGTGAGTGTAAACTAGGGTGAGACTATTTAGGACACAGGCTGTTGGCTATTTAGTCAATCTATTACAATCCTAAACCCCTGCCTCTTCAACATGACGTGCGCCATCTTTTGCCGTAAATGACGCATCCGTGAATTGTTCACTCTCACCAGCGAATAGCCTATCGACTTCCTCGAGTTGGAGACCTAGCATCTGTTAGTCATGCAATACGAGTTTCTTGAGTAGCCCTAACCTTTAGTTTCAGGGAAAAAGAAATAGATAATGGGAACCCAGAGGGTGTTTAGTACGGCAAAGATAATATAGGTCTTCCAGCCTATATTGCTGATGGCGGGTGGAGTAATCTGCACAATGATGTAGTTACAGATCCAATTGGAGGCTGTACTGATGGACGAGCCACGCTGACGAAGACGCAGAGGTAAAATCTCGGCTGGATAAACCTTTTTGAAATGTTAGCTGCGATAGTATGTGTCTAGTCTCCGGACCAACTTACCCAGACAGTAGCTTGGAACCCAATGGTGAAAGCTCCCTGGAAGATAAACAGCATAGCCGCCGCCGCTATGCCACTTGTGTGTGCAATACTAGTGTTATTCTGGACCTGGTAGATAAGAGCGGCCTGTACAGCCATGACAGCAGCCATGACTGAGATCATTGATAGGAGCAGTGGGCGTCGACCCACACGGTCAATAAGGAACCAAGGGATAAAGGATGCGACGAAGAACCATGTCTGCAGAAAGCCCGACATCAACGCTGACATGTGTTGCGAGAATCCCACCGACTTCTGGAACAGGGTCGCAGAGTAGTATATAATTGCATTGATTCCACCGAGCTGTTGGAAACTCTGGATCGCGCAAGCAATGAGAAACCGCCTCTGGCTCTGTATCTCATCGTTTCGCAGAAGATCCTTCCACGACCCTGCGCCCACTGCCTTTTCGAGAGCAACTGCGCGGAGAATATCCTGATGTAGGGCCGTAATATCGCTGTCATGCATTTTTTCATTATAGAGCCGGCGGAGGACCTGCAGTGCCTCGTCTTGACGGTCGTGGGCTGCGAGCCATCGTGGAGTTTCGTCCACAACGAGCACGAGGAGAAGCATCGCAAATAGAAAAACACACTGGATGATCACAGGGACTCTCCAGGCATAGCTGCCTGTGTGCGTAGAGAAACCATAATCAATCCAATAAGCAAGGAGGATTCCAAAATTAAGCGTGGACAGTTGCATGCAGACATATAAGCCTCTAGTAGCTTTCGGTGAAAACTCGGCCTAATAAGAGAATATAAAGTTATCACAGGTAATGAATCATTAAATAAGTATCCTGATGACTTACCTGCATAACCGGTACAGTCGAGTTGGCTATTCCAAGACCAACTCCTGAGACAACCCGGCCGACAATGAGATGAGATCGATGGTACGCGGTAGCTTGCAACAGGGATCCGATGATCAAGATGACGACCCCAACGGCGATGCTTTTTCTTCGTCCGATTCTTTCTCCAAAGAAAGCAGAGCTCACGCTTCCTATGAATGCACCAATCTCCATCAATGAAACAATGACGCCGATCATTGTCGAACCTGGCGAGTCGAATGTGTCATTGAAAGCAGTTTGGTTCACGAGGCCTCCCATGACCCCGTTGTCATATCTATGCCTGGTTAACCGCTCGTCAGACAGAATAATGAAGACATGCTGCTAACCCAATTTGCATAAAACCAAGGGCAGTCAATGCCGTCACGGCCCCCAGGAGGGTGTTCCCCTGTAGCTTCATAATGATATGCTATGTACAAAGAGTCGAATGTGAAGGGATGTATGAGTTGTTGAGGGTAAATGTGGAGATAATACCATGAGTGACCTGGGGTAGTTATATCCAAACAGTTCCTCGGCAACAATCAACAGCCACGAATCCTTGAGGGCGCTCGTGGTCTGGATCGGAGCCTTTGGATGTCCACGTGTGGGGTATTGCCGTTCCCATGGGGATTCAAAGTTTCTCCAATCCTCCAGGATCACCGGCTCCTCCAATAGCACTTTGGCCTTTGTCGATAACCGATCCGACTGTCTGAGATGTCTGGGGTCGGCTATTGAAGATTCCCCATTGGGCATCGTCTAGTTCAGCATACGCAATCGACCGGAACAGGCGAGTGCCGCAGACAAAGAGCCAATTCCCCAACCATTCGCTACATGAGTTGCCCCGGCCAACTTTCTCTGCGCAGCAACAACATACGCTTGGAGTACAACCATACACCAACAATTCACGATGGCCAGTAATCTGGTTACCTTCCTTCAGCATCAGGAAGAGTTCGACGCCATATTGGGCGCAGAAGAACACGTTTCGATACTCGACGAGAGTCCAGCAGGATTGCCTCTTTATCATGAAGCTTGCGTTTATCACCCACCGACACGCAGCGTATTTGTGACCTCGAACCAGATGGCAAATCCATCCCACCAACGAAGCCCAGCAACAGGAGACAAGCATGTCAAGCTCTCCCGAGTTTATGATCCGTATCAAGGTTCTTTGGATGTCGCAAAAGTCGAGGACATCACGTTTCCACATATCGACGGTGCCATGCTGAATGGCGGCGTTAATTTTGGTCGCGATCACATCCTCTTCTGTGCTCAGGGATCAAAAGACCCGAGTGATCCTTCAGGAATTGTCAAGGTAGCGATTCCACCTGAGGGCAGCTGTGACACTACAGCAGAGGTCGTGATCGACTCTTTCCACGGGATTCCCTTCAATTCAGTCAACGACGTGGTCGTACATCCGCTCGACTCTTCCATCTGGTTTACGGATCCTCACTATGGCTTCCACCAGGGCATCAGGCTTCAACCGCAGCTTCCGAATCAAGTCTACCGTTATGATCCTAGTAACGGATCGGTTCGCGTTGTCGCAGAAGGCTTCACGCGGCCTAACGGTCTCTGCTTCTCACCCGGCCTCGACACGATATATGTGACAGATACAGGTGCAATCCATGGCTCACCATCAGTGCCATTCGACCCGGCCGGGCCCTCGCATATCTATGCATTTGACATTATCCACCCTGAAGGTCTGACCGAACCGCAGCTGGTAAACCGTCGTGTATTCGCGTATGCGCCTGGAAAAGTACCAGACGGAATCAAGTGCGACACACGTGGCAATGTGTACGCTGGATGCGCGGATGGGATTGAAGTGTGGAATCCTAGCGGTGTCCTTATCGGCACGATTAAAATTCCAGGTGGAGTCGCGAATTTCTGCTTCGGAGAGAATGGAGTTATCTACGCTTGCAACGAGACCAGATTACTCAGAATTCATTTACGGGGGGAAAGAGTCAGAGGGGCCCTTTTAGGCATATGATAGATAACAAGCAATGCCCAGACCTCATTTTCCTATATCCATCTCATTGCCCTTGGTTCTCATAACTAGTCCATAAGATACACATGTTCCAAGGAGTATATCTATACTCACAGTAGGGAAATGCAATGATGTTATTAGAGGAAGACAGAAAAGAGACACGAAAGAGAATGGAATGGACGCCTGTATATATAGATCTCAGCTTGTGGTTAGTCAGCTACTGTTGTAATAGTACCCTATAATAGTAGCAATGGTATCCTATTGAGGCTATTATTTATGCAGTAGGTGATAAAGTCAGTTACTATTGTATTAATAGTATCCTATTAAGGCTATTGTTTATGCAGTAGGTGATAAAGACCTATTATATCCTACATACTCTCTGCTATTGTTAATGCAACAATACAAACTTATATAAGATTTGATTTCTCATTAAGCAGACAGAATAATGAATAATTTTCAAACTTACATCTATATAAAGTAACTCTGTTGCTTGAAGTGACATTGTGTGCTGGGGTGACTGTATGATGCATGCACGCCTAACATGTTAAATACAACCATGGTTTAATGAACATGTAGGTATAAATATTATGGTATTATTGCATCAGGTAGGTGTGGATAGTTATATTTATCACGCTGAGCAGCCTTGAACAGTAGCTCATGACTTTATTGAATTTCTCCACCAAACAACAATGTTCTCAGCAGGAAAGCTGCATTCTCATCCCGAATCAGCTTCTTGCATGGTTTGCGGCCTTCGGGAGGGCAACGATAAGTGGCTCAAAGCAAGTGAGTCTATGACTAACAGTTCATCAGAAGCTTTATGTTACTAAATACATTCAACTTGATTAAGTCTATTGCACACCCACTGGGGTGAAAGTGACCAATCCCAGGCAGGAACCCTGGTATAGGTCACTAGGATCCAGTAATGGCGGGAGTGAGATACAGAATGGAACGGACGTGTATCTCTTTCACGAGGACCCATGCTGGGATCATCTCCTGGAACATTTCGGCCCTGACAAACTTCATTTGGCCAGTCTCTTTGGCGCATTGGAGCGTTTACCACTCCCGAGAAACTATACCTTTCCTTCATATGCTTCATTACCAGGCAGGATAGGTCTATGTGACTGGCCAGGAACGCAAGACGACCAACATGAATTCCCCATCCTCCCCGGCCGGTTTCCCCTTCCTGGTCTGGAAGAGCTGACGCGGTTCGCAAAAGACCCTCCTAAGCCCTCGTCAATTATCGCGCGAAGGCTCGTCAACCATCCCACAGATGGTTTCGAACAACTCCCATTTGAGATTCTGGTGATTATATCAAGCATGCTACCGACAAAGGAGGCTCTAGACCTCCGGCATGTGACACGAGCTGCAATCCCACTTTTCGCAAGCTCGCAATTCTGGAGAACGCGATTTGTTATCAACGGAGAACGTGGCTTTCTCCTCCCCATAGTCCGGAAATTCTTCCCGCCGGAGGGCAATCATGAGATGGACTGGAGACTCCTGTACCATTGCACTGCCCGTCTGAACTGTAGTGATTGGTTTGAACTAGAGATTCGGGCCTGGGAAACCTTGCGCTGGCTTCGAGACACAGCTTCGGCTATACGCCGTGAGAGGCCACGTCCGCCCGACTTCCGGGGTAGTCCAGCCCTGTAGCATTATCACAATACCACCCGTCGGAACACATTCATTGAGTCCGCGGAGATAGCATCTTCGTTGTGCAAGATCGCCATATCTGCGCTCCAAGAAGCAGGAGAAGTGAACATCACCGGGCTCGAGTTTATCTTTGATGATGGTCGTCCCAGACTCCCAGCGCCATGCTTGGCTACGCTACCCCTGGAGCGAAGCAGATGACACGCAAGAAATATGCACGTAAAACACGTAGAAGCCCTTTTGACAGGCATACGGAGTGGCCATATCCAGGTGTTCGGGTGACGATGGATGTCGTTGGTCTACGTGGGATCGTGTACCTCAAAGATGCAAACGGGATCCATGGCGTTTCTATATTCCCTGGTGGGGAGGAATTATTTGACGAGACTGATGAGACTCTCTGTGTTGGCCTTGCGACACATGACGATGACCAAGAAGAGCAGGTTGCATATTCTGTCTCCCTGGACAAGGTCGAAAAGGTCATCGCAGTAGTTGATGTGAGTCTGTGCTTATTTCCCTCACCTTCTTGCCCTGCTTGACGCTCGCATAGAACCGCAGGATGATTGATCTGGGAATTTCCGGGATAACAACAAAGCGGTCTGAATACGCCGAGGATGAGTGGGATGATGTTGTGGATAGGTATAAACAAGATGGTGCCATATCTGCCCTTTTAAAATCCGTGTGATATCTGTGGGAGGGTGATTTAGTTTAAAATTTGGTGCGGTCTCCAGGAGATTGAGCCTAGGTACAATGCCAGTTATGCTACATAGCCCGGATTATATTAATAGCTGAACTGAGATCATGTGTGTCTGGATGCAAAACTGACACAGACCTAACACCTTTTACATCTTCCTGTACCTGTAGTCCCTTTGTAATTGTTTGCTCGGGCAAGAGCTGGCTCATTTTAGGTAATATACTCGATATAGGATACTAACCCTGAGATAAGGCTATAGATTCTTCTCTAACAAGTGGGCCACGGACCGATTTATTCGCACTGACTCCAAGTGTTGGTTTCTGAAACTAAACTGCTCTCACAGGCCACGGTATGGAGGCCTCTTCCCAGTCGTTCTTTGAGGCCCAAAGGCTCTTCAAGGCTCCCTGCCTTTGGGTATACCAAAGAGAGGATGCCCCGAAGGGGGAGGATGATGAATTCTGAACGCGACGACATCACGCAAAAGCATGATACAAGCCCCTATGATATTCGACCACAGGTGATCGATCCGTTCCTGATAAGGGTCATTAGCTGAGGTTATCTCAGAGAGGTAAGATGCAATAATAGGAAGCGTCCAGTAGCCTGCCACTGGCTGCGCCATATTGATTTCAAGTTTGATGTTAGAAGGACCAGCTTCTGGAATTTTCAAGCTCGAATGACACAGTTAGACAGGGAAAGCCTAAGAAGAGGGAGACAGAGGAGAAGAAGAAGATATATACTCACATGGCTGAGCTCCTGCATAGCCAAATCACTGCAGTCATTCACATCAATAGCCATTGACATGTCACTCATAATCCTGATGTTGATTGTGTTAGTTCTGAAGACCCTGGAGTGAATGTTAATTGATCAATTGACAACAGATTGACTCAGATGGTAAACAGCCTAAAGCTTTCGATTCTGTCAACACAATGCCATTCATCCCATGCCAAACCATGCAGATCGAGTAAGTGGGCCAGGAGAATGTTGTTTGTTCAATTCTTTTTATTATAACGTAAAATGTGGATATTATTGTAGCATAATAATGTAATGATAATCCGAGCACAGAAAGCCATCAAGCTCAATAGGCATTCAGAACTAACACAACCAGGATTATGAATGACATGCCAATGGCTTTATAGACTTCTGGGCTATAATCCATGAAACCTTTCTAGCCCATAAATATATTACAGCCCACCAGAACATTACACTCTATAAACACTGAAATAAATTGCTTAGCTGTGATCTTTGTAGCTAACTTACTTTCCATTTGCAGCTGTTTGACTAGTTTCACCCATACTGCTGTCGACTATGTTCCTACTTCACTAAGTTATGGCTGGTGTTCATAATTAAAACTACACTGGAGGGATTGACCACTAGTTTGCCTGAAAGGAGCAATCTGAAACAGAGCAAATGACAGGCTTAGCCCACGTCAATGCTACTACCTATGGTTCACACTCATGACTGTAAGACTTATTCGTGGCTTTGAACTTGTCCTGTTTGTTTCTTTGTTCCTTGAGGCAGATCTGTGAAAGCCACGGTCTAGAGGGCCTGTATGATAGAGACTACAGAAGCAAAGACGAGAGCTACTACAGAGCCTGAGGGCGAGGCACTAACTTTTCTGTATAAAGTGACAACGTAAATACTAGATATATACAAGCATGGTTATAGTAGTAGCCTGCACATCGCTTCAGCGAGGGATCAGCGTATGAATCTAACGCCGACAACGACGGCATATTGTCTAGATGAGATTCGTAAAAAATGGGATTTTACTGGCCCTTTCATATCCCTTGCCTTTCAAGTGCACATTCCTCTCTGCTTGCTACCGTGTTAGCGAAGGGGATAGAACTGTCATAGAAGCCTGTCTTGCTTCTACATGCTATAGAACCTCTTTAAGCCCACCATCAATCAAGAATATTGCATTCTTCAGCTGTAAATGGAAAGCACTCCGTGTTCTTCACAGATACTTATGGCCCCTCTGTATCTTCAAAGTAGCATTCAGACTGCTGCAGAGTGCATGATGTACTCCAAAACCTTCGTAGGTGTCGCAGTTCAATGCCAACTCAGGCAGAGGCAACGGAAGGTCCAGACTGGCCAGAAGAGTCTAAACACTCTGGAGAGACTGCACGAGTCCAGGTTACATTAACATTTTGGGTTAACTTGGTCCATCGCCCGCTCGGTTACAGGGAGCTGCTTCGTAGACTTATTGGACAGTGTCTATTAGTTATCTAGATGCTTGGATGGCAAAATCTATGAACTGAAGCTCTCGACATGTAAGTACATCCCCTGCGCGCCAGTACCTTTGTGGACAGCTAATTCATCGCTGATCTTCACCACAGCAGATCGTACCGAGACGGAAAGCCCGAGTGGCCCACAGACTGCCAGCGCCGTCTCACCCTCTGCCTGGCAAACTACGTCCCGGAAAAGATCATCAAAACAGGGTCGTCCACTTTGCAACGCTGCACACTGTAGCACAGGGTTGTTCACAGCACTCTTCGATAAGCTCTTCTCGCCCTGTCCATCAACTGGGGAGATGTCATCGCAGGAATCCTTGTTGTCACTGCGGCCATCGACGCAACAGCAGCGTCCGCTGGCGCATTGGCATCCAGTCGCTTCCTGTGCATCGACTGGGTCCACGAGGGTATCGTCACAGGTAACACAGATAGTGATTTTGGTTTCAATGCCGGCTTTTTGAAGCGTTTCGAAGGCAAACTGAAGCTCTTGAGCGGCCCATGAAAGCGACGCCTTCTTTTTGATCAGCCATATGAAGTGCACCTCCCGCAGAGGAAGCTTCTGGGACGCAGCACGATGTGCAAGATCTAGCAGATTGGAGAGGGTGAATGTCACGCCAGTTCCGCCGGCGATAAGAACCAAGGTGTCGAAGCACGCAAAGTCGGAGTGAGAGGCCCCGTAAGGGCCATCTATCAATGCAATAAACGTCTGTACAGCTGCACTGCTGTCTTTGGCTATGAGATCAACCGATGATGATGATGCTGCAGCTGCCTTTAGAATACGCCTGGTGAATCCCTTGAAGGCTCTGAGGATAAAAACGAGATCACCGTCGTGCGAAGCTGGAGTGGACATGATAGTTGCTGGATGTGATTGAATAAGACCAAACCTTGGGATTGATAGGAGCACATGTGAACCCGGAGCCCACTTTTTGATCTGCCGACTGGAAACTCGAACTTTGGTGGCTCCGCCCTCAAGTGCCTCCAAGGTGGCTCGGGCTGGTCGAACATTATTGAACACATAACGGGCTGTCCGGGCAAGCCTAAAGAAAAGGTAGATGCCGACACTGACAAAGACCCAGTCTGCAGACCATGGCGACGTAGTACCCCACAGATGTATCGAGAGGGCAATGATGAATCCAAAGTAGGTAACGACGTGCTGGATAATAAAGAACTCATATGACATACTGCGGAAGGGCGCCAGTGTGGTGAGATTCATCCACAGTAAGATCGCATAGGCAGCCATACCAGTGGGCGGGCAGGTATCTGTGGCCCATTCAAGCTGCATCAGGCCATACAAACTCCATCCATGACTCTGGAAGCTAAAATGAAGGGTAACGAGGAGCAGCATGCCCCTGGCAACCCAGCGATGATAGACGAGGAGCCGTTCATAAGATACACCGCAAAGCAGGCCAATGAGATTGTTCTTGCCAGAGAGGAGGATGATTAGTGGAACATGTCCCGCTGCGAGCCACCCCGCTCGTACTCCGAGGGATTGGTAATGTTGAGCGCCTGGAACATCATTGTTGATGAATTCCAGGGCTAGGATAAAGGCCAGGTACGAGACGATGATAGCGATGGTGCCAAATGGGGGAATCCTGATCCCACATGAATTTCGCACCGGCGTGATTTGCAGGTATGAGGCTTCCCGAACAACTGCAGTCACGGTTGACAAAGACTTTGTGACGACATTGGTCGGTTTAGCTGGCATTGCTCGGTTTGCATGGCTGGCTCGCTTTCTGGAACAGGCATTTTCATGTCAGGAAGGATTCGAGTGTTGAGATGAAGAGGTTACCTTGAATGTAGAACAACCGTCCACACCGTCTTGCAGATCGCAGCAATGCCAACGACGACAATGATTCCATACCAGAAATTTCTGGCTGTTCGCTCGCCAACGAGCTGGAGGACGCTGTCGTCCAAAATCTCTTGTAAAAAGTTATATGCCTGAGTGTAATTGGAGAAATCGACCCCCGAAGCAGTCAAAGGCCCTGACATGGGGCCACCACCCATAGTCATATCCATGTTGAACAAGAGATCGTCGATCTTCAGGCTGTCCCATACAGACAGACAGACCAGAGGGGACCGCAAGCTTCTTAACTATCTGGCAATCTCGCTCGCCATCCGCGCAGGGTGGATTCTGATGCGCAAATTATGAACCCAAACGAACTGAGACCTGTGAAAACATTGCGAACTTGCTACTTCCAGGACATGCATCACACATCGAGTGAGATTTCCATCGTCTAAGCATTGGTTACCATGTGCCTATTTTTGGGGTCCCGTACCCGGCCGGACTCGTAATTATCTGCTCAAAGCGGGTCTACCCCACCCCTGGGCAAAGCTTCTTTCGAGCCAAGAGCAGATTATTAGCAATCATGGCCTAAACTTACATATTCCTCGCCCAGCTCGGGTGAGCCCGTGTTGTCGTCTGCCTTGAAGCCTTCTGATGGTTGGTCAAACTGGCAGCCTGGAGTCCAGGATTATATCTAATGGTATTGTTCTCGGCCGAGGTGGTCAGAAGGATAAAAGTTCCACATCTGGAGACCAATACAACACCACTAAATGGGTACTGATTAAGAGCTAAGCATGTCTTAGTCCATGCTTATTTGTCCTAGTGCCGGATATGATGGTGTCAAATTCACTCATCCGAGTCTGTCTAGGATCGGCTGGCGGCCTTAAAAGGAACGGTATGGTTCTCTAACTCTCCACATGGCAGCCCCAGATCCATATTTGGAGAGCTACACTTTGGAAAAACTTATATAGTTACCCTCTGCGCAGAACATCGGATAGAAGGGCCGCCTTTTCTCAAATCCCCTTCTTTTCACAGCCTCTTTCCAGGTCACCCTTAACTGCAACAATGACCAGCTCAATGTCCGGGATGACCGGTATGTCCGGGAATACCAGCTCAATGTCAGGGATGACCAGCTCAATGTCAGGGATGACCGGCATGTCCGAGATGAATGCCAGCATGATGATGACCTTCAACACGGCGAATCTTTCTACTATGATTTTCTCGCAGGCGTGGAGACCAAAAACGACAGGCCAATACATAGGATCCTGGTTCTTTGTCTTCTTTTTGGCTATAATTTGGAGAGGCCTCGTTTTTGCGCAGATACAGTTAGACCAGCACTGGATCAGGAAATACTCAACCCGTGACATCTTGATAAGAGTCACAGAGATGCCCATCACTCCTGCAAGGTCAATTCAAAGCTGGAGACTGTCCGTCAATCTACCCCGAGCAGCTCTTGCCTTTGTCACCCAGTCGTTGGCGTATCTTCTGTAAGGTCCTCACGTTTGCAGTCCATATAATTCCAGCTAACAATGTGCAGGATGATCCTGGTCATGACAATGAATGTGGGATTCTTCTTCGCAGCTACCATTGGCTATTTTGTTGGAGAGTTCGTCTTTGGACGCGTTAGTGGGCATGCCGGTGCGGACATGGAGAAGCATTGTTGAACAACTCTCCACATGAGACTTGAGCATCATGGACAGGAATAATGTGGTTGTGGATTAACAATTTACACTGGTATCGTACCAGCCGGCGGGGACTGGAGACAAACCGGGGCAGGCCCGATGGTGTATCAGTCATGCCTGGAATGTGATGCAGATTTCTACGCCATACTTTGATCAGGAGAGTCTCAGCCTGGGTGGTAATTTCATGTCTCTATTTCGTATGTGATACTAGCGTAGAGGACTTATGCGCCTGTTTGATGTGTTGAAAGGCCCAATCCTGTGCACTGTGGTTGGCCATAACTTGCAACAGAGAAGTACCCCGCATTATCTCCCAGGAAGAGATACAGAGTCTAATTGGAGGGTGTTTCTCGGAGCAGATGTAGATTCTGCTTGTACTACGAATAATGAGCTAGCCAAATCTTGTACTGTAGATGCCAGTTCAAATTTCAACTCCTTAACCCTTTTTTATGGGCCTAGTCTAGTTGAATGAATCCAGTAGATAAGTATAAGTCCTGTATTCAACCAATTAGTGATAGAGAATGTAGAGTAGATGGATAAAGAGGAAGACTGAGGCAGGATATATGACACCTTATCAAGGCGCTTGTATGTGCTTTCTTCCGCTCTGAGCTACTCAAGCTGAGCTGTAAACGTCAAGCAGGGGCTGGATCCAATTCGGCAGGAGCTAAGCAGTTCTTATTCCTGTCAGTTATCAGCACAAAGGCATCAGATGTCCACTAGATATTATCCCACTAGAACAGTATCTCAGTGATAGTCTTTCTAAGTGTGCTATATAGATTGTTTATATCTTCTGTCCAGCACATACGACCATAGGGTGTGGAAAACAGGGCTTCCCGTCCGCTCAGCCGTACTTAAGCCACACGCCGGCCGGTTAGTAGTTGGGTGGGTGACCACCAGCGAATCCCGGCTGTTGTATGTTTTTGATGCTTTTTTTGATATCTCCCATGCTTGCACATGCTAAATACTGGATGAGACTGAGGAGAATGATGAAGAAAGCTCGCAGAGAACAGTGAGGTGCGGTGTACAGCTTGGTGACGGGAAACACATTGTCAATGGTACATTCGAAGACTTTGCCCAGATTGACGACTCGACAAATATGGGAGAGTTAAGAAGCACTCAGTATCTAGATCATAATGTTACGGTATCACTATCAACTCTCTACTCTTTCTGCAACCGCCTCCCTCTCCGTCCATGCCCGGTCAATCTCGCGCTCAGTCTCGTAGCCATAACACCACATCTGCGTGGCCGGATCGCTCCATTGATTTGGGCTGTGACTGAAGGGGAGACCCTCCACTTCCCGCGCCATGGCCGCATCGCGCGCCTCCTGCAAGGGCCCATCCGCAAAATGCCACAGCTGGCCATTGAGCAGACTGGCCTCCTGCATCTGCCCGGCCCGTACGACCCGCACTTTCTCGAAAATGGCTAAGGCCTCGGACAGCTGCTCCGGGGACTGCATGTGGGATAAGGAGCGCGCCAGAGCCACGCCGTCTTCCACGGCCATCGCCGCGCCTATCACGGACCAGTCAATAGCGTTCACTCCAAATGAGGCGTACATCTTACCCTGCGACATATATGGCAGCATTGCATGAGCCGCATCGCCCAGAATGACCAACTTGCCCCTCATCCAGCGGTTGAGCAAGGAGCCGCTCACCAAGGGCCATTTGATTGTCTTCTCTACCATCCCAATGATCTTGGTGAGCCTGTGGGTACACGTGAGCAAGTGGATGTTGTATAGACATGCATGAGAAGGCTCACACAGGATCCCATCCCTCGAACTCGGCTTTCATATCCTGCAGGGCCGTCCGCACGTCCCACATGGCCGGGTCGGAGGTATCCGGGTGCGAGAGAACCATGTTGAAGGCTTTGCCCGCCCCTATCGTATAGGTCATGACGTGTCTCGAGTCGCCGATCCTGTGGTCTAGTGTGAGTAAGAGACAGCTTTCTGGGGGAAGATGCAAGTGAAGACACCCTACCAAATATTCAGTGCGGGTCGTTCCAGAATCCAGGACACTTCTGGGTCTTGTCGTATCCGATTCACGTCAACGACCGCCCGATACGCAGCGAAGCCGGGCTTTCGGAAAGGAATCTCCTCGCCGTCGAGGAGCACTTTCCGCGCCAGAGACTTGATGCCTGCTGTCCTCTCAGCTCACGTAGTCGTAGAACAAAGGTAGCAAGGGGGGACGTACCGTCCGCCGCAACGACCAGGTCTCCCGTGTGACTTGTGCCGTCTTCCAGGGTGATGCTACCCAGCACCGGATCGTAATTGGCGACTCTTGCCCCCAGCCGGATTTCAATACCCATATCCTGGGCTTTCCTACACAACGCCGAGTGAAAGTCCGCCCTATGGATCACGTAATAAGGCGCGTGAAAGTTATCGATGAAGTCCGGAAGCAGCCTGGTCTTCCCAATCACCGTCCCATTCTGCCATCGACGGAAGGAGATAGACTCGGGCGAGGTGACATAAGGCTTCAGATAGGGCTCTAGTCCGAGCTCAAACAAGATGCGGGTTGCGTTGGACGGGATTTGAATCCCCGCACCCACTTCCGCCAGCACGGGCGTCTGCTCATAGATGGTGACCTTGTGGCCGGCTTGCGTGAGAGCAATGGCCGTGGCCAGCCCTCCGAGACCCGCTCCGACAAGAAGGATGTTCAATCCCACCGGCGCGCCCGTGCGCTTGGGGACACTGGGAAGGACGCCCTCCAGCGTCTTCGCAAACTGGAGGCAGTTACTTCCGTAGGTTGGCATCTATTCCTCATTTCGGTTGTCAGGAAGGATGGCCATTGCCAACGTCGATTGATTACCAACGCACTGACCGTGAGTGATTGGTGATTGGGAGCCGCACCCGGCCCTTCTCTGGAAACCATGGTAAATCTGTTTGTATAACTTGCTGATGTGGCCTGTGCTGGAGATGAACTCTAGGTAGCCTCTTATAACTATAAGTCTATAAGGTATTGGTTTGAGGGGTGGATTCGGGCTGGAGGCCCAGCCGACCTCTCCCCGCCATTTGGCCCTACCCTACCCGTTCTATGCCCGACAGACACTTCATCATCCCCTCACAAGGGATAAGTGATGAAGCGAATGCCAGTGATCGACTCGGAGGAGCTCTACTTGAACGTTGCCAGAATCTAAGATTCTGCGAAATACTAACTATACCAATACACCGTTCATCACCCTCGCGATGGCTCCTTCCATGATCAACACGCCTCCCCAGAGCGCAGACAGCGCGGCGCAACTGCTGCAGGATCTCGAGGACAGCAAGACCCTGCCCCTCTGGACCCAGATGGCAAGACTCAACCCCCCGGAGCCGAACCCCACCGCCGTCCCCTTTGTGTGGAAGTATGACAGCATCCGCCCCAACCTGCTGCGTGCCGGTCACCTGGTCACCGAAAAGCAGGCGGAGCGGAGAGTCCTGATGCTGGTGAACCCTGCTCGAGGTATGCCCCTTTGGGATTGGTTGGCCGGTGGCTCTCGCTAGACCTGTTAGTGACAACCCAACCGAGCAGATGCCCCGTACACCACCGATACGCTCTACGCCGGCCTGCAACTAGTCATGCCGAACGAGACCGCCCCAGCGCACCGACACACCGCGTTTGCCATGCGCTACATCATCGAGGGCAACGGGGGCTTTACGGCGGTGCATGGCAGACGCATCCGCATGCAGAAGGGAGATGTGATCCTGACGCCTACTTGGAACTACCATGACCATGGCAAGGATGGCAGCGGGCCGATGATCTGGCTGGACGGCCTGGATCTGCCCAACTTCCGGCACTTCCCGGTCCATTTTGTCGAGCACTTCAGCGAGCCTCGCTACCCGGCCGAGGATGTCGACACGTCTGCGTCTCCCATTGTCTTTCCCTGGGACCAGATGAAGGCTCGGTTGGATGAGACGGAGGGCAATTGGGCCACACAGCGCTATCTGAAAGCCGATGGTCGAGAAGGTAAGCGCTCCCGACGCCATGCCCCCTTGTGCACGGTTGGGACTAATGGACGGGGGGGAACGATCAGTAAGTCGTGTTCTGGGCGGCTGCGCAGAGAGGCTGAATGCGAGCACGTCGTCCCCGCTCCGGCAAGACACTCTGTCCGCTGTTTATCATGTCATCACCGGCAAGGGTCACTCGGAGGTCGGAGGCCACACGCTGGAATGGAAGGCGGGAGATACCTTCTGTGTACCATCCTGGCATGTCTACCAGCATTTTGCTGATGCGGGCGAGACGGTCTATCTCTACCGCTTTGACGATAAGCCGATGATCACGGCGCTGGGCTTCTATCGGTCAGCAGATGATGATACCGAGAAACTAATCTCTGACTGAAGAGGGGGCCGCTCTAATGCAGTTTGTTTATGTCAGTGTAGTCTAGTTGCGGGTTAGACTGCAGGTAATGGAGTAATGGATATATCCATAGGACCATAACTAGGTACCTAGTCCTGTAGTATTCTAATTACCATCTGATTCTAGCCATACAGGATATGTATGTATATATTGTGTGTAATAATACAATAATTGACATTATTTTCTTAGTGAATACTGAATAGTGAACCTGGTATTTATTCTATACATATATATGAAGACAGGACGATTCTCTACCTATACATAGAGAAATATACCCCTATCTAAGCCTAGATAAGTAATATAACTATATAAGCCTATCAGTTGAAGAGACTCAATGGGTATCCCATAATCCATAATTCCATATCCATGCGGATTGAGTTCTGGGCTTACTCAGCCGAGGTACAGGATCCGGACTTTCCCCGTTGGCCGGCTTACCCTTCTCCTCTCTTCCCCCGTCCCCCGTCCAGTTCCATTCCTTCCCCTTGCACGGACCCGGTAGACACAGCTGTAGCAGAAGCTTAGCCACAGGCAAGCATCAAGGCCATCCGCCCCCCACTATCATGGAGCCGCTGTCCGATCAACTCTCTCTCCAGGGACAACCACCGGGCAAACGTCGCCGCGTGGCCCTAGCTTGCGATGTATGTCGCACGCGAAAGTCCAGGGTAGGTAGGGCATCCGAGGACCGCCGTGCAGCAAGAACGAGCCCTCCAACTGATCGCTGCTGTCCCTAGTGTGATGGCATCCGGCCCCAGTGTGGCATGTGCAAAGACCTGGGGTTCGAATGTGTCTATACCCCGCCAGTCACCGCCACAAATGTGATCGTGCAGAAAGAGTGAGCCCCAGAAACATCCCGTTCTCGTTGCTGCCGTGTGTGTGTGTGTGTACTAATCCGTCCTAAGCTACCTCAAAGATCTGGAGTCCCGGGTGAAGTCGCTCGAGCAAAACCTCACCACCATGCGATCGGACCTGTCGGGACTGGCGGCGCAAATGACCAGCAGAAGCGCGCCGAGCGAAGGTCAACTGGAGCCCTGCCATGAGCCCCTGGCCGACCTGACAGGGCCCGAGGACCCCATTGACGCCATGGGCGCGGTAACCTTCGCGGATGAGGAGGACTGCGGGTATTTCGGTGAAAGCGATTCGTCTCCCATCCGTCCAACGCCTAAGCTAACCGGAAACTGCTGCAGGCCCATCCTCGAACATCGCCTTTCTGCGGCACCTGTCCCGCGCTGTGTCGCACCGCGAAAGCAACCAAAACGAAATCAACACGCCCCGGATCGATCAAATTGCGTATGATGGCGGCTTCGTCAGTGCCACCCGGCCGCCATCGCCGTTGTCGGGCTGCACGCCTACGGCTTCGCGGCCCGGGCTCGTGACGAATCCCACCTTGCCTTCGTCCGAGGAGACATTACAGCTGATCCGCCGGTATTTCTACGATACGGGATTGCTGTTCCCGTACATCCACCCCCAGACCTTTCTTGAGACATATGACGAATTTAAGAACAACGCCAAGAAAGTCCGCCGAACCTGGTTAGGCTTGCTGAGCATCATGCTGGCCATGGCGAAGGTGACTGCCGTGTCCGGCCATGCCCCGGCGGAAACGCGGATCAAAGAGTCCACCGTCTACTATCGGCAGGCACTGAACCTGTGCCGGGGGGAAATGCTACGAGGGACGACTCTGGAAGTCGGTGGGTTGATGCACCTTGTCCCCCGACCTTGGCGTAGTAGCAACTAGCAATTGACCTTTCCGTAGTGCAGTATCTCCTGCTCATGGGCCAGTATCTCCAGGGGACGCAGAAATCCATCCAGGCGTGGACCGTGCACGGACTCGCCGTCAAGGCCGCGCTGCAGCTCGGGCTACATTCGAAAGATGCCTCCCGGGCGTTCTCCCCTCTTGAGCGCGAGATACGAAAAAGAACATGGTTTGGCTGTGTGGTACTGGATCGGTATGCGCCCCTCCCTCCGTGCTTGCGTTAGGTGAATCCCGACTAAACAGCTCCCTAGAACCTTAAGCATGACCTTCGGACGGCCACCTGCGATCCCCGACAGTTATGTTCAGCTGGACCTCCCCGTCGTCGATAGTATCGGCCAGGGCCAACCGTTTGTCGATGACAAGACCATTCGTCACAGCATCCAGTTCTTTAATAGCACCATGTTAGTTGCCCCCCGTTCGACTGCCCGCACCGACTGACCCTGAGCAGAACCCTGTACAAGCAAATGGGCAACATCATTGACCAGGTCTACGGCCAAAATCTGGGCTGTGGCCCTGGCCTGTCGGTTGGTGAGACGGTGAGCCGGGTGCTGTCGATCGAGAATCAGCTGTTCTCGTGGGTCATGGCGCTTCCAGAGAGCCTCCGTCAATTAACACTGCAGGGGCTGCGCGAGGAAATCGAGCAGTCCGAGAACCAGCCGCGGCCATACTCCCTGAAGTTTCGGGTTATTCTCACCCTGCGATATCTCCACATCCAGATCCTGCTGCATCGGCCCATCCTGGTCAAGTTTCTCGACGCGAGCCTCGCGTCCGGTCTGGAGCCTGGCCAAGAGCGGATTCTGAATGAGATCGGCTATAGTAGCATGAAGAAGTGCGTCGAGTCGGCCATGGGTATTATCGACATAATCCACGAACTGGTCTCGGCGACAGGGTGGCAGCGCGACCTTCTAGGGGCGTGGTGGTACTCCCTGTATTATAGTAAGTTGCGCGTCCTCTTCGCTTCCCTTCCGGTTTGCCGGTGGCTCATTCTTTCTTGTCTTCGGGGACAGCCTTCAATGCGGCACTGGTCATTATCGGGGCCACCTGGGTGCATCGCGCAAGGCAGTCGGCCCAAGGTTCCCCGGTGCACCAGCCCGCCAATATCCAGCTCTATCCTGCTCAGGCTGTCGCAACTCTGTATCGACTGGATACGGGCAATCGAATGGTGGACCGCTGCAGGTACTATCTTGAGCAGTTGATCTCCGTCCTCCGTTTACAGCGTAAGGGATTCTGTGCACCCCTGTGGACTCGATGACGCTAATCCGATTGCACAGCGGAGGACCCGACTGGTACTGCCATGAGCAGCGCCACCCCGGGCTTTAACTTTTCGTCCTTTGGCATCGAATGTGGAGAATTTATGTTGGATGACTTGTTTACAAATATCACGCACGCACCGGTGTTGGAACGTTGGTAGGCTCTATCCTGATTGACCGCATCTTCGGTCCGCGATCATCAATGGTCAAGTAAGGCTCTAAAACAGCATCACTGTTCTTGCTCTTTCGTTGAAACCAAATGTCCACAATGTTCGCGTTCAGTATAAAGTCTCCAAGTACACCTACATTTGACATTGTCAATTGGTATCTTCTACAATTGGCCTATGTACTTCCTAGCAACGGTTTGCCTATATTCGACCACTCTAGGGCTTTGCATCTTAGTTGGCCTTACCTAATTTGTTGTTACTGTGTCCGGATTGTGTAGAGGCATCTCATGAGTCGGGGGCTTCAGGTGCTTATCACTTGTTAGTGAGCTAGCTGACCAGGAGGCGCGACGCGATCCCGGTTTCATAGGGGATAGATGATACGCCTATGTAATCTGGCATTCTCCACCTTCCTGTCATTTGCGGGGAAGGTTTCTGGCGGGGAGCAACCGGGTCTCCCATTCCTTGCTTTCTCGGATGGACTGATGCAAATCTTCCGCTGAGTTTCCGTAGCGAGACCACCAAGGCAACCGTTCCGCTCTCTCCCCGACGACTCCCCGCCCCACCCCATGAGCCATAAGCCCATAACATGGGAGCAGGTAGTTATACACCCCGCAGGCTTCTGGTCGCCCTCTGGCTGCCGGTGACAATCCCATCTTCCACATCTGCCAGCTGAAAATGTCTCTTCCCTGGAAACGTTTGATCCGCTTTCGCGCCCTCGATGGCCGCATCCTGCGCGGCGAGCCCATCTTGCCCGCGGAGAGCACGATCGATCTCGGGCTGGTCACCGAAACCGACCAGCTGCAAGCCCGCATCATCCAAGGCCAGGACATCTACGATACAACGGGCGAGACCAAGGTGACGGATGAGATTGTGACTGTGAAACAGATCCTCTCCCCGCTCGCCCCCAGCGACGTACCCATTATACGCTGCGTGGGCCTCAACTACGCCAAGCACAGTACGTCGTGAGACCATTCCCCTTCCCCCTGCGCGTCGCGATCTAAGTCCCTAATCTCTAACCCCTCCCGTAGTCAAGGAAGCCGGACGCAAACCCCCACCCTTCCCCTTCATCTTCTTCAAGCCCAACACCTGCGTGCACGACCACGGCGAGCCCGTCGTGATCCCGCGCATCGCGCAGAACGATCAAGCAGACTACGAGGGCGAATTGGTTTGTCTCGCCGCATCCTCTCCCTTCCCTCCACAATCTCCTAACCGGGCCGCAGTGTCTCGTCATCGGCAAGGACGCCAAGGATGTCCCCGTCGAGCGTGCCTTCGAGTACGTGGCGGCGTACACGGCGGGCAATGACATTTCCTCCCGTAAGTTGCAGCGCGATCCCGCCTACGCCGGTAGTGTCCCGCAGTGGGGCTTCTCGAAAGGCTTCGATACCTTTGCGCCGCTGGGCCCCGTGCTGGTCGCGGCATCGGAGATCCCGGATCCGTCGCAGCTGCATCTCAGGACCATCGTCGATGGCGAGGTGCGGCAGGATGAAACGGTCGGCGATCTGCTGTTCGACTGCCGCTACTTGATCTCCTATCTGTCTCAGGGCACGACGCTGCAGAAGGGCAGTGTAATCATGACGGGCACCCCCGGAGGTAAGTGGCAGTGACCAGGACACTTCTTGACTGCTGTTGCGTGTTGAGGAAGCTGACTGTGGGTAGGTGTGGGCGCGGGTTTCAACCCCCCAAAGTGGCTGGTTCCAGGGACTCAAATGGATGTGCACATCTCGCAGATTGGCACCTTGCGGAATCATGTTGTTTATGCATAGAAGCAAGAGGAGGGGATGATGTATGTACTCTAATCTGATCCTACTAGATAATATCTATTAGTTTAAATTTAGATGCTTTAATGTGGTTCTTCACTAGTCTAGTATATAAATAGAAAGACTTCACAGAACGTCATAGCACCTTATAGATATCAATTTTGATATACTCCTGCTGGGTGAATGCATTGAGCACTATCAAGAACACCATACTGACTAGCCACTTGTATTCCTTGTGCTTTGCACTGACCTAGTCACAACTCTTTGTGGCAGGACCAAGACCAGATGACTGGGGGTTCTCGTATGGCTGAAATCCAGGCAATATAATTGAATATGGATGATTTGTAAAATCACTTCCGACAGGCTCTGCGAATAACGTGCCAGAATCAAGGCGCCACCTTTTCTGCCCTTTAGTAGAGTTGATCCTTGGCCTTGGTCTTTGATGGGAGGGACAGACCTGTCAATCACAATGTCTCACCGGCAGCTGATCTATGCTCAGAACGTGTATGACTTGATTGAGCTCCATGGCTCCATCCACCCATGACACGGCTCTTGCTATGCCCCTGTAGATTAGAGCTTAGATACATGCAAAGCTGAATAGGGAGAACAGCTGCGTCACCATGGTATAAGCCTCCTTGATTGCACATCTAGCACATACGACCATAGGGTGTGGAAAACAGGGCTTCCCGTCCGCTCAGCTGTAATTAAGCCAGTATTATCAACGCGGCCAGAAGTTATATGCGCCCTTGAAGACCATCAAACATAAGAAGGACTGGCTGGGCTCGCCATGTTTTCCGGGATTTGATGCCGTATGCTTGTCTATCAAGGGACTGTTCTACTCCATCCAAGCTCTACGAGAGTCGGCGCCAGTGGTTTCATCACATGTCTGAAATACACCCGGGGATGGCCGCAGATCAGAATGGCTTCACCTGCCCGTTATGTAAGATCAATGTTCAACCACCGGCTTCCTTTGAGAAGCATGTTGGCCGACATCTGGAGGAACTGGCACTATTTGTCTTGCCTCGAACGGATCCTAGTGAGGAGGCCAACTCGGAATCTGGCCACACAGCGTGGTATGATATTAATCAGAGTATTGGGTCGGACGGGATTGGATCCGATGTTGGGCCCGAGAGCACCCATAGGCTTGCTAGCGGAGACGACGCGCAAGACATACAGAGTCTTGAAGTTGATGAGCTCAGTTTCGCGGGCGACGGAGAGGAGCAGTATTCGGATACAGGAAGCGAGGATGACGCCACTGCATATAGCTATACAAATGCTCGGGAGCAATTCAAACAAGACTCAGTTGCCCGGCTAAACTATGGTAACAGAGTGTCTGGGGAAAGCCCAGCAGAACGTCTACCTAGGCTTTCGCGTCGACTCAGCGGGTCCGACATGTCTCCCAAGAATAAAGACATGTCATTTCACGAACTGATACCTGGAAACGCCTCAAAAGAGATTGAAAGTTCAGATGAAAAGCATGGGATCGATGCCAGACCTTCAACAGATGCTGATACCCCACCTAAAGGAATTTCGGGGCATGAATTTCTCGAAGAGCTTAAACCTGTAGATGTCCTCAAGGAAGGAATTCCCCCCGGAGCACGATGGACCAAGATTGATCGCCGACTTGTCAACCCTGCTGCATTGGAGGCAGGTGGGGAGCGTTTCGAGGAAAGTCCCGACCACGTCATCGTTCTGCGAGTCTTATCCAAGGAAGAGGTTCGAGCCTACGCCTCGAAAACGTACGAGATCAGAAGTATGTGTGCTATTTCTAAGAAGATATAGTGAACAAGGGCTCACCTAGACATAGATGCCCGGCATCAGGAATATCTCGAAGAACGACGCAGGCATGGTGACTAATGCTTCTCCTCATCTAGTTATAGAGGACCAGGGCACAAAATAGATCTTCGGACATTGACACGGTGTCTGTTGTATGCGAACTAGGTACAGGAATGATCCATCTTAAAACAAAAGGAACACTCCAAGTCTAAGAGTGGATGAAACTCCATCATGTATGTCAGAAGCCGCAGATAGCTCAGTAAACCATATCCAATACGCACACAACCACATGGGCTGCAGCTGATCCCCCCATCCCAGAGCCAATCATTACATGATATTTAACACCTACTTACTATGTGTGGTCGGGCAGGCCAGAAATAGATATAATTGGAGACCCAAGCCCTATCCCGACGGGTCCTGCTCCATGTACATAACCAAGACAGATGACAGCTATTCTAATATTGCTATAGACTGTGAGCCAGTGCAGCTCCGTGACAGCTAACTAGTGGCTAGACTAGCTTACTGGCCATTAGAGCTACGCGTCTAATACGTCTGAGGCACTAAGGATGGAGGAGCCCGTAACCTAGATAAAATTCTACCTGGCGGATAATCCTTAGGATCCAACCTCTCTAAGGCTTGATTTAAAGTTTTTCCTTATCTTGCAAACCAGTGGTGCATGGTATGTCTTCTTGCTTTGCTGTTGATAATGTACAGTATGTACTTGACATAGTCTGGCCCTTATTCAATGTAGACGATGGACGGCGCGTTCAAGATGTCGAAGCAGCCGATTGCGAGCTGCTGATCGTATTCAGCCTGCATGCCCTCTGCCATAGCAGCCAGAGTGAACTTGCTTTTGCTTGCATGAGCGTCTTCGGGTCCAGTCACCTTCTAACCTTGCCACACACTTTAACCCACGAATGGTAGGGCTTTGAGCCACTCCCTACGTTCTTCATCATTCCTGGCTTCACGGTCCAAGAACCTTTTCACCCCCTCATCTAGCTCTCTCCTAGATTTTTCATAATCTGCATCGTTAACCCTACCGTCCCAATGTTTGAAACAGCCAGTATCGGCAACAAATGCATCCATGAGTCCAACCCCTTGGGCCCATAGCTCGCCATCCTGTTCCTGCTGCTGGATTTCTTCGTCCGAGAATTGTAATGGGAACGGCGTTCCAGGAGAGCTGCCATCCCCTCCCACGGCAACAATATGTGCCCATTCCTTCTTGACATCTCTCAACAGTCTGTTGAGGAGTGGCTCGTAGTCCATCAAGACTAAGCCCGGAACCACACTAACCTGATGCCGGAGAGTATCCTGGCCCTGTAACGCCTGAAAGGCCGTTTCGTTAACCTGAAGACACCGAACCAGATAGAGATTGTGCAGTGTCTGCGCTGTATGGAGTGCCTTTACCTTCCGCTGTTCATCAGGATCCATCGAGTCAAAATTTGGCGGTAAAGGGACCTTCCCCATATCTTCAGGAACCGGGCCGTTGTAATCGAGAAACGCTGGGCGCCCGACCTGCATAAAAAGCGGACACGCACTGACGGACTGCCAGTCAATAATTCCCACAATCTGACTTGGGTCTTGCGGGTCAACGAATATATTCTGCGAATGAAGATCGCCATGCCATAAGACTGAGGCATGGGTGGCTTTATTCTCTGGGAGAACATGAGGTGCCACCTTGAGATAGTTTTCCAACGCGGAGAGCTTCTTGGACAGGCTAGGCTGGTATTGTCGGGGTCCATAGAAAAGACCTTCGGGCATCAAGGGGTACCTGAGACCTGCCTTTGCAGTTGCAATTTCCCTCCGCGCAATGGCCGTCATGAATTCTGCGACGGTTGACCCTAAGGGTTGTGCATGGATAAGCACAGGATAGTAATATCATACGAGTCGGAGATCAACTTACATGGACCACGGTCAATATCCAACTCGCCTCTCCCGAAGTCAAAGAAAGAATGGTGATTAGTCGGTCCAATGCCAAAAATTCTGCTCCGCACTTCGTTCCCAGTTGCATCAAGGTATAGGAACGAAGTAGAATCCGAATTGTCAGGAAGGTCATCTTTATAGTATAACGATCCGAACTTGGAGAATCTTGTAGCTGCTAGGCGCCTTTCAATGTCAACAACCTGGTCCAGAATTTGGACTTTCTGCTTTCCCTTGATGGTGTCCCATACGTCGGTTAGTACCACGCCGGCCTGCTTCTCCATGAGGATATACTCTGCTCCGAGAGGGGTCTCTGATGCTCGAGAACTCCATGCGTAGACTCTCGGAACAGGGAGGTTCAGAACATTTCTCAACTAGCAACGTTAGTACCGACGCGCACAAAGAAATAGCAGCAGAAAAGGAAGCGGGCCATACAAAGTCCATAGTTGCAACCTCACTAGCTGTCGTCAAGTGTGGTCTGCCTGCGTTGGGATTTGGAAGTTTCGCAATAATCTCGCGGCCATCGTCCATGGTAAGCTGGAATACTTTGTTATATTGGCCTTCCGAGATCTTTAACACTTGCGTGCATGATCTCGCTCCGATCGCAGAGGCAGCTAGTCGCAGAAGCGCTGAAAGGTCGAACTTGACATAGCGACAGGCAAGCTGCTGTCGCTCGTTCCAAAGCCAACGACCGGAGGTAAACCGATTGAGCGCCTCAAGGTCATGCTTTGAATCTGCGATACCCTCTGTCTCATTCATTTTGGAATTGCCGGAAGAAAAAGAAGCCGCCATGGGTGTATCATATTCATGGGGTTTACAGCGGCGGAAAAGCGTGGCTCCTAGAGTTCTACTCAGGAAGGGGCCTCGAATGGCCTTCATATCTAACGTTTGAAAAAGGTGGGATTGGGAAGACCTGTCATTTCGATGCCATTAAGCAACAGCGCGTTGTGACTTGTGAAACAAGGATGGAACTCGCAGTCGTGGCCTCGGCGGTTGCGGAGGCGCCGTCTAAAAGTAGCGGATAAACTTGCTGACGACTTGATTAACGACATCGGGGATGACGACTGAGGTATACGATATGTCCCCGATAGGCGTGAGTTTATATGGCTGAAGGTTGGCTGTGGTGTGTGAACTTAAATTGCCGGACTTTATATGTACAACCCACGGTGCTATTCACAAAAGCATTTCTTCCTCAGATAATCTCCTTGGTGGCCTGGACATACTACAATTACATTTACACATGATTGAATCGCTCATTGCAACAGTCAGAAATACAACGTTTTTTCCTTCCATGATACGCCGATTGAGGCTCTCTCATAGACAGCTCTGTCGTCCTTAGTAATCCTAGCTATTGACCGCAGTACTCGTTCGATATTGGTTCTTTTTTTTCGTAGTAAAATTCTATTGCCTTGTCCTACCGTTATCTAGCATCAAATGGCCACAGTTTGTCCGCTTTTGCTACTGTCAGACCCTCGCCACGAGACTCAGATTCTCTGGCCGTCTGCATCCATTGGTCATACGCTGCGCGATGAGCATCTCTCGCAGCGTCCCATTTATCATTCGGAACCCACCCGTCGGAGTTCGTATGGAGGGAGCATTTTAGCCATAATTTCAGTTTTTGGAAGGTCTCAAAATCTTCATACTCGCGAGCGTGCTCTTTCACCTCCTTTTCAGTTGGGGAAAACGGGCAAACTCCCTGTAGCCCTAGTTCTGTCCAGCGAGCTGAAAGCTCAATTAACTCTTGGTGGAGTGCTGCGACACTGTCCCTCCAAGTCGTGTGACAGTATTGGAAGAGCCGAAACAAAGACGGGTCAAGTAGTCTTGCAGAGCGTAACTTGGGTGCAAGTCCCTTCATGCACACATCGTATGTCTGATAACAGATCAATGCATCTTTCCACTCTCATTCCTTGCAGCCAGGAGACTTTTGTTCGGAGTGTCCGCTCTCGAACGTGTCTTCCCCCAGTTCCTCGGGAAGTGCAGCGAAATCAGGCGTCTCGTTGGCGTAAATAAATGCAGGCTCAATGCTTGTTGATTGCCAGTCAATCAGCCCAGTAATGAGAGCTGGTTCCTCGGATGACACAAAGATATTCCTCATGTGAAAATCGGGGTGAAGCAGAGTTGGAGTAGCAGCGTCCTGAATGCGTTTATCCTCAACCAACCTCTGCATCACTTCTTGGCTGATTTTCAATAAACGGATGTGATCTTGAACGGACCCTTGATGAGTGAGAAGCTCGTAGGTGACGGGTTCCTTTGGTAAACGCGAGAAGCCGGTCTCTATCCCACTTTGTGTTAGTACTGTTGTGGAAGAGAGGATAGAACATCTAGAACTAACAGGGACCGCAGTTGGGACTTGGACCACCGTAGAGTTCAAGTTCCCCCGGATTCCGGGTCCAGAAAACCGGACTGCAATTCGGCCCAATACAGAAGCCCTGCTCGAAGGGAACCTTCATGTTCGAGTCTATCGGCGCATCTGAGAAGTATAGACTACCATAAGCCGGAAAGTCCAGGGATGCCATCTTTTTCATTGCCAACGAAAGCGTCTTTGTGCAGAGCATATGTTGTTCTGAATTCATTTTAGGCCACATTTGGTGCAACTGGACACCCATTACATGCTCCTGGATGATATACTCTGCGCCGATTGGATTTGACTGATCGTCGTTCCAGTCCAGGACTTTCGGTATCGGAAGCGAGAGCTTGGTTTTTACTATATGAAACAACAATCAGTGCAAGGTTCCTGTCCCATGTCGGATAGATTGCGCTGAGAGGAGCAGCCGAGTCGGAGATGCAGGGTTGCTGGCAAAGGGGGTCTCAACTGCCACCAGAGTCGGAGCATAATGCAGATTATCTACTGAATAGGTGAAGTTGAACCAGCTCCGAAATGTCCCTGGTCCCTTTTTAAGGCAGTGGGTGTTGTACTGTTGTTTACCATCCTATCATACACCAATCAAAAATGCTCTGTTGCCACCTGCATGCAGTCCAGCCTGGACAGACTCCCATGTGATGTGATTCATCCCATCCTTTTCACAATAATTAACACCATCTCAAACCAAATATCCAAGTAATTAGTTTCCTGCTTACTGTTCAGTGTTTTAGATTTAGTGACTAGCGGCTCGCAAAACAGAGTGCCATCTCAAAGCCTTTTAATTAGAGCCTCTGGCACTAATAGAGACCCATAGGGACATTCAGGCTCTGCTGAGCTGAAGCTAAAAGTTAACCAATGTTTTCTAATAAGGGAATACTATAAACTATAAATATAGCCTAATTATCCTGAGCTTTTATAGTTAAATTATCAATGTATATCAGTCTTTAAATCACACATCTTCCTGACTATCACAGTATATCAGTGATATAGAGTATTAGAGTGTTATATAGCATACCTAATACCTATTCACTGGCCTACTTGCTTCAAGGTGCGCTCCTTTTCTCAAGAATTTAATAAATATGCCCTAACACACTCAGAACTATTCCTATTCCCTCACCATGTCGAAGCAAATCAAAGAATTTTTCTTAAAAATCAGGAAGAATTACAACATTACAGAAAAACTAGGTGCAACATTCACCTCTAGCAGCCGCATCCTTCCATCACAGACAACTAAAAATGACACAGATTACCAGCTGCATCTTAATGCTAGTGAACTGATCAATAAACAGTATCAAAATATTATTTTGCAAATTAACTCACAAGCTAAAAACATAGGTTTACAGGAATGGGTCAAGAAACAACTGTAGATCAATCCTTAAGTAGTCAACTCAGGGAGGGCCGGAGGGCGGATATAGCATCAGTGCAACACGTGAGAAATATTGAGTCTGATTTGTTCCCTTTACCTGAGAAGCCACACGCCGGCTGGTTAGTAGTTAGGTGGGTGACCACCAGCGAATCCCAGCTGTTGTATGTTTTTTTTTGCTTTTTACACTTTCCACCATTCTTTTGGACATTTCTTTGCACATCTATCCTCTACTTCTCATTTAAATAGTATCTATAATTCTATATCGCCTTTCAAAATCTCCAATGATCTCTCTGTGGCGTCGCATCCTCCCCCAACGCGTCGCCAACACCGGCGCGCAACTTCGCGATCATCAAGCCAATGAGAGGACATTTCTGTCATGGACACGGATGGGACTGGGCTTCGCAGCCATGGCCCTCGCCCTCGGCCGTCTAGACGCAATTGATGGCATGATCTCCCTGGCGTTGTCGAGCCCCAAAGCGAACCTACTCGCGATTCCCGAGAATCCCGGAGCCAGAACCGCAGCCGCAGCCGCAGCCGCGCGCTCGGGCAACAACAGCAACAACAGCACAGAACAGCCGCCAAATCAAATCAGTGCGTATCTGGCGAGTGGACTTTCTGCAGCGACGCTCTGCCAAGCCATCAGTGTGTGGTCGTTTGGGTATGGGATTTTCCGGTATCTGTCTGTGAGGCGGAACCTGCTGAAAGGGCAGTTTACGCCGGCGATCTGGGGGCCCGCGTTTGTAACGTGTGGGTGTTTGGGGGTGTTTAGCTCGTTGGGCTTGTGGATGGAGCAGCGGAGGGATAAGAAGATGCCTTAGTCAGTACGGAGTACAAGGTTTGCTCCATTCTGTTTTACTTCATGGAGCACAGATAATCTGATATATACCACTGTGTGTCTTCATACTGAGAATGGTATGAGTATCTCCACATCCGGTATATCCGAGGCACAATTAAATATTCCCCAGTGTAGGTTTATCTTCTGCAAACGCCAAGGGGGGGAGATCTGCAGGCCACCATACTCATTCGGTCATTCCTCAACAGCTGTGGGCTTTGAAATTGATCTGCTGATTCATAGTAGGAGGCTAGGAGCCTTTCTTCAGGATCGATAGGCTTGCCGATCTCCTGACTCAGCATCGCCATGTATTCCTCCATATAACACTTGCAATCATGATTCATCCACTTGTAGTTTTGGAGTAAACCAAGTGCTTCAGAGTCATTTGGGATTTGTGATTCAAAAATGCGGTGAATAGAGAGTGTTACAGCACCCCACGTCCCATATTGATCGACTACCGTGTATGAGCAGTGCCGACTGCCGAGTTTGGGTTGCATCTTCAAGACAAGCTCATAACTAGTATCTACTGACTAGTACTACTACCGGCCAAATTATGCACAGGTTTCCTGGCATATATCTTGTTCAACATCCACAAAGCTTGAAGTGCCCAACCCTTTCCCCACTGATCAACATGGAACCCCATGTTGATCTTTTTGGCTTATGCACCCAATTTCGAGGATAAGCCTGGGCTAATACAGTCAAGTACATAGTAATAGGCCCGAAAAGCGGAAGGATGCCATACATGCTATCTGTTAATCGTGCTTTGATTAAGTGGCTGATCAGTTATAAAGAGTCTCTCTTCCATGATGCTAAGCATCCCAACACGAATCGACTTTTCATTCAGTCTACGTTTCTTTTTTCTTAATCTGACATTGGAAAACGCTGAACCATGGTGGGTGTTATCGAATCCGAGACGGTCAACCCGCCGCAAAGACTTCTCGCAACTGTCGTCGATTCGCTTGCCATTGAATGCCCTACACGGCGATTTTGCTTGATCCCCAATGGTACAGAAGTCCAGCAAGGCTTCCGCGAAGTGACTTTCAAGGACCTATGTCGCGCCGTGAATACGGTGTCTTGGTGGATGGAGAAGCATCTTGGTAGCTCAATCAAGGGAGAAACAATTGCCTATCTGGGGAGCAACGATATCCGCTATATTATCCTGATGCTTGCTTCACACAAAACAGGCTGTACGGTCAGTCTTCGGACATTGGAGAGAGAGAGATATATATATGTATATATGGATTGACGATCGAATGTTGTGTAGATCTTCTTTCCCTCGACTCGGCTATCAAATGAAGCATACGATTCGGTATTCGGAGCGACAAGATCCAAAATGCTGTTATTCAGCCCGGAGAAGCATCAGCTCGTCTCGGGTTTCACCGGGCCAAGCAAGTCGATCAGCTCCCTGGAAGTACCAAGTGTTACTGAAATGCTGAATGACAATTCGAATGTGAAGCACTACTCTTTCACTTCGACGTATGAGGAGATGGAAGACAAACCCGCATTCATAATCCACAGCTCCGGAACAACTGGTATGCCCAAGCCTGTGTCTCTTACCCACGGCTTCCTCGCCACTATCGACTACGGCCCGTTCATGCCTCGACCCTCTGGCCGCACACCGGCCTTTTTCCAAGACCTGGTCTCGGCCGATCCCCATCCAAGCGACCTTGTTCTGTCAATTACACCATACTTCCATCTGATGGGTCTTGTGTCGTTTTTTGAGTCGATATTTCACAACATCCCCTTCGCGGCAATGCCGGACCAGCCATTGTCCGTCAACCTGCTGATAGATGTCATCCGTGCAACGCATCCTACTGCGACCATCCTCCCGCCGTCCATCCTCGAAGACATGAGCCGGTTCCAGGAGGCTCTGGAATGCCTCGGCACCTTGAAGTTCGTTTGCTATGGAGGCGCGCCGCTGGCGAAGGAGGTCGGAGACAAGCTAAGCCAGTACACCCAGGTGAGAAACGCAATCGGATCCTCTGAGATGGGCATTCTCGACAACCTTGTCCCGGAGGGAAAGGAAAACTGGGGATACTTCGAATGGAATCCGACATACGGGATCGATATGCAGCACGTTGCGGACGATTTATACGAGCTAGTGATCCCGCGTGTGGAAGATTCTCGTCGGATGCATGGGATCTTCCATACATTTCCAACTCTGAAAGAGTACAGATCCAAAGATATTTATGTGCGGCATCCGGAGAACCCGAAGTTGTGGCAATACCGTGGCCGCTTGGACGATGTGATCGTGCTCAGTAACGGAGAGAAGCTGAATCCTGTCACATTGGAGAAGGTTGTAGAAGGTCATCCCTCTGTTCGTCGCGCTCTGGTCGTTGGACAGGGCCGATTCCAGACATGCCTGTTGATTGAACCCGCGATTGATGTGATGGACGGTGATGAACGGAATTTCATGGATACGATCTGGCCTTTGGTGCAGACTGCCAACAAAACCGTTCCTCGGTACGGGCAGGTCTTGAAAAACATGATTCGACTTGCGTCACCTGGAAAGCCATTCAAATTGACGGCGAAGGGCACTACCCAGCGACATGCCGTCAATGCGGACTACAAAGAGGAGATTGACGCAATGTATGCCGCGCAAGACAAACAGCTGGAGGCTGAGCTGCCATCGACGATCGACTTTGAGAGTGTACATCGCTATGTGCATGAAGTCATTGCCTCCCTCACTGGGCGATCTGATATAAAGCCTAGCGATGATCTTTTCGGCTCAGGGCTCGACTCACTGCAGGCGATTCAGCTGAGCAACCTCTTGCGAAGTGCAGTCTCGTCTTACAATCCAGACCTAAATACGGAAAGCATTACTGTACAGAACGTTTATGCTCGACCCACCACCGATAAGCTCGCTGGTCTGCTTTTGGACGTCCTTCAGGAGCAAGCAGCGACAGCGCCGATGGAATCACGCTCTGAAAGAATCGCCGCCCTAGTGTCCAAATACACAGGTGATCTCCCAATTCGATCCCTCAACTCCTCCGCTCAACTGCCTCAGCTTTCGACTGTTATACTCACCGGATCAACCGGTTCCTTGGGCAATTACATTCTTGCCGGCCTATTGAACGACCCTAAAGTCGCAAAGGTATACTGTTTCAATCGGGCCACTGATGCAGCCACTCGCCAGCGTCAAGGCTTTGCCGAAAAGGGGCTGGACGCCTCGCTCTTGGAAGACCCCAGCAAGGTCGAATTCCTACACGTGTCCTTCGGAGACAAACGTTTTGGTCTTAATGATTCCATGTACAGCAAACTGCTGGGTACAGTTGACCTGATCATCCACAATGCGTGGAAAGTCAACTTCAACCACCCAGTCTCGTCGTTCGAAGATCCTCATATCAAGGGGGTGCGCGAATTCGTCAACTTCAGCCTCGAGAGCCGCTACAATTCCCACCTTGCCTTTGTCTCCTCAGTGAGCACAATCGCAGCATGGACGCCCTCTTCAGATGAGTCAGCTGTCCCTGAATCGGCAATGGACACAGTGGACGCCGTGCTGAAGCAAGGATACGGCGAATCAAAGCATGTAGGGGAGAGGATTTGTTTGGAGGCGTCACGGAGATCAGGGGTGCCGACGAGCATCCTACGTGTGGGACAGATCGCAGGACCGGATAGTCGGTTGGGGCTGTGGAATCCACACGAGTGGCTGCCCTCCCTGGTAAAGACGTCGAAGAGTATGGGGAAAGTACCGGATGGGCTGGGTAGTTTTCTCGTGGATTGGATTGCTGTGGACACTCTGGCCAAGATCACCGTCGAAATCCTATTGAGCCGTCGGTCATCACTATCCACACAACGTCATGCCGTTTTTCATTTGACGAACCCGTCACGGATTCCCTGGGCCTCCCTGATACCTGCAATTCAGGACAGATACCATGTGAGCGTGGTGTCCCTCGCGGAATGGGTCGATGAGCTGGAACACATCCGGAATCCTTCTACCCAGGACCTTGCCGAGAAACCGGCTCTGAAACTTCTATCCTTCTATCAGGCATTAGCTCGCAGTGCGGGTGTGCAAAGTGCTGAGATCAGCGTGGAGAATTCCAAGGAGGCCAGCAGAGCCATGGCATCGCTCGGGCCGGTCTCGCTCGCTCAAATGTCCAACTGGCTAGATCAGTGGGGGTTTTGAGGGTTCATCGCTAGCTATCTCATACACTTGACATGATTTAGTCTGACTCTGGGTTAGGGCTTTCTGCACCATATTTCAACAGCAACTCCACAATCTCAGTTTATAGTCTCCCCCTTGCCCTATAGAGAATTAAATAACCATCCTCCATACTGAAGAAGCATCTCACAGACATTCTAGCTCCCTGCTCTTACAGCATGAATTAGAGTGTCACTATGGTAATGTCTTAGGCTCTTAGCACTTAAATGCTTAATATCCCCCCTCTTCTAGCAGCAAGTAAATAATATCTGCATAGAAGTAGTCCCAGCACATACGACCATAGGGTGTGGAAAACAGGGCTTCCCGTCCGCTCAGCCGTACTTAAGCCACACGCCGGCCGGTTAGTAGTTGGGTGGGTGACCACCAGCGAATCCCGGCTGTTGTATGTTTTTGATGCTTTTCTTGTCTTTTTTTCTACTTTGAATGTGTCCTTCTCGTTCCATCTAGACAGTTGTGAGCCGAGTCCCGGAGCCGAAGCCACCCGGGTTCAGGCACCACCAGCACAGAACAGCAGTCAAATCAAATCTTACTATGTTACTAGTAAGTATCAGGGGTGGGAGTGGGTTTCTGCAGCGAAGCTCTGCCAAGCCTTCAATCAGTGTGTGTCGTTTGGGTGTGGAATCTTCCGGTATTTGTCGTGAGCGGAATCAGCTGAAGGGCAGTTCACAGCGATGGCGGCGATCTGGGGGCCCGCTTTTATGACGTGGGGGTTTGGCTTGATGGGGTGTACCGTGTTGATGAACGGAGGGATATCTAAGTCATAAGAAGATAGTCCAAGAGAGTATCTAAGAGAGTATCTAAGAGTTGCTCTGACTTATTCTTGGACAATGCCAAGCTTCCCCGGTTGCACCAGCCAATGACGTCAACAGGGGCGTGTCCTTGATCTATATCATATTCATATATCCATGGACCATGAGGCTATTGAGTGTCACCTTATTCTTGTCCATAGATCTTCTGAAAACGAATCTGTCGTTATTCGTATTCTGAGCGCCTACTCAAGTGTTGGGATCTTTTACTCTGTAGTAAGCACCATTCCTCCATGAGGACCATGACAAATATCCAGCATACTCTGTTAGGAATGAGGTCGCCACGTGGAGATCAACACAATTGAGTCATCCTGACGTTCGTACCCTATCTTACCTGTCTGGAGGTATATATCCAGGAAATGCATTCTGTGAGGTCATTGCCTGAGACGCTGGACAACCAGACTGTATATATCCAGGGGCAAAAACAGACTATCTACTGTATCTATGGGATGAGGCTGGGACTCCTCTAGTCATAGTCATACATAGTTCACAGAGCAAGTGGACCCACAGGTAACCAAGAAGGGTCAATCTGGAGAATGATCTAAGGCGTAGAAAGGTACACGAGAGGAAAATCGCCTCCAATCTAGCCGAAACCCACGGTGAGCACAGGCCATGAGCTCGGCCTGAGGCGAAATAACCTGCCAATAATATCCGGAATGTATTCAAGAAAACCATAGACAGCATGATATAAGCAGCGGCATGAGTCATGACACTACTCCATATCGTGAAGAATTATACATGACGCGAAAATATACAATGACGCGGGGATTATCCCAGCAGAACGTACCCCTATCCCTTATCTCAACTCTCAAGTAGGCCCAAGGGACAAAGAGTACTTGGGTTGTGATATCACTAAACATGGCACGACACGTCCAAACCCTGTAGAAAGCAGACACTCTGGCCTGACAGCGGCATGATGGCATCAAGCTCTTCATTGGCAGGAAACAACAGCCAGGTTCAGCAAGAGGGGCCGCGCCATGGGTATGATGCTGCAAGCAGATCGCTACCTTGTTTCGATTGGCGCATATTACGAATGCCAAGAGAGGGCTGCTCTGTATACAAAACCACTCTCTGTGGCGTAGGGTCTATGCGTTCGTTCGCTGAGGATATTGTACGTTGAGCTTCACAAGCTAGCTATAAGACCGTCGCACTCGCTGTCTCAGCTTCAAGATACATCCAATTCTTTGTCGACAATCTACAACAGCAACTTCTTCCACAATGGTCCCCCTTCATCCATCCCCACAGCCGGCAGCATCTGCCAACCAGCTGCCCACCATCCACTCGGCCACCGCCGACAAACGATCCGCCTCCTACACCTCCCCAGCCAACGACCACGACTCCTCCCCGCCCAAATACATCTCCCCCGGCAGCAGCATCGATGTCCAGATCCGCGAGTACCACAACAGCATCAAGGCCACCCTGACAGCGCTGCTGAATGATCAACGAGTAAGAAAAAACCCAGACGGCAGCAAATGCGTCCAGTCCTTCCTTCTTGAAGCGGAGAGGAACTTACGAAAGGAGAAGAGGAAATCGACCGGTTCGCGTCCGCATGATGGGAAGCTATGATGTGTCTTCCAAATGTCGGGTCAGTTCGGGGTTAGTTCGGGGTCGAGGACGAGTCAATGGCTGGACCATAGGGATTGATTTCGCGTCGTTATTGATTGCAATTGTTTGGAGTTCCATGGCGCCTGTCGTTGATGAACATGATGATGTGACCTTGCTATCATAGAGGCTGGCTTGTCTGACGTATCTTGCTCTGTCCTGAGGAGAACTGCAAGTACTGTAAGATGATGTAAGTTTGATACAAGGCGAGTATCACGAATGACGATATCTGTCAGTGCCAGCCATAGGACGAGAGACAGAATACAAGCCTACAACTATATGAATAGTGTCAAGTGTTCAGCAGGCACAACAGGTACTGCACATACTCCCATGGACTATGCTTCACAGGTGGCGATGTAGCATAAAATTCTCTATCACCCCTTCTCCTCAGTAGTACATACTCGCAGCCCAATTGATAACATGAGATACTGTCTTTAGGCTTGATGATCCTGCATTTGTAATCCTTGTTTGTCTCGTCAGAAGTGGTTGTCTCCTTCCCATCGTCAAACCTCATTACGCTTACCGACCTGTCGCCGTCATCTCATGTAATACGGGGCCACCCAATTGCAGAAAGAAAAGTCCCCTATAGTGGCTATGGCCCTTGGGACATCATCACCTTGGTGATCGCCTCCCCATTGCCATCATAGTCCATAACTATCCCCGCTCCTTCGCCCGTATGGCATCCGACGATCTTCCAGCTAAAACCACTGTAGCATGCAACATGACATGATGTCTCACCGATCATGACGCACGCGTGGTGCTCTGAGATACTCATGACACAGGACATCTATCTCTATGCGAGCTTGTGTCGGCCCGAGGTTCCATAGAAAAAGCAAGCGTATCTTTGATATCCCGCTATGCCTCAGTCTTCCCCTTGGTTATGACTCGCAGAACAATGACGTAGTCAGCGAGATCCCCTAGCGGGCTCTAATGTAGCAGGGTTGACGATCTTGCCATGAATCCTGGTCCAGCGTTCTCCAGGGGTCTTCCGTAAGGAGACGTGTATGGATATGGCTGTGTCAACAGACTCAAAGGATGATGAAGCGCACTCGAGCATGTGATTGACAATGTTCGCTTCAGTATCTCTAGACTTGGCATTTCTGAAGCCACGGCTTGCGGGAATACCCAAGAGAACCCGTTCATCATAGCTGTGAAGACGTGTTGCATCGAAACATCCACAAGAATTGAGCAACGTTGAGGTTTCATAAACGTTTATGTCCCACCTCTCTTCGCATTAAGCACGTCTGAGATCAATGAGACTATACACCCGCAATATGTAGAAGGAGCCATGATTCAAGCGGCACCGCACGAAAGCTGCCAGGCTGAGCAGTAGCCCTAGCCCTTCCGCATCCGCTTGATTGACCTGTCACGCAGCCTGGTCGGAGCATCAAACGGTTTCTAATTCTTATTATCTCCTGGCCTTGAAATTTGGAGGAGTTGCTCGGCACAGCTTGATCGGCATCACGCTGAGACTTCTATCGAGAAACACTCCCGGCATAGTAAGGCGACTAGGAGGATTGTTTTCGTTGGACTGGCCGGTACTTTCACGTATTCCTTCTTATCTCGGATGTGGACATCCGTGTTAAAGACGTGAAATACCGATAGTATAGAACTTACACTCCGTGACGCACGTGGCTTGCTTCCAACTTGGAAAATGGAAATTGGGAAGGCCTCCTCACTCCTTCTCATTATGTAGATAGCTTCTCTCCTTCGAGATAGTACGATCATCAAATATTATGATTCTATCGTCATACATCTGGTTTCACAAAATATTCGACACCCGTTGTTGTATACACCCGTCGCTTTTATATTCATAGTATCACTCGCATAACGTGGATGCTTCTTGATATTGAGGCCGCAGGTTGAGAGCTCAAGTACTAGAACGACACTATTCGGTATATATGTCAATATGTTCTTCATGTGACAATCATACCTACGGAAAGTGATCAATACAGAACCGATGTTTAAATATCCTATGATCAAAAGCCAAGGCGTTTGACTCCAGCCCCCAATAAAAGTTCTTCTATGTCTCTATACCCCTTCGAACTGGCGAGGTCAAGAGCGGTTCTACCATTCTGGTTCTTTACTCGAGGATCCGCTCCCGCCCGCAGTAACGCTCGAACCACATCGATGTGGTTCTCATTCGTGGCCACATGCAGCGGAGTCCATCCGTCGTCCTGCGGGGTATTGGGGTCAGCTCCCGAGGCAAGCAGAAACTGTGCGATAGTCGTCCGGCCGTGGCTTGCAGCGATATTCAGCGGCGTCCATCCAGTCGTCGACTTGGCGGAGATGTCGACTCCCTTTTCCAAAAGAACTTTTATTACTTCGAGTTGGTCCTTCTCCACGGCGCCATGCAGCGGAGTCCAGCCGTTGGCGTTGGTGGCCATCTTATTCGCACCACGCGCTAGGAGAGCCTTGACGGTCTCTGGATAGCCCTCACGCACCGCAATTCCTAGCGACGTCCATCCGCTATCATTGCGTGTCTCGATATCCGCCTTTCTGTCCAGCAGCGCTTCTACCACGGCCGTGTGCCCGTTTCCAGCAGCGGCGGTGATTGGGCTCCAGCCGTCCTCGTTGCGCGTATCGACAGCCGCGCCGTGTCTTAGAAGTAGCTGAACTACCCCTATATAGCCATTGCAGGCCGCTGAATTGAGCGGGCTCCAACCACCCGAATTCCGGGTTGCGGTATTCGCCCCGCAGGCGAGAAGGGCTCGAACGACTTGCAGATGTCCTCTGGCGGATGCAGCATGCAAGGGAGTCCACTGGTCCTTGTTTGCCACGTTGATAGCTGCGCCAGCTTCGAGGAGGAGCTCAACCATAGCGTGATGGCCGTTCAGTGCCGCCGAATAGAGTGGAGTGTGACCTCGCCCGTCCGCGACGGAGTGATCCGCTCTGCGCTTTAGCAACGCAACAGCTATCGCAAGATGGCCTTCGCTCGCGGCGCTATTCAGGGGCGTCCAGCCCGTTGAATCAGGGATTGTGACATCTGCTCCTTTGTCAAGGAGAAGTTGCACAACTTCTACATGGCCCTCCGATGCCGCTGCGTTGAGTGGGGTCCAGTTCTTGGCTGCCGACGCCTTGGAGGTATCCGCTCCGTGGTCGAGAAGAATGCGGACCACATCCGCGTGGCCTGCCTTTGCGGCAGTATACAACGCCGTGACGCCATTGTCGATAATAGCGTTGACATCCGCGCCGCGTTTCAAGAGGATCTTGGCAATATCTGCATGGCCTTCCGAGGCGGCTGATGCCATTGGTGTCCATCCACTGGTGTTAGGTATGCTCAAGTCTGCTCCTTGGTCCAGCAAGTACTTGACTATATCCAAATGTCCACTTTGAGCGGCTATGTTCAGCGGGGTCCACTGCTGTGGATGTGTCATGTCTGACATGTTCACTCCGTTTTCGACAAGCACCTTTACGGAGCTTAGTTGACCCAGCTTTGCGGCGGAGTAGATTGGGCTTTGTCCGTCCACAGACGGGACGTTTGGATCTGCTCCGTGGTGCAAGAGGGCAAGCACTGCGTCAGGATGACCAAATGTAGCGGCTGCGTTGAGCGGGGTGAAGCCGTCCTCGTTGCCAGAGGTGTAGTCTGCACCGTGCTCGATCAGGTACTCTAGGATTCCCGTGTGTCCTGAGACGGCAGCCGAATATGCAGGCGATTGTCCGATCTCCCCGGTGGCAAGAATGTCCTCACCAGCAGCTATCAGTCTTTTGATTTCTTGGAAATCACCCTCACGGGCTGCCACGTTGAACGGAGACGGTCCAGGGCCATCGTCTTCGGACTCCGTCCCGTCTTCAGATGCCATGGCCTGTGCATACGAAGGAGGAGGGACGGAATCATGGCCATCTTCTTCCTGATTCACGGAATGCGCGGGTGGTGCCATGGACACGAACGTAGAAAATGACTTTGCGGAATTGATTAGACTCTCCATGACGACAATCATCCCCTGTCTTTCGATTTCTTCCCCGCTATTCACCCAAGACAGCTTCTTCATAGACTGTACTGCCGCCTCGAGATCCTTGATCTCAATGTCCAAGACCACGAGCGACGATTGCTTTTCTTGAGTCGGTACATTTTGTTGAAGCCGCGCACATCTCATACAAGATCAGTTCATCCATACCAACCATACGTTATCAGTCGGGCAATGAGAACAAGGACCTACATTTTCATCATAGTAGCACCCGCCTTCAAGGCCCTACGGTGGGGTTCCAGACGGCCGCGATACGTAATAATTGCCCCGATATGCAACCCTAATTTCCACGCCTTGGCGTGGACCTTGAACAACGTGCGCTTCTGCCCGCTCTTGACCACAGGCTCCAGCTCTTGTTTCAGATGGTGGAGCGTGACTCGGATATTGTCCAAGCTACTCTGCAGACAAGTCCACATCCCGAAGCTGGCAGACGGATGCGTCATCAGGGTGGAGGAATGGGTCCTCCATGTGGGGATGATCTCATCCACGACCTGACAGATACGATTCAGGTCGTGGCCGGTGTTTGAGATTGTCATGTCGCCATCTGGGACTTGATCGCGGAGAAGACTCGAAGTGAACGAGATGATCTAGTGCACGTTAGTTTTGTTGTCATGAACTTCCAGCTGGATACAGATACCTCATGGCAAGATGCTTTCAGAGCAGTCAAGCTGCTCCCGATTGATAACGGATCCATGTCTCAATCCTTGATTGATTCGCTTCTCAAGAACGTATGCATCTCATCAACCCTCGCACAGAATCCTCTCAGGAGAAGAAATTGAGCAAAGAGGGGTCTCGTATCCCAACTTGGCAACCACGTGACGGGTCTCCGAGAAGATCCTTCTCGTATACAAGAACACATGATTGGATTGTCCGCGTTGCAGATGTGGTCGCAGTGATAGGGCTATCTGAAGCTGTTCTCTGTTCCTTCGGAAAGCAGATCTGGTATGAAGGCTCCCCGGACTTCTATATATAGCGGAGCATTGTCGAGTTGAAAGTTGAAACTATCATCACAGCATCCTTGGCATTGTCCCGCTCTTGGCAGTCGGCAACCGCTAAAATATTTCTCTGAAAGATATGTACTGTAACTACTGTTACTGTTAGTGGGGTTTAATGGGGCTACGAAAAAGAATATGGACTCAGCTGGAAAACAATGATTGAAAGAAAAGAACATGTCCAAACACTAAAAGAGCGACTCGAAGCAAAGTCTATATAAAAGAAAATACCATTTCGAATGAGAGCAGCTGTCCAGGCAAAACTGCTCCCATACCCCTCCTCCAACCATTAGCGATTATAGCATGACCATGCCGACTCCAGTCAGAAGCGCAACGATGGCATACACCCCCAGCTCGAACGAGCCAACAGTCACCGCAGTGCCGCGCGTAAGAGCAACACCCGCACCAGAGGATGTAGACGAAGACGCAGACGAGCCGGAGGAGTCAGCGGTTCCGGTAGGCTTGGAGGTAACGGTGCCGGTGCCCGCGGTGCCGGCCTCCTTCATGAGGGAGCTGCAGGTACCCGTAGCCGTGGTAGCGGAGATGACAGTGGCGGAGCCGCCAAAGTTGCACGCGGAGGAAGCAGAGCTCTGCTCGGAGTAGTACTTGTTGAGCAGGAAGTTGAGCTGCTGCTTGGGGGTGCACATGCCATAGGCGCCGTAGCTCCCTGCGGTGGCGTTGCGAGCGATGCCGGTGCAGTCGGTGTAGCTGCAGACGAGACTGAAAAGGTCGCCGTAATTGTCGCTGGTGACGGAGTCCTTGACGACGCATGAGGCGGCGTTGCTCATGCAGGTGCAGAGCTGCTCGTTGGGGGGAGGGGGGAGGGGGCTGGCGGTGGCGAGCCAGTCGCTGTTGACGGTGGGGCAGCTTTGCAAGGCTGTGTTCGTGGGGGTGTAGGAGGCCTTATTGGTGCCGGATGGGTGGGCGTTGTTGTTGATCTGGCTGGAGTAGTACTTGAAGTCGGGCATGGTGCTGACGCTGGTACTGTCGATGGCGGAGACAAGACCTGGACGATCAGTTGTGGTCAACGACAGGGGCAAGTAACTTACCATAGTTGTTGGCCTCCTGGAAATACATGTACACGATACCACCCGACCAGACATCGTTCATCTGGTCTCCAAACAAGGCCTCGATTTCGGTGAACTTGCGGGGAGTGACGGCGTTGCAACCATACTCGGCGAAGAAGACAGGCACGGAGTAGTTGCGGAACTCTTCCGTGCGGACGTTGTACCCGGACTCGGTGTAGGAGGAATCACCGCACCACGAGTAGATGTTGTATCCCCAGAAGTCGATAGACTCGTCACTTTCCAAGCAGTTGAAGTAGTCGGCCATGTTGACACGGATGGTGGAGTCATCGTTGGTCGCGTAGCCCACTCCCATCGGGCGGTATCCCTTCGCCTTAATGTACGCCTTCATGTCCCGTACCGCCGCCTTGACAAATGCGCTGGCATCGGTGGTATTGACCGAGTTGGAGACTTCATTGCCCGCAAAGAAGCCGAGGGTGTTGTTATACGGTGCCAGGGCGTCAATCACGCTGGTGTAGCGGGTGTAGAGCGTGGTCTCCCAGGAGGGATCATTGCGATCAATCGCCTGGGATGGGTCGGAGAGATCGGAGACGACATAGATGCCGGCATCAGCCAACATCTGCATGCACTCCTGGTGGTCTGCGGTGGGATCGATGGCGTAAACACGGATGGTGTTTGTGTTCAGCTCCTGGAAGATGGGAATGTCACGCTTGCACAGCGTGGGGTTCGACAAGGGGTCGATATAAGTGTTGCTGCCATCGGTGGTGCCATTGCCCGAGTAGTCCTCTGTTGAAGTTAGTTTCATGTGAGGCATATAGATGACAGTCACGCACGTTGATAGGCAATACCACGAATGTAGCTGAACAATTTAGCATGAGTCAGAGAGATAGACGGAAAGACCTCACAATTGAGTGTTGTTGCTGGAGTAGAAGAACTTGGACCCCTTCTGACAGTTAATACATCATTCCTCAAGGGGGTGCAAGAGAAATACCTTGATGATGATAGGGTCAATGTCGGCCACAGCAGTGCCCAAAAGGCCAGCCCCAAGGACAGCGTGAGAGAACTTCATGGCGTCGAACCTCTCCTCCTCTCAAATTAAAAGAAATAGTCGTAGATATCAAAGAATCAACTACTTAGTAACGAGTGACAAGAAAGTGCTCTAGGGAAGAAAACGAATGTACATGCACAGAATATGTCCAGCAGGTCCAGCCACCCGGGAAGCAGAAAGGTATAACAACACCCAGGAGATTGCCATCGACACACGCATTGTGAGCCATCCCTCGACAGAAGTATTATTATTAGCAGCGCATCGCAAAGGGGCGTACTCTTCCCCCGTCGAGTCGGACGATCTTGTTTCTGCTTCTGCGATCTGCTTCTGCGATGCCATCAAGGGCCCCGCTTGGGCCAATGAACGCGTCAACACTGCTGTAAGCCACAGCTGGTCTGGTCTCAAGCGTGGCGCCGGCAAAATGAAGAAGCGGGAGAGACGACAGTCGGGACTCCATTCATCGTTCAGTATTGGTTACTAAATCCGAGCTAGAGATTAGGGTTGACTGGTTGACCGAGAAGATGCCACTATTGTGAAGGTGGACCGTGGCGGGTCATGAAGGATCAATTGAGCTGTGGCCACCATTATTAGCCGATGCACGATTCAAGAGTAGGATTCTGATCAAAAGAAATCTAGATTCTGCTCACTCGGGGTCCCCCATCGCCTTGCATATCATTTCAGCGAATTTTCATCAAGAGCTGATTCTTAGTTGAGTTCTGAGATGGTTCGGGGTGAGTGTTCAAAATTGAAACCTGTGGGCAGAAATGTTCCACCCTCGGCCTTACGGTGGAGCGCACGTAACGCACGTAGCCCACTGTCTACAAAATACAAGTGCTCATTTAAATTGGGCCAGGCATACGCCATTGTGTTCAAGCTTTGTGGATCTGCAGCATTGACGGTAGTCTGATTTCGATTCAGTATTCTAGTCCAAAGCAGGCTTGATCGACATTAATGATTCTTAATGCCCGGTAGTGGGCTTGAATGAATCCGATGTACACGGTTATATGCTGCATCATGTGTCTTTGATGAAAGAACACACTCGAGGACTTGTAGATCGAATCGACTGTCACTCGATTTTTGTTATGAACAAGCTGTAGGTCCAAGCCTTGTAATGTACAATCTCGCTAGAAACAATTCATTGCACGTGTCCGTCCTGCATAATTCATGTCGCAATATACCAATCCTAAACACCAGAGGCACCGCCATATATCCAATTCAATCCTAGTCCCAATCCCAATATATCACATAATTCACATGTCTCGACGACGAGCCTCAATGGCAGCTTCGAACGATCGGATGGTATCTAGCGGTCGCTCGAGGCGGGGCCGTGTGGGATTGGACCGGTCGGGATCAGCTGTATCTCGTTAGCATTGATGAGTGGCATGTATGAAGCCAGGAAAGACGAACTGATGATGTTTCCATCTTTGTCGCGGTGCTGCATCGATCGCAGGGAGAACATGGGATTGCCGCCGCTTACTGCCTGATTGACTACGAAGCGTTAGTATATATACAACACAACCAGATACAAGGCAACGGACTTGGTTGAGCTTCATTCAGAGCCTGATTGGGATCGGCTTTGCTGGACAAAGTAGCCTTCTTGTAGCTCTCGCGTGAGCCGATGGATCCGGCGCGGTCGCTGGACGAGCGTGAGGAACGGGAGAATGGCATTGTGAGTGTGAGCAATATGCTGGACACCGATTGACAAGTGACCAGGATTCAGATAATAAAAGATAGTATTATTGATAGTTGATGTATGTGGAGATGGAACAACAACTAGAGGTGTCAAATTGATGGCACTACTGTGTTCTAATTGCTAAGGTATGCCGGAGCTGAGGGCCTGAGGAACTAGGCGAGCGGACGCCATATAAATGCTCGGCCCAATTCTGGCACTTGTGCCTGAGTGCCTCAGGTACCAGGTACGGAATCCCATTTTTAGAAGCGGAATGGCCTGTGACGCTTCTTGCACCGCGGATGTGAATGATTTGCTCATTTTTCAGTTCATCCGCTGACATAGATATGCCTCGACCATGACGTTGTCTGGTTCGAGGAGGGGAACTGTTTCACGTCCTGGACTCCTGTGGAATGTGAAGAATGTGAATGGTCCCAAACAGGCCAAGCTTTGCCTAATGAAAACAAATCGAAGATTGACAGGGCATCGAGCCAATCACATGACATGAATGCCCAAAGCAGCAAAATGGGCCACGTAAGCACACGGGCTGAGGCAGTGGCAACTTCAGGAACAGCCTGACACACACCCGGCCAGACTCTGATCCCACGGTAGGCATCAGCATTAGAATTCGTCTCCTTCCTGTTCCTGAAAGATCTATGGAGTAAGACGAGGGACGATCTATATGGATCTCAAGTACGTACCCCGTACTTGGCAGAAGACAACACTAACAGATGTGTTGTCCCACCCTCGAAGCTCCAGATGAATGATGGCTGTTCACTTACAGAGCATGTGATCATCTTATTTCGGCACCGCCGGATCCTGCACAAGAACGCTGACTCTTGGGGCCACGTGATTCTTCGAAGCTGTATTGGTACATCTTAGGAAGTGTCCATCAATGACACCATGCACATATGAAGCAGACATGATCAATCATCAGACTCGCGTTAGTTGCAAGACTGGTGCCGCTGTACCGGCGGGCCATCAAAGAATTATACCCTGATGGCTCCTAAGATAATGCCATTGCATCTCTTATTGGATATACAGTCTGATGGACGGAGGGCACCTGCCTTGTATAAAGTGAAAACTTCAGAGATCCATGGTATGAATCATGATCATCAAGTCTATGACAGGATTCTACGTAACCCACCACAAACCAGTCATGAAGAGTTTTTCTCCTGCGATTTCAACCCTTCCATACTCTATCCACGTTGCCTAAGTCAGTGAACCGATACAATGGTGCTCAGTATCTTTTTTTGCCTACGGCGCCAGAAGCCAGAGTCTGCAAAGGACCCCCTCACCATCGCGGTAGAGAAATGGGAAAAGAAACTGCAGAAAGCCAAGAGTCCCCAGGACTACCTTCCTTTCCTGCTGTCCAACCTCGTGTTTGTCGAGAAAGCCAGAATCCTGTACAAGGTAGCGAATCGGAAGGGTCTGCCGGATAATCTCTTCCAGAACCCTGATGGCGTTGAGAAGGTTGGAGGCCAGCTTCAGCGTGCTGGACAGTCTGGCCTCAGTCGCCTTCTATGGTATTTTGTATACCACCAGAAGGAGCCCAGTGACAATGTCATGGGCTGGTGCCAGGCTATGATTGGACTTGAACTTTGTGGCCGAGACGTCGTTCAGGCGGAAATCCACGCGCGGGAAATGCTGCAATCGAAACGCAAGGAACTCCAGCTGGATATCCCGCCTGAGAAGCGCGCAGAGATTGAATCGGCCATAGGCGAGATAGAAAAAGAATTTGAGGGTTTAGATGATGCCTACCATGGACTGTACCGCATCTTGTGGCAGCTTCAGGAACACGCGCCCCCAGGACCCCTGCGCCGAGCCTTTTTGGACTGGAGATCAAATCCGGATTGGTACTTGTCCGACTGGCTCCGGCGTGAATGCGCCAGCCAGGGAGGCTGCTGTGGGAGGAGTTGTGGTTGTTGCGAGAAGCCGCGCGATACCGAGCGGTTGCTTAACAGGGGCCACTGTACTTCAGCGTGTTCATGTTGCATTCAAACGCATGGGAAAACAGATGACGACTCCGATGATGAGGAATGGGACGACCTAGACAAATTCTTCGAGGAGAAAGACAATATGTATGCTCGCCGATTGTGCCGGGCGTATATCTGGGGCACGGATGTACTCAATGAGATTGAAGACGAGGGAGAGTTCAATTTGGAGGCATGGTTACTTGCCACAAAGAAAACTTTGGCGGCCATTCCTGATTGAAACCCTTAAGAGGCTTCTTCTTTCTGGTTTGTTACTTGAGGCTTGGCTTGCTTGTTTGTGCTGGATCATTCTGGATTTATTGAGGATTTTCTGAACTTTTGCTATTTAGGAATCATAGCTGCCATATATGTCTTTGTCGTCCTCTTTCTCCATAATTCCCCTTATTGTAGTTACGTCGGATGAGAATATATGCCGTTCACGAGGACTTTCCGTCTAACAATTCAAGCTCAGCTTTTCGTATGACACCGACTGATCAAGAGGATTTCGGGAATGACCAAGTGCACAATGTCATACTCCTCGATTGAATATCTTCCGAAGGAAAGAGAGATCCTGAAGCTCAAATGGCTTGATGATGGGAGTTTATATACCTGACCAAAACACCTTTCCAGAAGAGTAAAACTGCTTGATTTGATCAATCACAAATCGAGCATCGTCCATAGTCAGGGCATAGTATATCGGCAGGCGAACAAGGCGCTCACTCTCCCTAGTCACCACATCTTCCTCAATAACATGGCGGTGATTCATACCCGGCCCTATCCTATGAAGAGGACCATAGTGAGGCAACACACTGATCCCAACTCCCTTCATCGCTTCCATGAACTCCCGTCGTTCCGCCATATCTCGGACTTTAATCCAGAACATACGAGCGTTGTGCTCTCGATGCGGTGGTAAAGCCGGCAACTGGATAAGCCCCTGCATCTCCAACTCCTCCAACTCCTTCCAATACAGATTCCAGATCCGATGGCGCTGGATCTGAATCTTCTCTGCACCCTCCAACTGGCCCCACAGATACGCAGCTTGCAACTCACTCAGCTGATAGCTCCCCCCAACCAGCTGCCACGTATCCACCCCCTCATCCGTACTCCGAAACGCCACGTCGCTCACCATGCCTCTATTCCAAATAATCTGCGCGCGCTCAATCAGCGCCGCGTCATTAACGAGGAGCGCACCGCCCTGTCCTCCAGCCGTGATATTCTCCCCCTCCTGGAAACTAATGCACCCCAGCTGTCCCATCGTCCCGAGAGCACGGCCTTCGTAAGTGGAGAACAGCCCCATCGCCGCGTCCTCGACGACGTATATCCCGCGCTCGTGCGCAATTCCCAGGATCTCGTCCATGTCACATGCGAAACCGGCGTAGCATACTGGAACCAGCACGCGCGTTCGCTCAGTTAGCGCCTCGCGGAGTCGCGCCGGATTCATATTCATGCTTTCTGGAACAATATCCACGAATACCAGCGCGGCGCCGCGGAGGAGGAACGCGTTTGCGGTTGATGGGTGCGTGAAGCTCGGGAGGATAACTTCGTCGCCGGGTTTGATGTCCAGGATTAGTGAGGCGAGGTCGAGCGCTGCGGTGCAGGAGGGTGTCAGGAGGACTTTCTTGCAGGAGATGTGTTGTTCTAACCATGACTGGCAGAGACGGGTGTATCGGCCGTTGGATGCGAGGGTGCGGTTTTGGATGGCGGTGTTGATATGCTCTATTTCGGAGCCGGTGACGGTGGGGATGTTGAAGGGGATTAGCTTCTGGTGCTTTGGCGGGCTGAAAATGGACATGCTGGTGCTGATTGTTGTCCTATGTTGTGAACTGATGGTGAATGTCTTTTTTTTCAGTGACGGATATGATGTCAATTGATCATAGCTGGAGTGCAGTGGTGGAGGCGATCCATGGTTGACAAGAGCTTAACAAGTTATAAAGTTGGCCCACCTCGCTTTGGATTGTTCAGTGCGAGACTCCCTGGCAGCTAAAGACGAACATCTGAGCAATCTGCCGACTCTTTTCGTTAGGCAAGTATGAGACTGTCAGGGATTGCTCGAAGCTATCGGTCCAACCTCATTACCCGGAAAACCAACCATGACGCAAAGGTTCCTGATCGTCTCAATGTCGACTTGGGAATGCTTTCCACCGTATCCGACAAGTCTCGTTCACATGCCGCCATCAAAATCAAAGCGTAGCACTGCTAAGGCGATTGACTGAAACTCGACCATGTATTGCCAAAACCGAGTCAAGATCTACAGGCTGATCACGTCTGGTATTGGCGGAGTTACAGCAAGAATTGTTCACTATAAAGGATGCGACTGTACAATTCTCGACGCTGCCTCATATCCAGACTGACTATCTCGGTTTCTATGTGCTGTCACAGAGGGATCAAAGTCAAGAAGTTGACAAGAATAGCTTGGACACTGTTAAGTGTACGTCACCTAATAGCCGGTGACCTGAGCCAACGTATGACTCGTCTGTTCTGTTCTTAGACATTATCATTAAGGCTCTGGTACTGACCTTCAGCATGATGACTGGGTGAAACCGGCCAAGAGCGAGAAGAGATAATTCGGGCCATTGACCTTCTCTGTGGTGTACGAAAATGCAATAAGGACATCCTGGTCCAGCATTGCCGTCGTTGCCCGCAAGTATGGTCAACCATGGTTTCAAATCTCTGAAAGCTGGGTTGATGCGAGGGCTCGGACGAGAAGATCAGACTATCGTTGCATGCTAATATGACAGGAATTGCCCGGGCCGGGGGAATTTCTTCAGATTTCGTAAAGCCGTGTATTGACCTGATCTGTCCCGACTCCAGCGCCGGACCAAGGACGGCAGGATCCCAAGTTCCCAACCATGTCTCAACTCGCACTTACCAATCTTTGAGAACTTTTTAGGAGATGGCTGTACACCGGCAGCCATGTAGCTGACTGATACATCACAAACCATCGTGCATGGGCATGACAGACAAAGTTTTGTCTGTTTCACCTCGTCCGCTAACGTATCGTCCTCGCGTTTCCTCGGCATCGCCCTCGATTGGAATGGGTTTGCCAGAAAAGACAGGAACGAGGTCAACAGGAAGAGCATCCTTGGGTCCGAATATTGTGCGCGGAACTAGGGCATTGGCAAACTATCAAACTATCACCCTGTCCACAAAACTCTAAAATCTTGGACCGTCCGTCTGCTGTCTTCGGACTTCCCCCGCCTCACATCCCATCCCGTCCGGCGCTCAGGCGCAGAATACGAGAAGGATTAGAATTGAGCATGAAGATAGACTCGGCAGCATGCAGAATCCTTAACCATCTACTGATAGGTGAATCGGATTTCGGGCTTGCATCCCGTGCGCGCCCCGGAATCGTCGGCGCAGAACATGAGAAGGCGGAATCCTTGAACCTTCAACCACGACACCCAACTGCCGCGATAGGTATCCGGAATTCCGGATATGTTAGCGAATGCATCCCGGAACATTCTAGCATGGTGTCTCCAGTGAGTCCCGTCTATGTATGTGGTGCCGTCGGCTTTTCTCCGGGGAAACTCTTGTTTAACTGGGGCTCGTGGGGTAGGCTTGCATTAATAACGCATGTCCTCGGACCTCACAAAGGGACAATTAGGGCAACCAGGCTGTGTCCCCGTGACAATTCTCCAGTCTGGAGAACGGAGTGGTTAGCAATTTTATCAGAAAACGCGGGGAAATCCACCTGGACTGGACGGACGTCTTTAAGCGCGCACTCGGCGATTATTAACCTTTATGTAACTTGGCCGAGCACTCGGTGAGACTATTTGGCAAGCCGACTTATCTGACGGGAACAAGAAGGATCCATCTGAAACGCGCTGCCGGGATGGTCATCAGGCATATTCCACCCGACAGAAGACTCCGAGATCACTGCACGAGGAACCCCGGGGGGAAGCAACCAAGACCGCGTCCAGGGGGAGGAAAGGACTGTCCCATGGTACCATAAGTTCATAACCAGTAGTCGGGACACCGGACTGACCTCCACATACTAGCTGGAAGAGTTGTGGGTGTTTAACACCTTCCCCACATGGTCACAAGTCACAACACTTCAAGCTGCAAGACGGACTAGTGTGGGTTCGCGCCCAGTGAGGTCCGTATTTATAAGAGGTTTGTCATTCTTTCAGTAACGATTGATTCACAGTCTATCGGAAACACCGGAAGGAGCCGAGGGATTGTATTAACCGCCAAGCCAGGAGCAAAAGAAACGACACGACATGTCAATAGCCATCAAGTCACGCAGAGTCGCAGACACCATGAGTCTATGAGACTATGACCTTGTCACATAGTCATCAGTACTCCGTAGACACGGGCTTGCGCTTGGAAATTTCGACTAACTGAGACTGCTTCCTCGGCAACTGCCATAACAGGCCGGGGAAAGGAGAAACTGCCCCAGTTTTTGAGTGAAATGCCGGAGTTCAGCCGAAGCATGACTGACATACAGCAGCCCCGTGGTGGAAATGTGGGGAGTGGAGACCCCGCATAGTCAATTGTGCCATGTGGCTCAGGGGCAAGTACTGTAGTAGTACCGTCAACAAAGACAAACAGGCTACTCAAGCGACCTGCTTTGCTTCGTCATTGGCCGAATTTACTCATACCAACTGAATGCCATGCAAAGTGATACTACTATCACGGCAAGTGGGCAACAGCCAACATGGGTCTTGCGTACGAGGACGGCTTGTCTCGGTCTCGGCCTTTGCCCGGGATGAGGCAAGATGGGGATGAGTAGAATAGGAAGGTATGGGGTCCGGGGTTGCTATGCTGGGATTGCCGACACCTTGGGCCCCAAATCGTACTATATCAAGGTCGTGAATCCCCTCGATTTTTGACCTTGAAGATCAGACCTATCGACGTTTCTTCCCTCGCCCACCTCGCTCTTCGGGACCAAAGATGAAAATCACGGTTCCCCTTCTTGCTGTTGCCCTGCAGCTGGCAGGCACTGTTTTTGCGCAGGATGATGCTGCCATCGCCGCCAATCTCGAACGGTTCTGGTCCTATGGCCGTTCCGAGCCCGTCTACCCCACCCGTAAGTGTGACTCCAAAACCCGGGACGTTCTGTGACTAACGTGTATGTTGCTATACAGCCGAGACCAAGGGCTTGGGTGACTGGAAGAAGGCATATAGGCAGGCCAAAGCTCTCGTAGCTCAGATGACCAACGAGCAGAAGAACAACCTCACTTACGGATACACGTCAACCACCAATGGCTGTTCTGGTAACTCGGGAGGAGCTCCTGGTGTTGGATTTCCCGGTCTCTGTCTGCAGGATTCCGGCGACGGTGTTCGAGGGACAGATATGGTCAATGGATATTCTTCCGGTGTCCATGTCGGAGCTTCATGGAACCGCGATCTTGCGTACAAACGCGCCCACTACATGGGTGCCGAGTTCAAGCGCAAAGGTGTCAACGTTGCTCTCGGGCCCGTCGTTGCGCCACTCGGAAGGATGGCTAGAGGAGGTCGTAACTGGGAAGGCTTCTCTAATGACCCGTACTTGTCCGGTTCCTTGACGGGGGAGACTATTCGTGGTCTGCAGGAGTCTGTCATTGCCTGTGTCAAGCACTTTATCGGCTATGAGCAGGAGACGACGCGCAATCCTCCCTTGCTTTGGACGAATTCCTATAACCAATCTGTCTCGACGAACGTGGACGACAAGACCATCCATGAGCTCTACCTGTGGCCCTTCCAGGACGCCGTCAAGGCCGGTGCAGGGGCCGTCATGTGCAGCTACAACCGGATCAATAACAGCTACGGCTGTCAGAACAGCAAGACGCTCAACGGTCTGCTCAAGGGGGAGCTGGGCTTCCAGGGATTCGTCGTCACAGACTGGGATGCCCAGCACAGCGGGATCGCCAGTGCAGAGGCCGGTCTGGACATGGTGATGCCCGATTCCCCCTTCTGGGAGAACGGTACCCTCGCTCTGGCGGTCAGAAACGGCTCCCTTTCCCAGACTCGTCTGGACGATATGGCCACTCGCATCCTCGCCAGTTGGTATAAGTATGCAGAGATCCAGAACCCAGGATTCGGAATGCCTGTCGACATCCGGGAACCTCATGAGTTGACCGACGCTCGCGATCCCAAGTCCCAATCCACCATTTTCCAGAGTGCCGTGGAAGGTCACGTCCTAGTGAAGAACACCAACAACGCTCTACCACTGCATAAGCCCAAGTTCCTTTCTCTCTTCGGCTACGATGGGGTTGCCGCCACCAGAAACACCATGGACAACGTCACCTTTGGCCAATGGGCCATGGGATGGGCCCCCATGCTGACGTATCCCAACGGCACCAACACTAACACTTCTATTCTAATGGACATTTTCCTCTCGAGCTACGACCCCCTAGCTTCGGGTCCCGGCGTCGCCCTAAACGGCACCTTGATTAGTGGCGGCGGTTCTGGGGCCACCACGCCCGCCTACATCGACGCTCCATTTGACGCCTTCCAGCGCCAGGCCATGGAAGACGGCACATTCCTTGCGTGGGACTTTGCCTCGCAGGAGCCCATTGTCAACCCCGCCAGCGAGGCCTGCATCGTCTTCATCAACGAGCAGGCCTCTGAAGGCTGGGACCGCCCCTACCTGGCAGACCCCTATTCCGATATTCTAGTGTCCAGCGTCGCCTCTCAATGCAGCAACACCATGGTCGTCATCCACAACGCGGGCATCCGCCTCGTCGACCGCTGGATCGACAACGACAACATCACCGCCGTCATCTACGCTCACCTCCCCGGCCAGGATACCGGCGGCGCGCTGGTCGACATCATGTACGGCAAACAGTCGCCCTCCGGCCGTCTCCCTTACACCGTAGCCAAGAAAGCGTCCGACTACGGCAAGCTGTTGAACCCCGTCGTTCCCGAGGGCGATCTGAATCTCTGGTACCCGCAGGACAACTTCACCGAGGGCGTGTACATCGACTACCGCGCCTTTGAAGCGAACAACATCACCCCTCAGTTCGAGTTTGGCTTCGGTCTCACATACACCAACTTCTCCTACTCCGACCTCGACGTCGCGCTTGTTCCCGGTGCAAATACCGAGTACCTGCCCCCCGGCTCTGACATCGCCGAGGGCGGCATCCCGTCTCTCTGGGACGTCGTGGCGACGGTCAACTGCACCGTCGCCAACACTGGCGATGTGGAGGCGGCGGAGGTCGCCCAGCTGTATGTTGGTATCCCCGGCGGGCCGGTCAAGCAGCTCCGCGGCTTCGACAAGCAGACCATCAAGCCGAAGAGGAAGGAGCACTTCAGTTTTGACCTGACACGTCGGGATCTGAGCACCTGGGATGTCGAGAAGCAGGCGTGGGGGTTGCAGTCTGGGAGCTATCCTATCTATGTGGGTAAGAGTGTGTTGGACATTCAGCTCACAGGTACTTTGCACATTTGATTGGAGTGTGGTGGTATATCTTTTGTATATTATAGATTATACCCAATGAATTATGATACGCGTAGTCTATTGAAGCTTTTCTTGCATGTCCACCACATTAGTATATAATAATATATCTATCGACAATTGAACATCCCAATATAGCATGTCACACCACACCTTTCACCCCCCTCTTCTCCATCAGGCTCGTCACCCTTGTACTCTGCCCCGCAAACGCAGACCCAACCACCGCCCCAAGCACAAGCACAACCCCCACCGAAAGCTACAACATCATCAGCGCAAGCCCTCTCTCTCAAACCACCACGCCAAAGGCAAACTCACCTTGACATCAACATCCCTCCTCTCCACAACCAACGGCCCAACAACCGCAATCGCAAACCCCAGCCCCTGCGCATAATTCTTCGTCACGGAGCTCGTCACCCGTACACACCACGCGACCAGGAACCCGCCAGCCGCTTGCAAAACCACAAATACCCAGGCCAGGCTGCTAAACCCATCAAAGAAGCTTGGACCGTCCGTTTCGGTGCGGCACTTCGATGTCCATTTCCAGAGGAACGAGAGGAGAGCGAAGAGGAGACTGTGTGCGGCGAGTTGCGCGTTGCGGATGAAGAAGGTGTGTGCGGCGGTGGGTGTGTTTGTGGTTGCGCGCTTGAGGGAGCGCTCGATGGAGATCCCGCTTAGGGCGACGCTTGTGCCGGAGAGGAGCATTGCGAGGACGCCTGGGAGGGGGTGGGTGGATGCGGTGGTGAGGTGCTGGTTCTGCTGCGACGCGCCGGTCTGCGCGAGGATGATGCCTGCTGTCATTGTGAGGGTGGAGGTCCAGTGCTGCGGGGTGAACTTTTGGTTGAGGAGGAGGGTTGCCAGCAGCGGGGTGAGGATGATTTTGGTTTGGGAGAGGGCGAGGTAGGGCAGGAGGTCGAGGTGGGAGGCGCCGATGCTCTGGGCGAAGGATGCGGCGGTGTAGAGGAGGGCTGGGAGGGTGGCTTCTTCGTGGCCTGTTTTGAGAATGACCAAAAGTGATGCGTGCTCTGGGGGGTCTGCGTCTGCTGTTTGAGTGATGCAAACGAGGGAGATGACCAGTTTGAGGAGTTCGGACAGGAGGATGCCTGTCAATGGATCGAATCGCGCGTCCTCGGTGGTGCGGGACTGGATTTTGTGTTGCAGCTATCCTCGTTAGCAATTGCTAGTCAAGGGACGCGGGACATACAATGATTGAGGCTGCATTTTGTAGGACCAGCTGATCAGTTAGCGCATGCAGTGATAGTGAATAATGGTGACATACCAGAAGGAGAGCGACAACCGTTGACACTTGGACCTTGTTATGCCCTATGAAGCTGAACCTGCACATTGTTACTACTGGAAGTATATGAACCATGTGTCTCTTACATGTCCAGATCTTGTCATAGCAATTACCATGTCGATGATCACATATCCTTCATTGCGCAACAACAAGCATAGACAACTGAAGATACATATCTACCGCTGTACACCTGTCAGGCTGTCAGAAGTTAACCCAACCAGCAAAAAGCCCTGATTAGGCCATGGATTGATGACCAAGTCAGCGTCATAGTCGGAAGTCGGAAGTCGGAAAACTGCGGTTTTTATTGCTTTATCTCTCACGCTACTATTAATGTTCTCTTCTGGAAAGACTGGAATGAGGGTCTACACTCTACAGCTCCACTATGGCAAATGGGCAATGGGCATGTGAGCTTTACAAGGACTGTAAAGTCAAAATACGCCAACAGACCGAGAATTCTCCCACAGCCATGGATCAACTTCACTAGAACTGGTAGGCAGACGGGTTTTGAGCAGCTCAATTGGTCCTCAGCGGGAGAATCGGAAACGCTAACTCAAAACTCATCAAGCCTTTGCCTAGTCTGTTAGCCATGTATTTGTATTACCTGTATTACCTGTATTACATGGTATTATTTACAACCTGGAAAGACTGAAGCCCCTCATCCTACGCTTTACATTTAGGCCAAACTACAGCTACACTACACTGTAAGAAACCAACCATCGCAACAACATGAAACTGGTCTGGATAGCCCAGCGCCTCGGCCGGCAGTGCCAACGACGGAAATTAGCCCGGATAGCTTCGTCTCTCTTCTTCATAGCAGCCCTCACTGCCCTATGTCTCTACGTGCTACTTGCATATTACCTGGCAAACGACCCGCGGCTGGTTCCCGTGGCGTTCCAGCACGCCCGGAGTATTCTTTTCGTAACCGCCCACCCGGACGATGAGACGCTCTTCTTCAGTCCGAGCATCACGTACCGGCGCGATGATCCGCACGTGCAGCGCGCTTTGCTGGTGATATCCTCTGGTAGGTGAACATGGCATGCAGTGTCTCGTCGGGATATTTATGTTTATTGTCTAGGGAATTATGATGGAATAGGCGAGCGTCGCCGACAGGAAATCCGCGATAGCTGCTCCGTGCTGGGCATCATCCCGAGTCGCTGCGTCGTGCTGGACGAGGCAGAGCTGCAGGATAATCCCAGGAAATGGTGGGACGAGGATCTGATCGAGGACCTTGTTGCGTCGCATGTCCGGAAATGGAACGTTGATTTGGTATGCTGCCTTGCCTTAAATAAATGCTGGTACTCATCTGAGGCATCTAGATCATCACCTTCGATAATGGAGGCGTGTCAGGCCATATCAACCACCGAGCCGTCAGCGCCGGTGTCCGGTTCGTTCTCTCTCTTCATCTGTTTATGGATGCAGCTAATGAAGTAGAAAATACATCACAAGCACACCCCACGCCCCGCCCGCATACACACTGCAAAGCACCTTCCTCCTCCGCAAATACTCGTCGCTCCTCGACCTCATCCCCACCTCGATCCCGTTCGCGTGGCGCATCCTCAAAGCCATCCTTACCTCTCCCGCATCAAGTACGACAAATGGCGTCCATGATCTTTCTCCTCTGGACGCATACAACAACAAGGTCCTGCTGGTGAGCTCCTGGCGCACGTACCTCGTCTCGCGAGCGGCGTTCAGCCAGCACGCGAGCCAGTACTCGTGGGATCGGTCATTTTACTTGGTGATCAGTCGGTATATGTGGTTTAACAATTTGAATAAACTAGCTTGACTTGGTTCAGAAGATATATTATATACCATGATGACTGCAGGCAGTTGATCCATGCATAAGAATACAAAAATATACAAAACAATATATACGATGAAAAGTACAGTAGATCACGCACTTTTCCTCAACAACTTCAAGACAGCCGCGCTCTGCTCTTCGTCCGACGAGCGTCCGCGTCCGCGTCCGCGCGCACGATGCACACAGCACAGAATCATCGTCGTAGCAGCAAAAAGACCAAACACCAGTACCGCAAACAACGCCCTTTGATCAAGATTCTTGAACAGCGAGATCATCCGCGCGTCGCGGTTATGCCAGGAGGACGAGCCCAGGTGGCGGAAGAGCGGGGTGTTGACCTGCCCGTTCAGCATGTGCATGCGCGGAGCGTCGGGCGGGCCGGAGAGGATGCGGAGGGAGGAGCGGTTGGATTGGAGGGTGTAGATTGTTCTATATCATATCGTTAGAGTGGCGTTTCAATGGCAATGGGGATGGACTTACGAGGCGTAGTGGCAGCCCGTGCTGAACATGACGGTCACATAGGGGAGGTATAGCCAGCGCTGGTTGTACAGCGGGAGATTGTCGACGAGGGCTTTGACGTAGGGATTGCCGGGCGAGGAGAGCATCATGCCGATGGAGAGGCCAGCGGGGTGGGCGGCGGGAGCGACAAAGTCGAATTGCCGCAGCGGCTCGAGAGATCGTTTACATGCTAGATCGTAGTCGAGGATGACGCCTGTCGAGTCAGCTTCGTCACTCTTTTCGGGCAAGGAAACGTACCACCATGCTTCTGTAGAATCATATACCGCAGCGCATCGACCCGCTGGATCATATACGGATAACCCTTCCACATCGAGTACAGATGGGGAAACTCCTCGCGCACCAGCTTCTCCGCGCTCTCCTCGTTCCAGATGCGCGTACTCCAGGACGCATGGTGCTTCAGGCAGTGCTCGCGCGCCTCAAGCCACTCCGGGAGTGGCGGTCTGGACCCCAGGTGGATGTGATGCAGTATGGGAGGTATCAGCGCGCGATTTCCGGCATCGGCAGACGAGTAATTGGCCTCGAAGGCGGCAAAGGTGACGTCGAATTGGTCATGTTGTTGCGAGATGACGGCGGCTGCGGAGGAGGTTTTCCAGACAAAAGGGAGCCGAAGGAGGAAGTATAGTCGCTGAAGCGAGGAGGAAAACAGCGCGGTGAACGAAAGTGCCAGAAGGAGGGTTAGAAGCAATCGGAGACGATTGCGCGCCATGATTTAGCAGCGGACAATTTTCATGGTCATTGATAGAAGGCGGTGGCTGCAATACCTAGATGTATGCCATTGAAAGATTTCTGAACTATAGATCTACTGCTGCCTGGCGAGGGTGAAGTTTACACCTGGGCCAGTCCAACCAACTGCCAGACTTTGCTGCAGATTATTGCGAATTTTAGGCCCGGGGGCCGTAACTGGCGTCGCGCGGAGGCAGGCGGGATATTGTGGCGCTGAACCCTATGGAGTCCTGACTATTTTTCTGTATGTGTGGACTAAAGATTTCTTTCCAAATTTCACTTTATTCTCGTGTCTCATACCTTAATTTAACTGACCTGTGGAGGGGTAATGAATAACATTGACTCCCACCTATTATTACACAGGTTGTATTCATCATGCGTATCACTGGGTCGTGTTTTCCCAAGTGACTAATCTTCTCTACCAGAACCAGTGCTTGCCTGCTTGGGATCCTGATAGATGGAACCAGACTCGACAGTAACTAGAAGCGGCTAAGATTGGAGACTATCCACCTGCAGTAGTGGTAATTACGCATGGGTCTATGTAGTGGCTTGACTGTAGACTTATTTGGCGGATGGACGCGGATCCTATTAGAACACCAGCATCCGGCACATTGTATCTTAGGCTTGCTGTATTCTTGCAGAACTGCTCGTGTGAGCACAAAGTTAATTATAAGAAGGGGTAAGAGGTCAGGGCAATATTGTTTAAGTTGTAACTTGTAACATGACCTCTGTGTAATTTACAGTACAGTCGGCATACAGAGCTGTTTGCGGACGAAAATTCAGAGTTTTCAATCATACCATTCCGGATTTGAGAATATCGCTTCGAGACATGCATCCTATCATCCTATCATCCTATTATTATGCATCCTGACACGCCAGACTTGTCCCGCCCCACTTCTCTCTCTGCACCCTTTCCTTGTGTCAGTCTCTCAGTCTCACACCACTGACACCAGTGACCAGGCTAGGCTACTATCTTTTGGACCCTTTTTCAACACTCGGAGTCTCGGACTAATGGAACAAGCTCTGTGGATCGGCCGGTGATGAGCTTAGCGTATGGTTCATCCAATTATACGAGGACAGTCTCACGCGACAGGCCTTTTGACACCTTGACAAGATGAGAGACATTGGTCCATTACCCAAGAGCATCTTGTCTATTCGTTGCATTGTGAAAATCCAGCTGCCTAGACCGACTGTTGGTGCTTATTTGACTATTTCTGCTTGCGCCTTGCCCACTTGGTTACTGTTCCCTCTATCCCTACGTCGCATGCGCTAACTATGTTTGGGTAATGCATTAAGCCGCTGTTCCACCTGTGTTGACCTGTGGGAGGACTGGTCTTCCATCTCCCTTAACTAAGCTGGCCAGCCTCACCAGCTTAGCAACCAAGATGGCTTTCTGAGAATGGTGACTAGAATTGTCTTCCCTTCGGAATTGGACATACTCCGTAGTCCGTACTCGATCACCGGCATGCGATGGGTGCGCGCTAAGTAGGTGGTTCGTTTCGAATGGTTGAGGTTATTGCTGGGAGTGATGGGTTCTGTGGCCGGCGGGGTATGGAGGTGGTTGTGGAAGACAGAAAGCCTGGTCAGGATGGGTTCGAAGCTCTACCTCTTCCTAGTCTATAAAAGTATATACACATTGTAATGCTAAGCAGTAGTATGCGGCACCTTGGTCCAGTCCCTGCACAGACCAAACACCGTGCGACAGAACTTCCCATACTCCACTATCAGATCAAACTTCCTCCACGAGCCCTGCGCACGATGGATCAGTCGCGCAGACGGGTCCGTCGCGGGTTTCGAGCCCATATTGCCATATCTGCCTCTCCCAGGACTAAACCCCGTAATCGGAAGAACCAAGACATCCTCCACAAATTTGCTCCTCCCCCCGTCATGCAATCCCGTCAGCGCATTCCACCGTAGCCCCGTCGTCGCCATCAACCAACCCTGCACCGCCTCGGTGAACGCAACCGGGCCCGTCAGGATCAACGGATCGACCGCGTCCGCATCGGCCATCTCCCGCATCGCCGCGGAGAACCGGTCAATAAACATCTGGAGGATCGGATGCCCCGGCGCCCAGGCAAAAGCCCATTGCGTTAGTTGCACGGGGTAGGTATACCCCATCCGCCAATACAGATCGCTATCGGGCGGACAATCCGCCTCCAGGCCGACGATTGCGCGGACGGGCTCGGTGGACCTGTACAGCACCCCTGTTTCCTGGTCCCGCCAGGGCTGGATATCCGAGGCGTTGATCCAGTTCTTGGGCTTGCGGAGTGGCTCGGTGTCCACGTCTCCGTACTGGCATTAAACATTAATTTTCAGATCCTCGGGATGAAAGGAGGGAAGGGACGTACGACACCGCCGATCCACTTCGAAACCAGAACACGAAAGACATCCGCTCTTTCGACGATGCTGGCAAGCGAGTAGAATTGCGTCTCCAGTCCGGGCTCAAAGTGCTTGATAAACTGGTCGATCCCCTCGTCGTCCCAGAGGAAGTAAGCCATCTCGTCCTCTTCGACTGCTCGGAGCCATGTCTCCGTGCTCTGGCGGATGGGCCGAGGCCATGTCTGGGGACCAGTATTCATCCATATTTGATGGACAATCATCGGGATGTTCGAGAGCGGTATCTGCCATTGAGGCGCTGATTGCGCTTTGTCGGAAGCTAGTTTGGCCGCTTCGACAATGCTCTCGGGTTCAGTCGTAGCATTCTCCAACCATGAAGGAGGAATATACCATACTACCTTTGTTAGCGAAGAGCTAGGAAACTGGATGTTATGTCTTACCTCCTCCTTTGCCACTGGGCGGATAAATGTATTTCAACTGGAACGGAGTATTACTGGCCACATCCACATCCGCATCCTCATATTTGAAAGCATGCAGCAACCAGATGACCGTGGCGACTAGGAGACTTGCGACAATGGCCAGTCGCTTGAAGTGCCAGCGAGGTCCCATGGCGGTTCGACTGTGCCAGCGTTAAAGAACAAATTGAGTCAGTTAACCATATTGATAGCTCGGTGGGTTGTGGGGAATACAGAGGTCGACAGGGGCGCAGAGAGGAAACTTGGCCAATCATTTAGGGGTACCAACTGGTGACGCACTACTTTAGTGTTGCAGCCACTGTAGCCACATAAGTCTAGGCAGCAAAAATGAAGAATTTTATCCAAGACACATTTTAGCCTGATCCTGATCGAGGGTGGTGAATGACTGGGCCCCTAAACTTTTATATATAGTAGAGTAATTGAAGTTAACATTTCATTACTTAGTAGATGTTATTAGAATACGCGTTGGTATCTACAGCAAAACTGTATATAGCCAGGTAATTCAGATAACCTGAAATTCTCTAACCAAAATCATTATCAAAACCTCATATCAAGTGAACTGTGAACCTCAAATTTTATATAGTAGGGATATCGAACGTTGCATATATATAATCAACATCCCGCGCTATCCCACCACCCATCTCCGGAGTTCGCGCGGGGATAGTCCAAGGCTGACATGGACGACTGAGTCAAAGTGAAACAATCATTCTAAACTATGGACATGGCAAACGAGTATGTCAGCCGTCTGACAAACCAGACAATCCACCCTATGAATATCAGCTTCAACTCCAGCGTCGTATTCGTCAGAGATCCAGTTATATTGGCCCCCTCCGAGTATCCAAGCGACAGACGTGACCGATGATTACAAGCTGACCCAGGCAGGAGGATTTCAACCGAGTATTTCGGTTCGGGCTTGAGATCCGGCACCATCCTGCCATTGAACAGGACAGTATCCTGACGCGGAGCGTCAGGAGCCAGGTCCAAGTCCACGACATCATGCGCGCGAGCCCGGTCTGCGCGCGGTATATCAATACTGGCCTGGAAGTCCGTCCATCCCGCGCTGGTCTGGAACTTGACGAGATCCGGCGCCGTGGGACAGTACACCCCGTCGTGGAGGAAGTCGTAGGAGAATGTGATGTCCTCCAGCGCTTCGCTTCAGCGGACTGCCACGCTTTGACTTCACAAGGCATGGCTAAATTATAAAGTGCCCTGAGATGTTCAGATGATACTAACGGGAGCCTCCAGAGTAAGTAAGAGAGCGATGGCGGATATCAGCTCCATGACGCATGAGTAGAAGCAATATTGTTAGGATATCTGCATATTGCCATGACACTTAAGTTCTTAACAATCATTTGCTTGGTGTACCAGCCCACTAGATTGCCAGGTCACCTAGTGATCTCTTGTTGAATAGCTCATAGACATGCTGATCTGCTCTCTGAAATTCCAGGATTATGATATAGTTTCCCTAGAGACAGTGAATACTTCTCTATTGCTTCCATGGTTAGCACTATTAGCTTAGTGGGAGTATGGGAGTCTCTATAGAGTAAATTAAAATTTCTAATGACAGAGAACCACAGCTAAGGTATATCTGCGATGTGAACAATCCAATCATGTGGTATTTATGAAGAATAGTAGGTGGTGGGAGTTTCCCTCTATTTAGCTACTTGACCACTATGAGCATATTCTAATGACTTAAAAGATGAAATATCAGTCTTAGCGAGATATTGGGAGCTGTTAACAACTAGATAGTTAGTATAGCTTCAAATACACCAAGATAGGCCTTAGGATCCGTTTGCTTAGTTGCTTAGCTGCTGTGTAGGCTATACATGTAGTCCAGTATCGTCCCGGTTAATCAGAAGAATATATTTCTTCTGGCAGCTCAGCAATAATGAAATCTCTATTATTTACAGCGGCGTCAACATCAACAGTTCTCACGGTCAGACTCCTTCCCAGGCCATTGGGCATTCCTTGGCTGTATGTCATTTCTTCCAATTTCAACACCATTGCAACCGCTTTGTGGTCCTCTGTAAGCTTCGGGTGACGCCGGGCAAAATACCGGGCATACTTGACCAGCGACCAGTAACAGCTGGCGACGTTGGTCAAGGTCATGAGAAGTTTGTATGGCATCTCCCCAGTCAGTACAGAAACAAAATGTAAGAGGCAGGGCAACGTACATAATACCCAAGGACAACCTTCCAGCAAATCCGCTCGTTCTTCCGACGCAAATGGACCTCGTTGAATATGACAATGTGAAGTAAATAGAGCCCTAATGTGGCCATCATGACGGCAACACAGAATTCGGGTCGCACCATGAGCGATATTGTGAGAGTGAATGGAGTGAGGATGTAGAGAATCGTCTCGTATATCTGTCTAGTCAATACTGCCGTCACAGACAGAGCAATCGATCTGGCTTACCTCTTGAATGACCAAAATCTTTGTCGCCAATTCCCACCAGCCCAATTTCCACGATGTGAAGAGGTACGAGACGTTATACCACAGTCCATTAGCCACAAAGAAGTTCCAGCGCAGGAACCGCTGCTTGAAGACCGTGGGCTCGCCGAATCCGCCTCGATCTTCGTCGATTTCGCCAAACAGCACAGAAGCTGGCGTCGTGGTCTCCACGAAGACAGCGCTGCACATCTGGATTCTGCCCCCTAAGCGCCGGCAGCTATCACCAAGGAACCAGTCCTCGCTGATGGAAAAGCCAGGATGATTGTGCAGGGTCTGTTTCAGAAACGTCCGTTCCCACAGTGAGATGGCGCCGTGGGGGAATGTAGCGCTGCCGATGCGCCCTGCAAAACACCGAGTCAGGCCGGACAGTTTGTACTCGAGGTCCTGTGCTTGCTGGCAATATGACCCTAGCGAGGAATCGGGCCCAACGGATTTGATCGTGTAGCCGATGCAGCGGACTTGTTCGTTGAGTCGGGACACGACAACAGGGAAGTTCGGCGGGAGGATACAATCGTCGTCGATTAAGAGGACATTCCGGAAGTCTTTGACAGCGTAGCAACCGATGAATAGGGCAATGATCTTTGACCCCACAGGTGACCATATGTGATTGACTCCGTAGCTTCGGCAGATCTCCTCTGTGTTGTCCAGCGGTTGGGACGAGTTCCCGTTTGCGATGACGAAGATATGCGATGCCGGGAAGATTTGGAGCGCAGCCTCGAGGGTCCGACCAATGATCGCGGCCGATCTGTAGCAGGGAATTAGGAGCGCAGTGTCCGTGGGAGCTGGAACAATACGGCGCTGTTGGAAGAAGTCTGGTCCAGGAGAGTCGTCCTCGAACGTAGTAAGCAGGGGGGTATACGAATAGCTACGTTGTCTGATGTCAGCCACTTTCACCGAATTGCAATTTCTCCATATGAAAGAAACTTACAACACAAGGAGACCGATTACAATCGCCCAGCCGCCCTGGAAGACTGCCTTACACTGCATGATCCAGTGGAGCCACCATACTGCTCCTTTCCACAGAGGTACCCCTATCAGGACAAAGTACACGAACAGTACAAGGACCGTGTATACTGCATACTCGAACAGCAGCCGACGCCAGTATCTCCGCTGATGCTTGATCTTGACGAGAGTGGCCCTGTTGTACATACTTTTGACGCTGCCTTTTCGTACGTCGCGTGGTGTACTCCGTAAGGATTGGCCCACCGGCAACGAATTTCGATAGCTAAACCTGTTGTGTGTCCGTGATCGCCGTGGATGGAAAGACGCTCGAGTATAGTGGCTGTTCTGAGGATCTTGGGACGACGGTCCCTCGTATGCAATGTAGAAAGGATCTTCTCGAGAGATCGTTCCGGTAGAGGGGCTGGACGGACCGTCATCCGTCTTACTGTCTTCGGAGAGAGATACGTCTCCCCTTCCTTCTTCAATGGCGACGGCGAATGTCTGGTTTAGATGACCGTATTTTGTCTTTGGTTGATGTGCCCCGCGATTCGACCAGCTTATGGTCGACGATCTCTTCTTGTGAACATGAATATCACCTTCTGGATGGTCCAGCTCGCCTGAGGAAAAGCATTGATTGCAATGATGCCCATCGTCCGTCGCTGAAACTGATGCCAATAGATTGTCGGGAACATATATCCTTTCTCCAATGCCCCCGTTCTCTCTTGTGAGCATCTTTTCCTTGGTGCTCGTGTACAAAGCTCCTCAAAAGCTGCATTTTAGGGTCCAAACTCTCTGAGGAGATAGATCATATGGAGGCAAGGCGACCCGGCCTTTTTCCAAGGGCTTGATATCGGATTTGTATCCCCGGTTTTCATTCCCCAGTACCAAGCTTCGTACTATTGTGTCTTAGCTATTATCCTACGCCTCAGAGATATGTACATAAACGGCTCTGGCGCACCCAGGTGGGCCCAGTCTGCTCTATGATGGGCCCGCATAAAGCTAATAAGAAAGTACTCCGTAATCCCTTGACGAATGGGATTGGGAACTGCTATCTCATTCACCGAGTCTCCCTGGCCAACCGCAGGACCAGATGTCAGATCAAAAGCCGTTTTTTCTTGGCCGTTTTCACCTCTATTGCTTGTGTCCCTAGTCGATGCAAAAGCACGGGTAGATATGCAAGGGGCCGTCCTAGGTCCTGTATCCGTGTAGCTTCCCATCCAAAATTCCTGCCAACTTTTTGTTGAACTCTATCCCCGAGGATGCCAATGGGATACTCACAACAGTACACATGTCCAATGGGGTAGCGTAAAGGAGAGACATTTGCATGGAGTTGCTGGCATGGAACTTTGCTGGTATTCTTTGGAAAGTGATTCCGCCTGTCAGATGTCCTCCTCCAGCATTCCAGTGGCGCAGAAATATGCATAAAGATACACAACGCCTCTCACTGGTTGGAATAATGATCCTGTCACTGATGTCTCACTATAGCTATCCTAAGCTCGGTTAATAGACTAACCCTTAACCATAAGAAAAGGTAATAGGTTTCTGGAGAACCTTATAATGTCAGTACTCTCCTCTCTTGAGACACCACGATGCTATCCACAGCAGCCAACCGTACATTATTGACAGGGTAGGAATAGATTGGCCAATATCAACGTTCAACACTCATGTCGACGTCATACCCAAAGTAACAATGAGGCCGACGACTACACTATTCCTACTGTGGCAGCTTGTCTCTCCAATTTAACTTGTCCGTACTCCATAATGCGCATTGTCATACCCTCCTCTACCGTCAATCCCTCTGGCAAAGAATGCATTTACGCGGCTACACCCAGGGGTGCAAGCCTGCGCTTTGACAATTGTCATCGGCCTTTGCTCTTCTAACAGACCCGGTGCCGTGGAATGCAGCATGTCAGGTTTGCACTCGGGAGGGGAACCTTTTTGACAGGTGGAGCACCCAGGTACCTTCGTTTGATCGAGTCGAATCTTCCTGTCGTGATGGACTTTGGGCTCTGTCTGCGTTGTGGACTGCATATGAATGGAGTCAATGTCAATGTTGATCACCGTTAGCTGCGCGCATTCCAGTGTCAGCAGGGGATATAGCCAACGGGCACTATTCTATGGATGTACAGTTCCTCCCGGCTCCCTCTATCTCTTACTCTCGTCCGTCTCACACTCTCTTGCACCCGTTCTCCTTCGGTTCTTTACTTTTGACCTGTCTGCTTTACTCGCTGGCTTCGGCCTTGAACGCCCTGGACCCGCTCCAGCTTGCCCACCCGAAGCTCTTGCTTTGCTTTGTCGCCACCCCCGCTGAGCCCAGTTGTTGCCGCTGCGCCTAGCTTGCATGCTTCTGTCTGAATCCATCTCACAGGTCGGAGAAGGTATTCCGTCAGCTGGTCACTTGACCTTTGCATTTCGCGCTTTGAGTTGCTTTCTATGGTCGCACTTATGTACGTAATTCCAGAGCTTAGCACGCCCCAATACCCCATGGGAGGTCACCAGGGCCGCAGGCTTCGCCTGCGTTCCCCCGGACGTTAAATAATACTACTACTACCACTACTACTACTACTACTACTACTACTGCTACTACTACTACAGTTCCTCCCGGGTGTTCTCAGTCCTCAGTCCTCAACCTAGCACAATAAAAAGGATATGCTTATATACCTGCTGATCCTGGGGTAGAACAAAAAGGGATAGAATGTATTCAGTCCCCCTTCAGATCCTCCTATCGCCGCTCTGATTCCCCGGGTCACTGTTTCCATGTTCCGCGGAGGCAATCGGTGTTTTACAGAGTCATACCTCGGGATTTGGCCATCAATCCCATTCCTCCACCATGCCTGATGCTGGTCAAGTCGTGTCTGCCTTTCAGTGTCGTTGTTTGTTCATTACACTCGAATAAGACTTTTAGAAGGTTCTTGACGTGATCTCAATATGCGTGTGCATAGTAGTAGTAGTAGTAGTAGTAGTAGTAGTAGTAGTAGTAGTAGTAGTAGTAGTAGTCATAGCCATACAGCGGCCCTTTCTAGGGGCTGCTATGCCGGGGGAGTCGCCTCCTACAAGCTAACATCCTACTAAAAAGCCTGGATACACCAAACGCCTTGTAGAAGCAACCAAACTCAAAAGAAAGCCAGACCGTGCGAACAAAGGAAAGAGAAGTATATAACGATGAAGAAGAAGGACTCCGTCTTGTAGGTGTGTGTCTGATGCTTGACGGCCCTCAGACCGGTCCGGATGTGAAATCAACAGCATACTGCATGGTTCCCCCAACACCCTGAGGAGTGACTGTCGCTATCTCTGAGCTGCATACGTTTCCCTATAACTGCTTTAAACTGTCCCAGCAGTCCTGTCTGTATCATAAAGTCTGCTGTGAGCCGCGCTGATTCAGGCTCAGAGACCAGTGTTCAGTAGTTGTCGTGTCGATGCCGCAGGCGCCTAAAGAGCCTCTGCGGAGGTCCCCATGTCGTGGACATGCTATGCGTGTGCATATGGTCAGTTACTGCAGCACGACCGTTTAGGACGATATGTTGTGTAACCCCGATTATCTTGGGTCACGAGTCATCTGGCATTGTGGTGGAATGTGGAAGCAAATCAGGTTTTGCTCTAGGGGATCGTGTCGCCCTGGAGCCCGGCGTTGCGTGTAATACATGCCGCTATTGCCGTGCGGGCAGATACAATCTCTGCAGGGAGATGCGCTTCGCCGCCACACCTCCCTATGATGGGACGCTTGCGACCTATTATTGCGTCCCAGCAGAGTGCTGCTATAAGCTGCCTGCACATCTCTCGCTACGGGACGGTGCCCTGGTTGAGCCTCTCAGTGTGGCTGTGCACAGTTGTCGACTGGCAGGAGATATACAGGGAAAGCAGTCGTCGTCTTCGGAGCTGGTCCGGTCGGCTTGCTCTGTACGGCTGTGGCGCGTGTATTTGGGGAGTCAACTGTACTCGCTGTGGACCTTGCGCTGAGCAGACTCAGCTCTGCGCTGAGATAGGGGGCCACGCACACATACCAGATGACATCCGAGTCCCCGGAACGGAATGCAGCAGATATCTTGAGGACGGTGGCACTGGAGTTAGGTGTCGATGTTGTCCTGGACGCCACCGGTGCGGAGCCTTGCATGAACTGCGGTATTCTTGTCCTCGGTTCTGGTGGAACGTTCGTTCAGGTGGGTTTGGGCAAGCCGAATCCCTCCAGATCTGCGACAAGGAGATCGTCTTCAAAGGGAGTTTTCGATATGGTCCTGGCGATTACCAGACGTCGATTCGGCTGCTCGACTCACGTCGGATTAGACTAGAGGGTCTTGTCACTCACGAGTTTCCATTCACTCGGGCAGAAGATGTGTTCAAGCACTTCATCAGCCGAGCAGAGATCAAGACCGTCATCTACGGGCCGGGTGTAGACGAGCATGTAGCAAAAGCCACATTGTTATAGAATGGATCTATCCCTATTGGTGTAACTCATGTGACATCTCCTTCCGTTTTGTAGAAAAACAAGCCATATGTCAGGCCAAGAATAAAGCCTATGACTCTGTTCCATTCCATGACATATCCCACAGCCAGTACAACCCTCGCTCACCTGTCCCGTAGGTTGCGATTTCGATTGTCCCGAGAGAAACGCTGGGGTCATGCCATTCGTTCGGAGCAGATTGCTGCCATGCATGGTCTGGTTGTAACGTGTCCTGGATGGTACCGCGAGCTTGCTGAGTATCTCTACTCGCATACCAGTTGGAGGGGTCATCATTGCCGGAGGGAACGACTAGAGAGAAAACACATATCAGCATTTCCAGTCCTGGCGTGGTTGTCAGAAAGAGATAGAGTCACTCACCAAATTGAACTGATGCTAAACTTTCGTTCAGGCGCTGAGCCCAGCTCTGGTCTGGCCATGCCGGTCATCCGTTTGAGGCATTGGAAAATTCAAGCGTCGAGTCGAGGGGCAGTCGCAGGGTATCTTCCACAGACATTGGTGCGGGGTCTATCAAATATTGATTACCTTCTTGCTAATTATTTGCCGTGATTAGAGCCAGAATAGCCTCTAATTCACGGCGGAGAAGCAATATAACCACATTCTTCAAGACCGTCGTACTCTGCTTCGATAATGCCGAGCGTTTCCGAGAAGATTCTGCAGACGCAAGATACGAGTAATTGTCCGCTTCATGACCTGTGCTGTGTCGGAGAGCGGATCTGACAGACCCATGACCGCCAACACGATTGCCGCGTTGAAAAGATTGATGGCCAAGAAGGGAAACAAATGACTATCCGTCGCAAGTTGAGCCAGAACCAGTAACTCGGTCACTCGGGATGTCCTCAAGGCGCATTCCAGCAGTGTACCGGACTTGTGACTGATGGATTCGGCGATACAGCTTCGAATGCTGGGTCTCTTTGGGCTGGCGATGCCCCGCTCGAATGACAGCTGGGGGAATCTACCCCGCTGCTTCTGCTAGAAGTTTGATGATTTGCGGATAGATGATCCACCTGCCTGCCAGTAAAGGCCGGTGGAGGACAATGAGAATGTTATCTAGGTCAATTGCAGGGACAATGATTGTAAGGCATGTGCCCTCGTACTAAGCCCGCTATCAGGCAGGAAGTCCTTCTCGAGGTCCAGTACTAGATGCTCAGGTAATCCATCCCGCCACCTCTGAAGGTTTCGAGTCACTTCTTTCACGAGTGTACGGTATGCCTCTCCCGCTAGTTCCTCGGATGAGCCGGACGTCCGCGAACCGGGCAGCGGATGCCATGAGGTAGAGATGGTTCAATCCCCTTCGATATGTATAGTAACAGACGGTATATCCTTACTCTAATCTCGGTGCAACAAAGTAGGGATTTTCGAAAATATCCCCTGGCATGTTGGGATTGTAGTCCTTATCGTTGATTCCTAGTGGTCTCTCGTAGGTGATGGACTCAAATCGATCCCATGTGTATATGGTCCACCATACACGTTTCCTCTCTTCGATATCCTCAAAGCTACCCCTCGAGGGTTCACGGTGCAACCCTGCCGCCTGGGATATCTTGATGGTTGCGCCAAGTTAAGAGAACGAAAGATTGGGACCCCGTGATAGACGTGGTACGACCCGAAAAGGATGCAAATCTGGGCAGCTGTGACAGAAGGTTCGTCCATCAACTCAACAATGTGCGGCTCGACGATCTTTAAGAGGTCTGCGCTCAATTGTTGCCAACCGCCATTGTCGGTCAAATCAGTGATCCTCCTTTGGGACCGATACCAGGCCCCCATGCCCAGAACAACTGCGAGGAGGAGCAAGAATAATTTCTGGGAGGAATAGGCAAAGCCCATCGGCGATGGAGGAGAGTTTCCTGCGGAAGGTGGGTCCATAAATGGCGAGAGAGAACCAGTGGACTGCGTCAAAGTAGTCCTCGAGCAATGAATACATCATCTCCGTCGGCGGTAAATCCTGACCTAGTATGGAAGAAATGGGAAGCCATTGACCGACAGTCGCTGTGCGCCGCTTGGCAACGCTGGTGCTCGCTCGGTAGGCCTGGAATGGTAGGCGTGGCTTGCTCATCGATATGCTGCCTACCAAGTTCGCAGAATTATTGAACAATCCCCATGGTGGATTCCGCTTCGCCGTAGTCGATTGCAGAATGTGTAGCACGGCCGTCTGTAGTTATACGGCTGTCATTGTTACTAGACTCCGCTGGTGCAGCCTCATTGCCGGGGTCATCGAGACTTTCTGAGATCTGGTCAGCGGTGGCTGTTGATGCGCTTCTCTGTGGCTGGCAACTTCTCAGAGCCCTCTTGAACTGCTAATCGTTAGCGTACTTAAATCCTAGGCAATGATTCCGTCTCTAGCGACTTACTTCCGACTAGCGGGAAGGGATTGGCAACTCACTTTTGCTCGTGCACAAAGCGAGCAAGGTCGGAAGGGATCACACTGTAGACCAACACAAGCATAAGTAACAGCGTCAGTGGTCTCTCAGAAAAGAGCATTGGAAAAGGTCTGATGGAAATCCATACCCGAGTCTTGTGACGGCGGCATCTCTCGCACGCACTACCGACTCGCGTCGGCAATGATGAGTGAGTCAGAGTGTATTTCAAGTATCTACCAGACTCCAAAGGATATTCTTGGCGGAGCTGTTCTGATGGATGATCAGACACATGAGGAAAGTCCGATGCCGGTAGCGGACCGCGGAATGCAGGAAACAGCATCCGGTGGAAATTCGCACGTTTTTCTCCAGTTTGTTGATTGTTCTCAATCTCTCGCACTACTATGTCGCAGCCTGCTGCCTGAGGCATGCACATCGGAAGCGTCCTGGTCATGTGACTCTTCCCTGTCCTCGAGTATAAGTGTATAACTTCGAGTCTTCGAGATTAATGGAAAACCATGACTTTGGAACACAACAGAATAGTTCATCGAGGTGGTCCTTGCTTCAAATGTCTACAGACCGGACTGTTATTTTAGATATCTGAGTGGAGGCGAGAGTAGTCAGTTCCACCTTAAGTTCACCGTAGGTCTATCTCAAAGTAACTATATATAAAGTTTCAGACGCGCACAAAAGCAGGTGGATAAAGTGGCGTATAACAAGCCAGAATAAATGATAGATAATATGTCTCTAGAGAAACATTAGTCAATCTGCATCGTCTACCCTCTTGCTATAGAGATCGAGGTGAGGTTTCAGATATGATAAGATGGTGTCCTACTCCTACACTCCTACTCATGCTGCAAACTCTGCACTTCGGCTAGATGTGCAGTTAAATTCAGCAGGACTCGACCATGGAGAGAGCGTATGGGTGAGATATCAGAGATTAATTTGATATACCCATTCTGAGTGCACTGGAAAGAGCCAGATGATAGTTATCTGAGTAGTAAGTGAGCGGCTGGAAGACTTATCTACACAAGTGATGGCACAGCTAATGCGACAAAATCAAGAAGTCCACCCATCTGACATTAAGATCAAACGCGGACATGTGAGGACCGTGGTGTGATATGTAAACAATTTTCAATGGTGAAGTGAATTTGACTAACACAAGTCACTTTCACCTCAGGAGTGTTTGACAAGAGGATACTTGTTTCCTTACCACAACACTCGACAACACCCAATCTCACCCATCTCACATCTTCAAGGATTTTGCCTCTTCTTACTATAATCATTCCTTACGTTGAGGTTCCATTTAGGACCTTCCATCATGAATCTTCTTTCCTTGCCTACCGAGCTTTTGCTGGAGATAGCGAAGCACCTCGAAAGTCAAGCGTGGCTTAACGCGTTTGCGCGCACAAACCGACATACCTTCAGCATCCTAAATTCCTACCTGCACCGATATAACGCAGATTACCAGCAACACACCGCTCTTGCCTTTGGCGCGTGTCGTGGACTTGAAAACGTCATCAGGCGATCTCTGGCGGCGAAGCCAGGCGACATCAACGCGAAAATCAGCTCGATTATACCAACCAGCGGCGAAGCGTTTCACACACCTGTTTGTTACGCACTACAACATGGGCAGACGCGAGTGCTTGAGCTACTTCTCGACGAGTATGGTGCCGATATTGAACAGCCCTGTTGCAAATCGATAACGCCACTGAACTGTGCCGTGGGTCTGGGAAAGCTCGACTTGATCAAAGTACTTATTGACAGAGGTGCGAACATACATGCGGGGGAAGGAGGTGGTCCCAGACCACTTCTTCAATCTGCTTTATCTGGTGATCTGGGATGTATGCAGTTTCTCATCGAAAAGGGCGCTGATGTCCATCAGACAGCACCTGCTGGGGGCCCAGGTGAAGCATGGTCCTGCCTTCATTTTATGGTGATACGCAGAAACATGGAGGGAGTCAAGTTCCTAGTGGAACTTGGGGTCGATTTAGACGCGGTGACGGTTCGAGGAATGACGCCCGTGAAACTTGCAGTGGAATGGGAGGGCGCCTTGGCCATCGCCTCGTACTTGCTTGAGTGCGGGGCTAGTGTTCCAGAAGATCAAGACTTCTTCGTTTCCTGTGCAAACAAAGGATACCTCGAGGGCCTTAAATTAGCCTTGGATAAGGTCGTTGCAATAGACAACGAAGACTCGAATGGTTATACAGCCCTCTCCGAGGCGACGGCGAACGGGCATGTCGAGGCTGTCCGTTTGTTGCTGGATCGAGGCGCCGGTGCCACCGTCGACACCATGGGCTCTGCTATCACTATAGCCGCCGGACATGACCTCCGCGGAGTTTTGGAGGTGCTTTTGGATCACGTTGATCAATCTGGCCGCGACCGGACGATGTGCCATGGAGATGCGTTACAGGTTGCGATGCGGAATGAACACTGGGACTGTGCAAAGGAGCTCTTGAACAAGGGTGCTAAAACGAACTTCAACGTTGATGATGAACTGCCCCTATCTTACGCTGCAAGGCTTGGCCAGGAAGAAATAGCACGACTTCTACTTGAGAAAGAAGCAGAGGCTGACGACGATCCGACTCTACTGTTTTGGGTCGTGAGGAACTTGACTATCGAGGTGCTCAAGCAACTGCTTGAGCGGGGCCTTGACCCCAATGCGTACTCTGAAGCCCTCCAGAAGGGTCGCCAGGCTATTCGGAAACGTTCTCGGAAGGGCTGGCTGCTGCCACCGCTGGCATGCGCTATGAGCCAGCGCTTTTACGACAAGGCGGAGCTTCTGCTAGATCATGGCGCTGATTTACGGCCCATCCACCGAGGGAAACAACACATTACCTTGGTCAACGCCACTCGGTCGATGAAGCGCACGTTTATTGCCAAGTTTCTTGATCGGGGTTTCGACGTCAACGAGAAGAGCGACACTGGGGAGACGCCTCTCTCAGTAGCTGTGAGAGCTGACAACGTCGAAGTCGTCGAGTTTCTCCTCCGTCGCGGGGCGGACACCAATATTCGCATAGGACCATCTCCGTCTGTTCTATCATTGGCCATGCGAAAGGGCCACTCCGAGGTAGCCGACGTTCTTCGGAAGCACGGTGCGAAGGAAATGTGCGAGGAAATGGATGTCGATGCTGAGGATGACTCTCTGGCTGGTGTGGCTGAATTGCTGTCGTCAGAGTGAAGTTTCATCCCAGTACATGGCGCATTGTTTATGCTCATTCTCTTTCACCCATAATGAACACTTTTTTTCCAGGGGCAGTCCCTGCTGCGGAAGTTTCTAAAGAGAGCCCAACATGATCCAGGGGCTTCTCTATCTCATCTTCATCAATGTGTCTGAACTGTTCTGCTGGAATAACCTGTTCAAAGCGCGTCATATGGATGTTTCCCCGGCATACTGTTGACCTAGTTCAAGGAACTGAGAGAACCATCAGTTAGCAAACTTGGATGAACTAGCCTCCCGTGCTTCATGATTATTTCACTGAAGAACCTGATCTTGGTACAGAGCTAGTGGAAAGAAAAGTTGAAAAGTATCATCTGATGGTCACCGGTTAGGATCACAGCGATATTGCCATGGACAGCTGTGTACTTGGGTCTGTACTCCGGGGGAAGCCAGAAATGGTTCTGACCATTCCACGTGATCCAATTATTCTTAATGAAGATTCCAGGGGTGTGCGGTTTCTTATCATCGTTCTCGTCGGCCGACTTGGTAACAGGGCCAAGAGAAAGAGCGCCTAAGGGTGTGTTGAGATACCGGTCATCGCTTGAAAATGAGAGGCTTGTTATGCCAGGGGTGCCATTGAGAACGTGTATGCACTGTCCAGTGAAAGGGTTCCAAAGTCGCAGAGAGTTATAATCTGAATCGGATCTCGAGTAGAACCAATCGCGTTCAGGATCACCTGATGCTGACGCGAGTAACCTGCCATCGCGGGAAAAAGCCATCGCAGAAATAGCGGTAACATGGCCCCTAAGTGTCTGCAGACACTGCCCAGTGGATACATCCCAAAGCCAGGCTGTTTCACCACAAGACGACGCCACGTAGAAACCATCCGGACAGAAAGTAATTGCATATCCATCTCCATAAAATCTGTCAGGTGGACTAGTCTGTAGTGTCTGCAAGCAATGACCAGTTGACATATCAAAGATCTGGAGCAATGAATCACCAGATAGTGATGCAAATTTGTCTCCATCTGGTGAGAAGATCGCCGCTTTAATCCAGCCTTTAGGGTCGTTTAATGGCTGCAAATCCTCTCCGTTGGATGGGTTCCAGATCAGTATCGCGTTACCACGATGTATATCTTTCTCATCAGAATGAGTGATTAACATGATCTTCTCTCCGTCTGGTGAGAAATGAATCGACGTGGTTACATGGGCAGTAAATGTCTGCAAACACTCTCCGTTGGATGGATTCCAGATCAGTATCTGGTTATGATGACCGATTAATGCGATCTTCTCTCCGTCAGGTGAAATCGTAATCGTGCTTGGCCAGCGTGCATGGTAATGTAATGTCTGCAGCAGCTGTCCTGTGGATAAATCCCAGAGGCGTATTGTGTTCTCATCGCTCGACGCAAGTTTTTCTCCATCAGGTAAAATAGCAACTGAATTGACCCGGCTTGTATGACCATGTAATGTCCTCAGGTGCTCTCCCGTAGATAGATCCCAAAGGTGTATTGTCTTATCGGTCTGTGATACCAGTTTCTTGCCATCATGCGATGGAGCGAAATATGCAATATCACTCTCATTTTGAGCTATTGCCTGGCCCTGCTCGGCTGACGTGCTCCAAAGTATTATTCTATCATCCAATGCTGCCGATGCGAGTAGAGTGTCACTGTTATTCGAGGAAGGTGAGAAAGCGACCGAGTGGACCCAGCTACTATGCCCTTTCATTTTCTGCAGGCATTGTCTAGTTAATGGGTTCCAAAGCCACACACTGTTGTCATGGCTTGATGATGCCAGTGTTTTACCATCAGGCGAGAACGCAACGTCATAAACATTACCATGATGCTGAAGTATCGCCAGGCAGTGTCCATCCAAAGGATCCCATAGCCGCACTGAATCATCCCATGACGCGGATGCGAGTATCTTTCCATTAGGGGAGAAAGAAATTGCGGTCACATTGTCGGAATGGCCTTGGAGTATATGTAGGCTTTGTCCGGTCATTGGGTTCCACAGCTGTACATTGGACGCGCAGAGGTGCGTTATATTACTTTTGTCTCCATATGCTGATGCAAGAATCTCTCCATCACAGGAAAAGGCAAGGACCGTACGGTGCTCCTCATCATTAGTTTTGAAATCCTGTAGGCACTTGGCAGTTGTTGAATCCCAAATCCGTATGCTGCCATCATCTGATACTGATGCAAGTATACTTGCAAAACGTGGAGCAGGTGAAAAGGCAACTGCGTGAACACAGTCTGTTGTGGGGTCACCTGACTGCTTAGTCAGCCCACTAGCTCACCAGCCCCTTTTCTCCTGCACAGTGAGGCTTCCCTAGATAGTAAATCTAATTATCTCTATACTACTACTATATTAGGTTATAATCCCTATTTCTCTTCTAATTTAAGCTAAATTAAAGCTATTTAAACATGTCTACTAATTTAATTAATTAATTAGATAATTAGAATACTGCCCCTATAAAGAAGGCTAAGATAACTAGTAATTTAAAGCTTATCTTTAGATCTAGCTAAACTAATCTTTCTACTAGAATTAAGATCTTAGAGACTTAGGCTACTAATCTAATAAAAAAAGATATTAAATTTAGATCTTTATTAATATTAAATAAAGATAATAATCTAGATAATTAGATAATATATATTTAGATAAATCTAGATCTATTTAATTTAATCTAATTAATTAATTTAATTAAGCCCTAGTTAAAGCTAAATAATCTAGTCTATAAAAGATAGTAATTTCTCTCTAAATATATTTATCTCTAATTAATAACTAATATTTTAACTAATCTTATATATTTAGTTAGGGAATTAATATTATTATAAGAATTTACTAATAAGATTATATCTACTTTAACTTATATATTATAGAGAAGAGGTATTAATTATATCTAAACTATATAAAAGAGCTTAATCTATATTTAATAAAATAATTTCACTACTATAAGCTACTTTATTAATAAGCTAATTTATTAAATTAATATATTAAATAATCTAGGATATAAGATTAAGCTCTATATAATATTTATTATACTAATTTAGAATCTATAGCTTAAACTAGATTAATAATATTAAGCTCTTATAATAAGCTTCTAGTAGCTAGATCTTACTAAAATAATTAATTATACTAAATTTCTCTATATTTACTAGAATACTAAAGATTAGATAATTATTTTAAATTATAGTTTAGTAGTAGCCTTATTAGTTAAGTAACTAATAATATTATCTATATATATAGTAAACTAGAAGAAGTCTAATAAATAAGTAGTAAATAAAGATATTATTAAATAAAGAGGCCCTAAATAAAATAAAGATATCTAGAAATAGATATCTAATTAGCTTACTAAAGATAAGTCTAATAGTAAGTATACTTACTACTAAAATATCTAGTATAAACTAATTAAATACTTCTATTTAAACCTAGAGATATAAACTAAGAACTAGAAACTAAAAAAAGATATATAAGCTATACTAGCTACTAGTAAATCTATTAATATAATAAATATAGTAGTAGAATTATCTAATAAAAATAAAATACTAGTCTAAGGGTTTAGTAGAGCTGTAGTAGTAAGTAAGCTAATAAAATTATATAATAAAGTAAATTATAGGAAAGCCTACTTAATATTAAGATATCTATTTAATTAAATTATAGATATAAGTACTAGCAGCTATATCTTTAATAATTTAAATAACTTTATTAACTATACTCTATAGTTAGTTAATAAGAAGCTATATATATATAGCTTAAGTATTAGTACTAAGAGAAGAACTTTAAATAAAGGCACTACTTATCTATATCTTAAAGATAAAGATAATATTAAGTTTTTATATTATTATAACCCTATATTACTATACTATCTATTTTTAGTACTATTAGCTAAGAAATTAATAGATATCTATTACTAGCTAGAAGATAATATTATTTAAAGACTTTTAAATAATAAAATAGTTAGCTATATTTATAAGGCTTAGAATATCCTATAGCTTAAGCTAGCTACTCTATCTATTACTATAGTAGCTAATAAGATACTATATTATCTTCTATATTATTAATTAAATTATATTAGTATTACCTAAATAGCTATAACTCTTAGATATAATAGTAAATTCTAGATATATAAAGATTTAGATCTACACTACCCTTTATATTAATTAGTTAAGACTAAATAAAAAATTAGCTAAGAACTAATACTATAGACTAAATATATTAGTGATATTATTTATTTTAATATATTTAGTTTTTGTAGCGGGCAGGGCCTGCTGAGTGCTCAAGCTTACTAAGCACTTGTGATCTTCCTTTAGCCCTAGCTGAAATTATAAAGCCCTAGCCAGGGCAGTAGTAATCATATAATCTTAGTTATTATTTATACACTCCTTATTATATTTAACTACTGTGATCTAGTTAGATTCCTTAATAATTTCTTATTATCTAAATCTAGATTATAGATTTCAAGGCTTCTAGCCTATGATATTAGAAATTGCTTGCTAAAATGAATGAATAAATCTAATAAAAAAAAGTAAATAAATAAATAAACTTAATAAGAAGTAAATAAATAGATAAATTAATAAGTAGTATACTAAGCTAGATAGCTAAATAGAACCAGTAAAAGATAACTATATCTATAGAATTAGATGAATAGAACTAAATAAGATAACTAATTAGCTAAGATAGCTAAATT
>JAKLNT010000059.1:0-178447 GCA_022814375.1 Aspergillus quadricinctus | reverse complement strand
ACCTTTATTAATAGAACCCTAAGCACTAAGATAAAGATATAATTAGTTAATATAGTTAAGAAATTAAGCTTTAAGAAATACTGTTAGTAGTTATAGATGATTATAGACTAAGTTAAAGCTCTCTATATATAAGGGGTGGCCTAAGCTAAGTAGTAAGGAAGGAATATAACCTTTATAAGCTATAGCCACACTATCTATATATCTATCTTTTCTATACCCCTAGCACCCATTATTATAAGTGCAGCCAACTCTATAGATTAGGAACTAATTACTATAACTCTAGCTTATTAGTATCACTATATAAAGTAGGTTAATAAAGCAGAGATAATCTACTACTATATTAAGAGAAGATGCCTATACTACAGAGCTATAGACTATATAATTAAGAGATGCTAGTATCTTAGTGCTATTCCTCTATAAAGTAGAGAAATAAGATAGCCCTATACCTCCTATACTATTAGACTAATACTTAAAGATAATAAAGTAGATAAGTAGGCCCTAGAGTCTACTAATAAAGTAAGTAAATTAGAAAACTAGTTACTTCTATAAAGAGACTCCTGTAGGGGCCTATTAAATAGTTAATATAACTAGAAAGCTGGTGTTAATCATATCCTAAGGAAGATATACTTACTAATTATAGAAAGTTTTACTAGGCTATTAGATTCAACACCCTAGAATTTATTATATTTAGAATTATTAATAAAGAATATAATTATAGAATTCTCCCTAATATTAGATATATATCTTACATAGTTATAGCTAAATACTTTATCTAGAAGCTATAACTAGAGCAGATTAAGATTAAGCTAATAACCTTAGAGAACTATATTAATATAATAAGTAGTGTTATCTTAGCAATTACATACTTCTTACTAAATATTAGAGGGAACTATTAATACATAGTTTATATATATCTAATGCCTAAGCTAGGTAATGGGACCAACCTAATCTTAGGGACTTTATAAATAGTATACTAGAAGATAACTATAGAAGTAAAAAGACCCTAATTAAAATTTACTAATAGATTAATTATTAAAAGTATTAAGAATAAACTAAAGCTAGTAGTAAAGTAGATTAGTGCCTAAGGATTTATAGTTTATAATTAGTAGCAGAAGAAAGATAGGATAATATAGATCTTTATTATTAGTATTAAGGATATTAAAAAGACTTTATAGATAAAGAAGTATTCTAATCCTATTATAAAGCTGCTAGTGCATTACTATGAGTTTCTAAAAATATTTAACTAAAAGAAGACTAATAAACTACTGCTGCACTGTCTAGATATAGATTACTATATTAAATTAGTTAAGAATAAAAAGAGAAGGGTAATAGAACTACTTTAGGGACTACTATATAGTATATTATAAAGGGAGCTTCTAGTATTATAGAAGATGTTAATAGAACTATTAGAGAAGGGCTTTATCTATATTAGTAGCTCAGCTACTATAGTGCTAGTACTATTTATCTATAAATTAGATAGTAGGCTATAATTCTATATTAATTACTATACTCTAAATATAATTATAAAGAAAGATTGCTACCTACTCCCCTTAATTAATAAGATCTTAGAGTATATCTTAAAGATAAAGTAGTTTATTAAGTTAGATGTGATTACTGCCTTCTATAAGATCTAGATTATCTTTAGAGATAAATAGCTAACAGCCTTCTATATATAATTTAGTCTATTTAAATAGCTAGTTACACCCTTTGGGCTAGTAAATATACTAAGCACCTTCTAATAGTATATTAATTAAATACTCTAGGACTTCTTAGATAAATTTGCCTCTATATATATTAATAATATATTAATCTTTACTAATAAGTTACTAGTAAAGTATTAATAATATATCTATTAAATACTAGAGTGTCTGAAGAATGCAGGCTTATAGTTAGATATTAATAAGTATAAGTTTAAGATTAAGAGCACAAAGTACCTTAGATTTATAATAGAAGCTAGTAAAGGTATGTAGATAAACCCTAATAAGATAAAAGCTATATTAGAATAGTAAGCTTCTATCTCTACTTATAGTATACAGTTATTCCTAGGCTTTATAAACTTCTATTAATAATTTATATAAAACTTCTTAGATATAGTACAGCCACTGATAGTGTTAATATATAAAGAAGCCTCCTTTATATAAAGAAAGGAATAAGCTATAATTTTTAAATTATTAAAGAAAATATTTACTATAGCCCTAATTCTTATATAATTTAATCCTAATAGGAGGATAGTAGTTAAGATAGATACTTTAAATTAGATAATAGGAGCTACTATATTACAATATAATAATAATAGTATATTAAGACTAGTTACTTATATCTTAAGGAAGAATATACTAGCAGAATATAACTACAAGATTTATAATAAGGAACTACTAGCTATTATTAATATCCTTAAGAAATAGGAATTAGAGCTAATCAGCCTGCTATAATTTAAATTTATTATAAATTATTATAACCTTAAATACTTTAAGATGGTCTGTAGGCTTAATAAATAGTAAATATATTAGTTATATATATTAAATAGATTTAATTATAAGATGTACTACTAGCCTGGGAAATTAAATATATACCCTAATACCCTATTGTGTAGGGAATAAGATATACTAAAAGATATAGAAGATAACTAGTTTAAGGCCTATAATTACTACCTAGTACTCTTAAAGATTATTACTAGCTATATATATATGCAAATATCCCATGCTTATAAATTAGTATCTAAGATAGGCAAGGGCCTGCTAAATAAATATAGTAATTAATATTATAATTAACCTAGCTATATAATTTTATATATAACACCTATAATAATGACACCCTTACTACTAAAAGATTAGTAGAGAATAGCTAAGTATAATAATATTACCCTAGAAGAAATATAATAAGTACTTAGAGAGGGAGCTACTAAGTTCCCTACTAAGTTATATATATAGGTGTTAATTACTAAATGCTTACTATTGCTAGACAGCTACCTATTATATTAAGAGTATAAATAGATCCCTAATTCCAAACTATTATAAATAAGAATCTTATAAGAAACCTATAACTCTATATTAACTAGTCACTCTAAGAAGAATATACTATATATAATAATTACCTAAAACTTCTACTGGCTAGAGCTATCTATAGATATCTAATAATTTATATAGAACTATAATAAATATAGCACTAACTATATATAATATAAGTACTACTAGAGACTCTTAAAACTATTACTAATCCTAGACTATAAATAGTGTAAGATTACTATTAATTTTATTATAAAACTTCCCATCTTCAATAGCTGCAAGGACATAATAGTTATTAGTAATAGACTTAGAAAAGAGGTGATCTTAGTGCTATATAAATAAATAGACTCTAAGATAGTAATATAGCTTATAATAAATTAGTTTATTAGATATTATAGTATTCTTAGTGTGATTATATTAGACTATAGCCTATAGTTTATTAGTAAGTTTTAGAAGTACTTTTATAAGCAGCTATATATCTAGTAATAGTTATTAACTATATTCTATCTACAGACTGATGGGCAGATTAAATATATAAATACTATATTAGAAGCCTATCTATAGAACTTCTATAATTATATATAGTCTAATTAGAAGTTACTACTATTAATAGTATAGCTTATAATTAATAGCTAAGATACTATAAGTACTAGAGTTAGCCTATTCTTCCTAGACTATAGATATAATATTAAACTACTTAAGCTTAAAGTATTAGATTAAGAGGCTACTACTACTGCTATAGCTTGCTTAGTAAGGGATAAAGTTAATATAATTATTATAAAGATAAAGAAAGCTACTAAAATAGCCTAATCTAAGCTTACTATAGCTTAGTAATAGTAGGAGAAGTATTTAAATTAAATCTACTTAGTAAGCCTATAATATACTATTAATTTAAAGGTATAGCTTAACTTATAAAATATCTAGATAGATTATCTAAGCTAAAAGCTTAATATACAGTATATAAAGTTTATAATCCTTAAAGCTATTAGATTATACATCTACTAACTAGATATATCACTAGATATATATAATATATTCTATATTAGCCTGCTATGCCCTACTTCTAATAATCTATTCCTAAGCTAGTTAAATAATAATTACTAGCCACTACTAATATTAGTTAATGGCGAAGCTGAGTACATTATTAAAGAGATTATAGATAAGTATAAGAAATATATTAGATAAGGCCGCCGCACAGAGTACTTGATTAAATAGGTAGGCTATAAATACCCTATATAGAAGCTAGCTACTAATCTCACTAATATAGCAGTGCTGGAGGTGTAGAAGAATAGACTCACTATTTTTAGCTCTAGCTAAGTCTATTAAAAGGGGGTGATGATTTTAGTGCCAGCCAGAGACATCTAATTTAGAAAAGAGGGGGGATAGTATAGTAAGCAGGGCCTGCTAAGTGCTTAAGCTTACTAAGTACTTATAATCTTTCTTCAGCCCTAGCTAAAATCATAAAACCCTAGCTAAGGTAGTAGTTATTATATAATCTCAGTTACTATTCACACACTCCTTATTATATTTGACTGCTATAATCTAGTTAGACTCCTTAGTAATTTCTTACCATCCAAATCTAGGTTATAGATTTCAAGGCTTCTAGCCTGTGACAATTAGTAGAAGTTACTTTTATATTAGAATGCTATATAAGTATACTCTTAACTTTTTAGATTAAGAAGTATAGCTTTTATCTAAACCAGTATACTAATATTATTAAAGATTATATAGGAAACCTAATCTATTATATATAGAAGAGATTTAACTAAGAAGTAGTTAAATATAGTCCTATTAATAATACAGCTATATTTACTGTGAAGGTAATAGAGAAGTATTTATTATAACCTTACTAATTAACTATAATAAGTAAGAGATAGCACTAATAACTTACTTACTTTAGTAATAAAGCTATACTATATCTTAAAGAATTAGTAATAGATGTAAAAGTGATGAAATATAAGAAATCTATATATAAGATATGTAGATTAGTAAAGGCTAGCCAGAAGATATCTTATATATCTAGAGAGAGGGCTACTAAGCTATTTAATACTATCTATTTTAATCTAATTAGATTGCTATAAGTATATAATAGTGATTATTAGATTATTTATTTTATATATAAAGTAACTAACTATTATATGCTCTATATATATCCTAATAAGATATAGCTAAATAATCTTATATTAGACTTTATCACATAGGTAAAGACATAGTTTAGGATATAGATTAAAAAGCTCTTTTTAGATAATAAATAAATACTTAGAAATCATTATATTATTATTATAAATATTACTAGTATAGAGATCTTATATTCTATATCTTATATTAATAAGTAGAAGGGCCTGATTAAGTAAGTTAATTAAATAATTATTAAGATAGCTTACAGTATATATATTATTACTAGATTATTAGAGAAACTCTAGCTATAGATATACTAAGCTACTACCTATCTTTATAATTATTGCCTATATAGGGAGAAGGTAGTTGAGTAAGAAAAGAAGAAATAGATTTAGATTATACTCTATAAGAAGCTATATAGTAAGAAGCTATTAGTAGTAAATCTCTAAGTATTTAGCTATAGAGTATATATAATAATATATAAAGGTAAGTTACTAGACTCTAAGAAGCTTAATCTATATATCTAAGTAGGCTATCTTATAGGCTACACTACATTAAATATATAGAAAATTTAGGATCCCTTAAAGGATATAATTATAGAAGAAAGAGATATCTCTTTTAATAAAGATAAACTTTATAACCCTTACTAGCTATTCCATATAGTAGCTATATATATCTTAGAGCTGCCTATATTACTAGTTAAAGTCTATAAGCTACTAGATATTAATGATATACTAAGTTTAGTGGGTAGTAGAGAAGATAAGATTAATATTATTAAGGCTTAGAGGGTGAATAAGATTAATATTAATAAGCCTTACACTATATCTAATTTAGTAGTTACTATACTAAAAGAGATAGGTGGTAAGACTATAGTAGAAACTTCTAAATATTAATTTTAACTATTAATGCTAGATGCAACGCCTATTTATAATTTAATTAAGAATAATATTAATACTACACTATAATAAGCATTTATAAGTATATAGAATAATATATCTAGTAGTTGGGTTAATAGCCTATAGTATGACTCTATACCTAATTAATTAGAATTATATACTCTAAGATCTCTAATAAAAATTATAGATTCTTCTAAGCTGCAGACACCTATATAGTATCTTAATACTATACCTAAATTACCTTATAAAGATATTAAATATTCACCTTTAATATAGCTTATAAAAGAAGTGTAGTATATAAATAATAACCTTAATAATATAGAAGAGATCCTGTATTAACTAACTTATAGTATAAGTACTAATCTTTCTAAAAAGAATATTATTCTAGGAAAATAACTATATTAGCTATATAGATTTAGCCTATTTATAATTATAGAATAGAAAGAAAGCTTATAGAAGTATAGCTTAGTATTCTCTATATTTAAAGAAGGTATAGAATCAGGCCTTCTTCTAGTATTAAATAAGCTAATAAGATAAATTTATTATAATAAACTATCCTCTTCCCCTATAAACTAGAAAGAACTATAGAAATATTTACTTAAAGAACTTTTCTAAGCTGCTGTAGAGTTAAAATATAATATATTAGTAATTTATAGAACTTTTAAGAAGATATAGAGGTCTGTAAATAAATAGGTTATTCTATTAAAGTAGGTTTTTATCTATAAATTTAACTAAGATAGATATTTAATAAAGATAAAAGTATATATCTATATATAAGGTAATCTCTAGTAGATAACTAGAGAAGATATAGTAGCTATAACCCTTATAGTATATATATTCTATATACTTATAGTTATTACAGCTATATTTAATCTAGATATATAATAAATTAATACTCTTAATATATTTATTAATAATAAGCTTAATAAGAAAGTCTATATTTATATAGCTAATAGATTCTCTAAATATAGTTATATTTATTAGTTATAAAGAGCTCTCTATAGCCTATATAGATCTCTCTAGCTCTAGTAGAAGGAACTAATATAAGTATTTAAGGAATTAGATTTAAAGTAAGTTAACTATAATACTTACCTCTATATAGATAATAAGGTAGTAATCTTAGTATTTATTAATAATATCTTAATTCTATATAGGCCTAAGCATTATAAGTATACTAATAATCTAATCTAATATCTATAAGCTTGCTATAAATTCTATAATTTAGATAAGAGAGAAAGTTTTTTAAATATTAAGATTATATAAGATAGGATAAATCAGAAGCTTTAGCTTAGCTAGTGCATCTATATTAATAAAATTATTATTAAATATAATCTTAAGGTAACTAGAAGAAAGTCTTTAACCCTATCTAATAGCTATAATCTACACCCTTTTAATAGAATTACTTTAGTAGATTAGATATACCACTATTAATCTAAAGTAGGCTTTATTATCTACTTAGCAGTCATTATATATCTAGATATAGCTAAGATTATATTAGATTTAGTAAGATATCTTATAAATTTAGATCTAGAGCACTTTAACACTATTAATTATATAATTCTATATCTTAATACTACTACTAATTATACCCTAGAATATAGTGCTAATAGCCTTACTACTAATCTCTTTCTTATTATCAGTAATACTATATTTACTAACTATATAGATTATAAGAGTAGTAAGAGATATCTTATTAAGCTATTTAGAGTAGCTATAGACTAGTATACTAGGAAATAGTGCACTGTCACTATATCTATTATTAAGATAGAATTACTAGTAATCTTTAATATTATAAAGAATATATATTAGTAAAGGCATCTATTTCTTAATATTAGATTTAATCCTAAATAAGAGATCTCCATCCTATATAATAATAAGTAAATAGTTAGAATTCTTTATAATAATACTCTTACTATACAAACCAAGCTATGCTATATTAATATATACTAATATTAGCTTTATAAAAAGGTCTTATAGGGATAGATTACTATTAAATAGATTAAAATAGCCTATATATCTACTAATAAATTAATAAAAGTGCTTCTTTATAATAAGTATTAAGATTTCTATAAGATGGTTGGCCTTGTCAACTAATTATAAGCCTTAAAGATCTTAGAGCTACTTTACTAATCTAAGATTTATCTTACTAATTATATACTTATACTATTAATCCCTATGCCTTCCTCTTTAGGATATTAAATTTAATTTATCTTAGCCTGCTAACTAAGCTAGGGGGGTGTTTTAGTATATAGTACTGCTTACCTTTTTAGATAGTGTGATTCTAACCTATTATATTAATAGATTTCACTCCTTTTATCTAGCTAGATAAGCTTAGCTATGCTACTACTATTAGATAAAACCTCTGTATAAGATTCCAAATCCAGCAGTATAAAAGCCTTATTAGTATTACTAGATTAGAAAAGAATTAGACCTTTAGTACTTTTGCTTATATATGTAATTTGCTAAGTAATTGGAAATCTCATATAGTTCTAAGCTTTCCAACACTGTAGTAGGGCTGGTGTATTTCAAAAATTTTCGTCTAAATGTCAGAAATTCATGAAATGGCCTGTTTTTTAAAATGTCGTCTGACAAATGCACATGATAAAAGTGGATACCTATTGCAGCCAATCAGAAGGCTAGCTTCCTTCATCCAACCAATCAGAGTAGGTAGATTTTCTGATTACCTAACTCCCTACCAGAGCCTCCCGACCGACGAAGAAATAGGGGAGTAATAGTATATTCATAGTCAAAATATATATCTTCAATGTTAATGCAATGAAAGTATATATAAGTCTAAGTAATTATCCTATTAAAAAGAACTCTGATAAGAATATCATTAATTACAATGTAATGTTATATAGATATATATAGTTTGAATATCCCCTAACTTTCTTAAGCTATGTAGCCTGCACAGTGCACACAGAGTAGACACTATATAGCCTATACCACTGCCAAAGCTTATATATATTAAATATTTATATATGTTTAATAAGCAGCTAGTTAGTCTAGTTGGTTAGGCTTTTTTTTTAACACTTTCTAGGTCACTGGATCGAGCCCCGGAATGATTAATTTCATTATTTTTTTTCTATTTTAAGGGGGTGGCAGCTGTGTCGCTAGACCCCCCTATTTTACTAGTAAAAAGTGGGGCGGAAAGACAGGTTTTAAATTTCATGAAACTCTGCCTAAATTTCATGAAATTCATGACATTTTGACATTTTGAAAACCAGCCCTAGTCTGTAGTAGTAGTAGGAGGAGGAGGAGCAGTCTTTGCATCTACTTCTGTACCTCTCTAGATATCCTTTTATATTTGAATGCACACTACCTATGAGCATGACTGAATCAACTGTTCTTGACTAGTCCTGACCATTTCTAGGTGTAGAGTCATGCTTCATGGCATCCTCCAGGAATATATATCTCTCCACCGGCAGAATTCTCATCTATCAATCACTCTCTGACAATGCCATCATCTGAGGACCTTGTTACCCTGAGGAGTATTAACTGATATCTATTGGTCCTATGGAATAGTAACAACAACTACTACTACTGCAGCTCAGAGACGTGTGACACACAGAATGGCTGACGTCAGGACACGTTGCAGGCCATTATCAGCAACCACAAGGGACTGAAGGGAGAGAAAACATCTGTTGAATTCCTCGATACTCTTTTCCCTCTATTTGTCCATAATACTGTAGCTATGGTCGCTTGTGAAACTACCTGATATCGTAAAGGATCCGTATAATGGGAGGTGGTGATCGATTTCCCGATCGGCCGCCCGTGTCTCAGCAGCTCCTCCAGCCCCTCCTCCTTCCCTCCTCCTCCTCCTCCTCCTCCTCCTCCTCCTCGCTCATTCAACCCTCTGCTAACCGACGACATCTTCACGCTGTAGTCGAACTGGGCAGGTAAGCATCCTTTATCTTAGTCTTCATCTCAACCAGCCTGCCAGCCTGCTAACTTCTGTCCAGCAACGGAATACGATGCTCCGTCTCCGACCTCTCCCACCCGACCGCGCGCATCCTGCCGACCGTCTACAAGCGTCGGGTCGACATTTCCCTCTACGATGCCCAGTTTGACGACGACACCGGCTGTCAAATCCCCATTCCCCACCATGTTATCAAATCGGTAGTCGGTGCCATCGTTCGCTTCCAAATTACGTGTGCGCAGATCGGTGTCCCCCCGGAGAACATCCGCATCATTGCGACCGAAGCCACCCGCACCGCACTCAATGCAAAAGAGTTTGTGGATGCCATCCGCCAGGCCACCAACGTCTCGGTTGAGACTCTGCCCAAAGAACATGAAGGAACAATCGGTGCGTGGGGAATTGCCAGTAGCTTCTCCGACATCGAAGGACTGGCCATGGATCTGGGGGGAGGGAGTATGCAGATGACCTGGATTGTCTCACATGCGGGTAACGTCCGCATCAGCCCCAAGGGCTCGTTCAGTTTTCCCTACGGAGCAGCCGCCTTGACACAGAAGCTGAATCAGCTGCGGAGGGGGAAGAGTCCAGACGAGGCGCGTCAGGCGGAGGAGGCCTTCCGCCGCGAGATGGAGAGCAATTTCCGCATGGCGTTTGAACAGCTCGAGATTCCTGATACGCTGGTGAAAAAAGCTCGGAAAGAGGGAGGCTTCCCTCTCTATTTGTCAGGGGGAGGGTTTCGGGGTTGGGGATATCTCCTGCTTTACCTGCATCAGGTTCGCAGGCACTATTATCCGATCTCCATCATCAACGGCTTCTCCGCTCCCAAGGAGGACTTTGAAGACACCGAAGTCCTCAAAAAGGTCGCCCGGACCGCCCGCGACATCTTCCGCGTCTCCGACCGCCGTCGAGAACAGGTCCCCTCGGTCGCATTCCTGATCAACGTATTGGCCGAAGCGGTGCCATACGGCATCAAGGAAGCTCACTTCTGCCAGGGCGGCGTCCGGGAGGGCGTTCTCTTCCGGGACATTCCTCCCTTTGTTCGACAGCAGGATCCGCTAGAGGTAGCGACCACCGCGTTTGCCCGGCCGTCCGCGCAGATGATCGCCTACCTGATGTTTGGCGCCATCCCCAAACCCACCGAAGAGAGGATCTTCCCTGCGTCAATCCGCGGGACCATGATCCAGGCCTTTGCCAATGCGCTGTTTGTCCACGCCGCCATGTCCAAGGAGTTATCCTCGACTGCCGCCCTGTACAGCACCAGCGCCGGCCTCCTCGCCTCCACACACGGCATCCCCCATGCTGACCGGGCGCGCCTGTCGTTGATGCTACAAGAGCGATATGGAGGGGAGCTGCCCCCGCGGGAGAAAGATTTCAAGCACCGATTGCGGGACCTGCTGACACGCGAGGAGGTCTGGTGGATCCGATACTTGGGGAAGCTGGGACTGGTGATTGCCCGACTCTATCCCGTTGGAGTGATTGACCCGGCCCGACCGCGCATCGCAACCCAGGCACGATGGGCCAGTAATCTGGGCAAGCGCGGCGACAAGAAAGGCATTGAGCTGCAATTCTCGGTGCAAAAGGTGGAGTTTGACCCTACGCAGTTGAAGTCCGAACTGGAGCGGGATATTCGCAAGATCCACAAGGTAGGCAAGAGGAAGAATTGGATTGGGGGGAGAGATGGCTGGGGGATGAAGGTCAAGGTAGTTGTAGCCGAGGAGATGCTTTGATATCATTCTGTGGAATCTTCCTGAATCAATGCCAGTCCTAGCTGGCGAGTCTTCCTCAAGAGGGTCACTACTACTCGCCGTCTGCCAATGTGTGTAGATGTCAGCATCCGGGGTAACTCGGCAAGTTGCGGTGTCTTCACTGGCAGGAATACTTTCCCGGCAAAGCCTAGCAAATTCAAAAATTGTATATTCGCAATATACGCTTTGTGCACTTCAGCTTAAATGCTTCGTGGACCAACAACGCCCTGTCAAGGGCTTTAACCCGCCGCCAGCCCTATTCTCAGGTTCGCCAATAGCGTTGCAATCATGCACAGAGTTATTCGCATTTGGTTTGAAGAACGGCTCATTTGACATCGAAACGTCAACGCTCTCCTTACGCTCTTCAGCTCCACGGTGCATGGCAGCCAGCCCGTCGAATCTCTTTTATGTGCTGCCACTCCAAATCCATCAAGAGATCAGAAAGCGTATATATCACGCCCCGCTTCGACGCCATGTTTGGGCAGGCCGTACCCCACAGTGCCGATTGCCAGCGTGGCAGTGGATTCAAGCCGTGCATGTACCGAGTAGAGCAGAAATGAAACAACGGACATTCTCCCAGCGCACAATTCCTATGACGGTGTGAGTTTCCTAGGCTGATTAGCCATTATCCTAGCAAGATGGCTATGATATTTATGCCCTGGTGATACACAAAAGAAGCACGGTACGTTAAGAGTCACGATCACCCCTGCCCAGCGAACCCTAAACAAGCGGTGAGTTGCGCCGTAATGGGGACCCGATCAGCCTCGTGCAGAACAGGACACTCCACCAGGCTGATTTGGGACTCGGGAGACACATCATACAGCAGTTGTTAGGCACGATCCCAAGGCTGGCCAATCGGGTTTATGGCTGCATGCAATCTGACGTATCTTGTCTGATTTGGATCAATAGGACGTGATCGTTGTGGGTTTCATCCGCTGATGCGGATCATTCTCCAATTGAATATAACAGGGACCACAACCCAGGAGAGTCCTTTCAACGGCATCATTTAAGCTCTCGAGAATGGAATCGATCGCCCCTACTGCGCTGGTCATCGTTCTACTTGTGTGGTGTTGTTTCCATCTGATACGCCGTCGAACATCCCATCTCCCTTTGCCTCCAGGTCCCACCCTTCTCTCCGGACCATTTCCCGAGAAAGACATCGCGACCACATTTCGAAAATGGAATAAACAGTACGGCCCTGTAGTCAGCTTCAAGATTGGAAGCCGTACATTTGTCGTCCTCGGAACCCGGCAAGCCGCGCAGGATCTGCTGGAGAAGCGAGGCAGCATCTACAGTTCTCGACCCCCCTCAGTATGGATGGACAAGTACCTCAACAAGGGACTGGCGGCAGCATTCATGCCGTATGGCCCTGAATGGAGGTTGAACCGCCGGTTGCATGGCTCCCTGCTGAGTGCTCATCACACAAATGCATATCGTTATTTGCAAGATATCCAAAGCAAGCATCTCCTGCACGAGTTTCTCTCCACCAATGATTTCTCCCACTGTTTTCATCAATACACGTCGAATGTGATGTTTACTCTGGTGTACGGAAAAGGAAGAGGTAAGGACGACAATGATCACAGAAGATTGGAGCAGATCAACGAATTGGCCGGTTTTGTGTTGCAAGGGGCGTCGTTCTGGACTATCTTGATCGACTTGTTCCCCGTTCTCGACCGCCTACCCCGAACTTTCTGGAAATGGAGAACAGAGGCGGCTAGACTCCATGATAGGACCATGAGTGTGTATCGCGAATGCTGCGAGGAGGCTCTTGCGGCAGAGTGCTGGAACTGGAGCAAAGAAGTCACGCGGAAACCGGATGTTATGCAGCTCCCTTGGGACAATGTATGTTACTCGCTTGGGGAACTGTACGTGGCAGGTATTCATACGACCAAAATGGTGCTGGAGCTATTCGTCATGGTGAGCATATTGTATCCCGACGTGGCAATCAAGGCACAGCAGGAGCTGGATTCGGTGGTAGGCGCAGATCGATTGCCGTCATTCGACGACATGGAAAGTTTGCCGTATATCAATGCGATCATTTCGGAGCTGCTGCGATGGCGGCCAATATCCCCGATTGCCGTGCCACATGCGGCGATACAAGACGACGAGTACATGGGGTATTTCATCCCCCGAGGGGCGACGGTCATTGCCAATCAATTCGGTATGAACATGGACGATGCATTGTTCAATGATCCTTCCAGCTTTTACCCCGAACGGTATGTGGAGAATCCGGAACTGCCTGTGTCGGCGTTTGGGTTTGGCCGGAGAGCGTGTCCAGGTCATCGCCTGGCGCGATCAAGCTTGTTCATTGTCATTTCGCGTTTACTTTGGGGTTTCAATATCACATCCGCAGGCAACCAGTCACTGGATGAGGAATCCCCGCCGGCTGCAGTCAAGGCCATATTTCGAGTGCGGAGTCCTCACAGACAAAAGATCATCGAAAAGAATTGGACTTTGGCAGAGAAGGATGAACGCATTATCCTGTCACAGATTGAATCTAGAATGCATGGCAATTGAAGAAATGGTGTTTCAGCTGCCGTGAAACTCCACATTCGGGGAAGTAGAACAAGGATGATTCAAGGACATCCTAATCTGTTTCCTTGCTTCAGAGGTTTTATTAGAAATGAGATGTCTGTAGGTAGACGCCAATCAGCTGTAGAGCGGACTCGGTTTGAATGCAACGGCCCTTAGCAGGGGGAGCATGTAACGCAACCAAACTACATGAAACAAAGTCCCGAGCATAAGCCGTGCAAGATTCAAGGATTAGCAACTAAGCTTTGAACAAGAGTCCGATGTCTACTGGTTGAGGCGGGGATTTGTATTCACTTTCTTCATGCATAAGCATTCACTCCCAGACAGAGGAGACGCTTCTGGCAGACTTTCTCTAGAAATCTATAAGAGAGGTAGATCTCTCCTTTGACGCTCTGGACCTACACCTTTACTGCTCATTGAACTTCCCTCCCCTACTCCAATTCGTTCTTTGACAAGGCCATGCCTGAAGTTGCTTCCGCCCTCGAGACCCAGGTGGTCGACATCCAGGAAGAGTCAGACCCTCGAGCCGAAGACAAATTTCGCACTGTTCTTCTTGGCGATGGCCCCCAGAAAGACGTCTTGGCTCATATTTTCTACACAAAAGTAGCAGAGGATGGAGCCAAGCCTACCGAGAAAGACCTGCCGTTCCTGAAGCCCGAGTTCACAGACGACAGAACAGTCGTTATTCATGATGCTCGTGGCCTCGACAAGACCGTCGACCAGAACGGATTCGAGTACTTCAGCCATCCGAAACCAGATGCCGACTATTCCAACGACGACAGTATCAAACGGGCCTACTATCCGCCCATGATGCAGATGATCAAGGAGAAGTAAGTATCTACAATCACCGATCCCCCCCTTCTTCATCCTGACGCGAATAGATTCGGCGCTTCCGAAGTGATGATCTTCAACCACCGCGTCCGCAACGTTCCCTACAGCACCCAATATGGCACCGATTACAATTCGTACACTGGTCCCGTGCTCCGACCACATGTCGATTTCGCCCCCGTCCACGCCCCGATGTTCATCAAGAGAATCCGACCACAGACATACCAGGAGTACGAAGGGCGACGATGGCAAGTCATCAACTTCTGGCGTCCACTCAGCACCGTCCTGCGGGACCCTCTCGCCGTGGCTGACGCACGCACCGTACCTGAAACGGATGAACTCGTGCACGTCGCCTACCCGGATACACCGTATGAGACCAAGTCCTTTCTCACCATGGGAGGGGTGGAGGGGATGCATCAGTGGTACTACTATCCAGAGCAGAAGCCAGATGAGGTGCTGGCGTTCAAGATTTACGATAGTGCGCCGAAGCATGCTGATGCACGAATCGTTCCTCATACGAGCTTTCGGTGGTTGGATGTGCAGGATGCTCCGACGCGGTACAGCATCGAAGTGAGGTGTTTCCTTGCGTATGACTATGTTGATAGTCACTGCCGTTATGTTGACCGGGGCATGGGACAGTCAGGAATAGCGAATAGCTGATATTGTACCATTCTGTCTATTTCTGACGTATGCAATATGCGACCGATGATTCCATGCATCCAATGGCAGAGTCTGCTTACATTGATACGCTAGGGCACAATGAACATTGGATGCTGTATGCTCTCAATGCATAGGGTCCTGTGCAGCTGTCTTCTCTGGGCCAATTCTTAAGGATCAAGACCACTAAAATTCCAAGACCAAAGAGGGAGAAAAGACGATTCCCAATGCGACCTTCTGCCTGCATTATCCCCCCGCGCTCGTCCCTGCTAGCAAACTCGGCGTTCATAGTCCGGACCAGACCGTGGCCATTCCACCCCGGCGCTACTGTAGATGCAAATTGCGAATACTGCTGAGAAGGTACTACAGAGCACGGTCTTAAACCTTTCTTGCCATTCGCGGAAGCAAGGTAGTCTGCCAGAATGTCTTAGCAAGGATGGCTGAGGCCAAGGCTACTTAGCTCTTATCTTCAGTCCTGGCTTCAGTGAGTCAGGTATGGCGAAGGATTCGCGTACAGTCAGACTTTAGGTTGAGGCAGATGCTAATCGCAAAATCTTGTCTTCCTCAGGATCAACCACCATCCAGTGATACACTGCGCGGTCCTTTGGTTCAGTGTCGTAAGTGGCTGGATCCCTCGGACTTATGGAATCAGCAACTTCACCCCGTACTCTATCATCGTCTGTAAACAGCTTATTCGCGCTGCTGATAGCAACGAGCAGTTCCTCCGCCAATGGCAAGGGAATCAACCGTTGGAGCATGGCGGTTCCTTGTGGCTTGCAGCTTGAGCTTAACGGCACGGTCTTACTGCATTAGCGCTGCCTTTGGCTGCCTGTCAGAGCTAAATTGGACCGACATGACTGCAGAGAGCCTCTAGAGTACACGCAATAAAACCGATTGATTCATATTGACACCAGGATGTCAGGAAGCAGGCTGCGACTCTGACTCAAATTTATCCAAACTACCATTGATTGAAGTACCAGCTCTTACGGCTCCAGGCTAGGTGAGTATCGGAGTACCTGTGAGCACTTATGTATCTAGAGGAACCCTGCAAACCAACCCCCCAAGCTTCATATGCAGCAAACACAGACGTTTTAGTCCATCTTCTACACCCCTGTTTATACCCTTGTTGGGTCTTCCTCGCCAACCTTCGCTGTACCTCTCTTCCTCCTAATCACCAATTTTCCGTTCAAGGGAGGCATGGGAAAATGTCCGATGCTAACAAAGGCTGGGCGTTCGTCAGCTAATTTGATATCGTAATTGACAGCAAGATACGCTAGGAATAGTTTCAGCTCGATGGCGACAAAATACCGGCCAGGACAGGAGTGTCGGCCCATTCCAAAGGGGAGATAAGTCTCACTGGCCGAGACCATGAGATGCTTGTTGTCGTTGTCAGTGGTAGCAGCATCTGCGCTCTCGCCACCTTCACGCGGGCGTGAGAAACGAAAGGCATCGAACGTGGACGCACTGGGGTAGATTTCCTCGTCGTGGTGGATTCCCCAGGAGGAGACGCTAAGCCTTGAGCCTTGGGGCAGTCGCAAGTTTCCTCCGTTCAGAGTGATCCCGCCTGGGGCTGTGACCTGCATGGCTAGGGCTTTGATGGAGGTACGCAATCGCAAGGTCTCCTTGAGAGCACTGTCAGCTCGAACAAGGCTGTTGACCATGGCCTGGTCTGGCGCGTTGCCTGCACAGGAAGAAAACATGCGGCGCCCCTCCTCGGCCAAGCCCTCCCACACTTGCAAGGATGGATCGCTCGCGCAGAGGTCTAAGACTGTGTTCGACATGGTCAGAGTGGTGGTTTCGATAGCGGCGAAGATAACCGTGAAGACCCGGCAACAGATGCGATCAACTAGTCCCTTTCGCGGCTCGTTCCGGCGCAACGCATCTGCGATGACCCACGTTAGGATGTCATTTCGGTGAACAGTCTTTTGTCCTCCTATCATGTCATTTCGAATCACGTCGATCTGCTGCTCAATGTACGGCTTCAGAACTTTGAGTGTCATGCGCTTATAGATGCGGTTCACGATTGTAGTCACCTGCGCGAGCAGAGGATGCAGGAAAGGCGGAAAGAATCGTAGCAGTAGAGCGCTGGGGAAAACACAATTGGCGAGATAGGATAGGTTATCGAGCAGTTCTTCGTCGTAGCCTGGTGCAAACGTTAACATGAGTATCTAGAATGCTTTGGATCACGAGCAAGAACACATACACAAGGGACTCCCCAGGATGATCCGGCCAGAAACCCGCCCAACTACATTCCTCACCAGCGGATGCGACTGCACCTCGCGCCAGTCGGTGTCCATCCCCCAGAACTGATCCACTCGTGCAGCCAGCTCTTCCATGATGGCAGGAATCAACTTGGGTAGCTGTCTGTTGAGATTGTCGCGCAAGACCTTGTAGACGGCATAGTCGCCATGGACGGACGGGTTCAAGAAGACATATTTCGGACCGACAATCTCATCTTGCACGGGGAGAGGACTCAATATCGCGTCCCCTTGTGAGATCATCCATCGAATGAACGAGCGAGGCACGAGGATTTCCGGACGACTGAATGGCAATGGGATAGCACAGATGGCACCATTCTTGTTGTACTACCAGGTATAAGCATAAGCCAGAGACGGGAAGTAGAGTGGGAATACCTTGTTATATGCCTCGTTGATCGCACTGGGAGTGTTCCGTATTGCCTTGATCTGCGACGATAGATACGAGGAAAAGGTGCCCGTTCTTCCAACCCATGGAACTTCTTTGGGAATGGTAGAGAGGTGTTTGAAGGATGTATACATCCGCCAGGCAATGGCTCCAAGCATCAGACTGATCAGTGGAAACATGATTGAATCCGCCATGATGTATTTGATCTTTGCAGACTGTGGTGAAGATGACAAGAAGAGCGTTTATAGCCACTTGGAGTGATCCATCATGCATCGATATTGGCAGAGATTGGTCTCTCTGTGCTGACTAGCCTCGCGAGAGTAAATTAACTTAGTAGCGAGTGTATAGCCCTAGATAGTCATTAACATTCACTACTAGCCCACTAAGACTCTAGCCTGGCTGACACCTGTTAAGGTATAAAAACCAGCCATCTTGTTCTGCTTGTCCCTCATCTTTCATAATCACATCCGCTATCTGTGACCCTTCTCCTACCTACCTTTACTACATTCAATCATGCCTTCGCAGAACTTTGAGCTGCCAGCCGGTACCAGCATCCTTCCAAGTTCCACCCAGGACACACGCAGCGACGAGGAAATCAGTGCTTCCCTAGTCAATCCCCCAGCAGAAGTGACCTCTCAAAAGAACATCTGGGCCTTCTGGGATAAGGGCTTCAACCAGCTCCACGGCTGGCAGAAGCGAAACGTCATTGGCTGGGTTCGCAAGTTGGGACCTAGCTGGACAGTCCGAGTGCTCGACTATGTGGAAGGCTCTCCGACTAATCTGCTCAAGTATGTCGATGCAAGCAACCTGCCTGAGGCCATTGTCAACCGCAGCATGACTGGAGCCCATTCTGGACAACACGTATCGGATTTAGTTCGCCTGCCGCTGCTATATCAATATGGAGGTATCTACCTTGATATCGGCGTCATGCTATTGGGCGACATCGAGGAGAGCTTGTGGAGGAAGATAGAAGACCCGCAGTCCGACTACCGCATTGGGGGTTTCGCCCACGAGCATCGCAAGAATAGCTGGGGTAGCATGCAGAACTTCTGTATTGCTGCTCAGAAAGGGGAGGAGATTATCCAAAGATGGCATCGGGTGATGTTGGAGGTCTGGAGAGGACGCAGTAGCAGCCAGGGCCTTGTTCGACATCCTACCTTCGACGGAGTGCCCGCCGAGCCAAACCCACGAGTGCTCATGTCCATTAATCCAGGCACGGAGGAGCTGCTGCTGGATTACTGGGTGAATCTACTCGCTTGGGAGAAATTGAAAGTCACAGTCGACGACGCAAGCGGATTCAATGGCCCAGAGTACGTCCGCAAACACGTCCTCTTGCTGGAGCCCATGCAGGAGGCCTTCGCAGCGGATGTTTACATTCGGTTGAATACAATCCGACTGTTCCGGATGCTTACCTGCCCACGCGATATTACCGTGGAGGGGTTGGATCCTGTGTTGCATTCGGAGGCAAAGGCGTTGGTGGACTACTTGCTCACTAGCTCAACGGTCATGAAGCTATACCACGGACATGGGTATATGCTGGCCCCGCCGCTCGCGACCTTCTGGGAAGTGCTAGGAAACGAGGATGCAGATGTGAGACGGGGCACTTTTGGCGAGTATCTGCGTTATGCAGGTGAGATAATCGACCAGCAGCGAAAGGTGCAGCCCCTCTCTCTGGCTGTATATGACGGGCCGATTGTCAGGGGCCGACTGCCTTGAGATAGCAACATGCATGCATAGCACTAGCTTGGCAATAAAAATTGGGATGGTTTAGCCCTGGTCAAAAATAACGTTGCATATAGTTAAATGAATTGTTACGTTGATAATTCTTCTGATAAATTTCGACGTCTAGACTATTGATTGGTACCAGATTCCATAGTAATCCGCTTTATCTAGCCAACTAGAAAGAAACCAACAAGGCAAATCCCGGTCAGTTTTCACTCCAGTCTACTTTCTCAGTCTAACGGTCATTGGCATTCCCCGAGCTGGGACTGGCACGAATTCCATCACCGGATATGCCTGCTCTCCCATGAGGGGAAGGCTTGGGCTTCCTTTAGGATAAGCCAACGAAAAGTCGAATCGACGGCAGAGGACCACCAGGGCCAGCTTGATCTCTATCAAAGCCAGCCCCTGGCCAATGCAGCTGCGGGGTCCTTTCTCGAATGGGCGCCATGCACCGCTGGGAATGGTTCCAGGGGGTGCGAGGAAACGGTCCGGATCGAACGTGTCGGGTTGGGGGAAAAGTTCAGGATTACGTCCGAAGCAGGTATGGACGACCCACAACTGAGTCATGGTGAGCATTCCGGCATAATCAAAGTGTTTGAGGAGAAAGGCTTACAGCGTGTCCTTTGGTCGGGTAGGTTTTTCCAGCGTACATGATAGTATGCCTGTAGATGTGTCAGAAACCCGGCAGCAATTGGAAGAAGGGCGATTCATACTCGTCACCAGCTACACGAATGGTCGAAGCCGGGCTATAGAGCCTCAGAGTCTCTTTAATAACGGCGGTAGTGAGAGGAAGCTGGTGTAGTCTCTGTGGCTGTTCGCGTAATATCTGGATTGTCGTCTCACGGCTGGGATCAAGTAGCTCGTCATGCTCAGCGCGAACTCTCTCGAGGATCTCTGGATGTTTCATCAATTCCAAAAGGCAGTACTAGGGGAATTAGTCGTTCTGTCTAATCTAGAGACTCAACAAGGAAGAAAACTCACTGCAATAGTTCCAGCAGTCGTATCGTGTCCAGCGATCAGCATCCCCTTCGTACTGCATTCAATCAGTATGTCGTTAGGAATATCAAGGAGAGACAACACACTTGTGCACGCATTGTTCCAAAAACAATTGATCTAATACGGCCTCAGTGCCCACTGCTCGGGACTGAGAGTATTTCTTCAGAAACAGATCGACACCAGCTCTGGTCTCTTCCGCTTCGAAAGCTCGAGTTTCGTAGCGATTAACGATTGCCTCCGCCAGCAGCTTGTTCAATTTGTGGGAGTGATAGCGTAGACTGGGCAAGTTGACATATTTCTCCAAGAAGTTGAGACCCTTCCAGGTATACTTCATGGCAGCGCGGAACTCTTTGACAATCGGGTCAAATTCGCGTTCACTTTGGGCGGCCAGCTGTATGTCCAGCATCAAATCTCCGATCACATCGATGGTAAGTGAGATCAGCTTCCCCAGGGTTGGGAACGACTCCCCAGACTGGGCCATCTTGACCATGATGTCCTCGAATATGAGCATATGTTCCAGCATGCGAGGGACCCGACCCAGGAGAAAGGTAGTGGAAAAGCCGGGAGTCAGAATGGACCGTAGTTCTTTCCACTCGGGTCCACTGCTCCAGAACACGCTGTGCTGTCCGACCAGTTCCCCCATCACGTCTTGAACGACGGAATGGCGAGGGAGGTTCTCTGCATTGGTGAGTTTGGTTGCGACGGCAGGATCGGAGATGATGATCATCGGAGCGAACAGCGGGAAATTGTCGAGATAGAAGATGCCAGGAAGTTTGTATTTCTGTTGGATCTTGAGCACAATGGCATGCGGGTGAGCGTTATCAGGCAACGACTTGACGATGCGCTGGAAGAGGGCGAGATGGCCGAAGAACCATGAGTGCGGCGGTTTGGGCTGGACGGTCAATATTCATAGCTTGGAGTGATATGCAAAGCATTGCTATGTACCTACCAGATCTTTGTAAAAGTCACGCCGGCGAGTAATCTTTTGTACCAGCCAGATGGCAAGGCAGATGATCAGGATAGCCGGACTCATGATACCTGGCCACTGGAGAAAGTTGCTGATGCTTTGCATCTTCTGGGCTGTGGTCGACTCCTCTAGAGATGGTCTGTAAGAAGCAGTTGACTCCAGGGTGTGGATGATTACAAAGAGTGTGGTATTAGGAGTACTTCAGCTCTTGTTGACTTCTATCACAAGGATAAATTATCTCGATTAACAGTAGCTGAAAGGCGCTAAGTGCTATATAACAGGCATTCACGGACTAGAATTCTCTAATCCACAGGTAAAATACCTGAGAGGATGCTCCAATTCCTCGGCTGCCTTTCATCTTGAGTAGACACTAATTCTAGAGACTATCCGTACATGTTACAGGATGACTGGGTTAGGTAGGTCATGGCATAATACGTAGTCATTAAGGTATATCCAAATAGACAGTATGGTATTTTCATTTGATATATGTCCTTGTACATATACTTTAAAGCCCTATCTGAAGTCAAATAAGTGTCTAATAAGAGCATTGTTGTTTGCCTGCGAGTATTCTATATGTTTAATGAATTGGATATATATTTAGTGATGCTACAATCAACATGCTTCAATCAACACACTATAGTCAAGCTTATAAGTGAAAAATGCCCTTATCAACTGAGGCATTCATATGAGATAGCTAGCAGATAGAAAGATCTTTTATCACTCAATATGAAAACATACTGGACCAGTTGTGAGGCCAGAATACTGTGTCCACTGTGCATTATTAGGGTGATTACACAAGGGTCGCCTACGATTGGTCGAATGCATGTTATACCTTCTCTTATGCCAAGCTTACATAATCGGCATAGCTTCCCCGCAAAACTTCCCCAGATGCCTCAGAATCAGATCTTCCGTTCCTTCATCTGCCTCGACCTCGTGTGCATCTCATCAAATCTCAATAGAATATGAAAACAATGGATTCAGTATGAAGACCTCCCCAGGTTATGTCAATCTAGCCACCAGTCCTCATCAGTGTTCCATCTGCTTCAAATCCTACAAGCGACGGGAGCATCTCCAACGTCATCGCAATTCCCACTCCGCTGACCGGCCCCATCGATGTCCGGCCTGCCCGAGTACCTTCCAGCGAGCCGACGTCTTGCGACGACACCTCCGAACCTGCGACCGCATTATTTCTAGCGCTTTTCAAGGAGCGACACGTAAGCGCGCTTGCGATCGCTGTGCGCGTCAGAAAAAAGCCTGCAACAACGCCCGCCCGTGCCAGAACTGTTCCAAGAAGGGAGCGGAGTGCACTTATTCCACACCCAAGAATGATACCCAGGCAGTCGAGGAGATAGCTTCTACGTCGATTTCTCTAGGTGCTGATAGTAGTAATGTGGCAGCAGCAAGTGTTGATCTGTGGACGCCCCGCACTGGAGACGACGAGCGGCTGGACAACACTGGATTTGACACTTTCCCCTGTCCTGACCTCGATATTCTGCAATATTCCGACCAGACATGGCAAGGCTTGTTCCATATAGGTTCGGAGGATCCCTCTCTGACGGGCACCAACTGCAACTACTTCTTCCATTTCCTCGACGCTTTCACCAGTCGGACTGGATTCGTCTCGTCCTTTGAATGCGGAACTTTGGAGCAGAGATTGGAGGTCCTGTATAGTATCGAGGGGAAGGAACGGCTCACAGACGCTTTTTGGTCTATCAATATGGACCAATCCAGCAATCTAGATAGCAACAGCTCGTACGGGGTCTCATCGCAATGGCTCAATGACCCACTGGCCTTGCAGACACATCAGATTCTCCTTCTAATAAAGGAAGTCGTCATGATCAAACCGCGCAATAGTTGTGTGACCATCTCGTGGTCTCAGGACATTGAGCAACGATGTCTGCAGTTCTTCTCTCCTACAAGTCTCCGGAAGTATATTGAGCTCTACTGGTCCATCTGGTCTCCGAATGTGAACTTCCTCCATCGACCAAGTTTCCACCCGCCGAGCTCCAAGCCAATTCTTCTGGCGTCTATGGCCATCATTGGTAAGATAAGTCCTTCACATTCAGCACGGCCGGTGCTTACTGGAAGAAATAGGGGCCTGTGTTTCGCCAAATCTTGAAGACAACGACAATGCGCGGATGTGGTTCAATTGTGTAGAAGAGGCCGTTTTCGCCGACGAGGACTTCAACCGGGATCCAGTCTCACCGTTTCACCCTGTTCGTGACCGACAAAAGATGCAAGCTCTGCAGGCCGCTTACATGGTCTGCTTGTACCAGAATTGGGAAGGAGCTGATGCCAGCAAGAAGCGCATTCGTCGACATCGCTTTAGCACTGTCGTCTCGGTAAGCTGGCCAGACCAGAATTACGGATGATTTACTGATCAATACCAGACAGTTCGTGATCTTGATATCACGACAGCGCGACATGTCGACTACAACTGGAAACACAGGGATGAGTTTGACTGGAACGAATTTGTTGCCAGGGAAGAGTTGATCAGGTATTGTCAACCGAAGCTGACGTACAGAGCTTGCAAGTTGACCCTGACTGCTAGGACTTTTATCTGGGTCTTTCTGTTGGATACGGCGTTTGTCACCTTCAACAATTTGCCGCCACGGATGGTGGTCAAGGAAATGAAGATGCATGTGGCAGCCCCCGAGTCTTGTTTCCAAGCATCTACGGCCGATCAGTGTTACGACGCAATCCGGAATTGGATGCCTTCCGCGAGCCTTTGTTGGAAGTTTTCCTTCCGTGCACTGTTCGAGACCCTGTGCATAGACGACCTGACAGTGAAGATGCAACAAGCCGTGGCAGCCCTGGGTCCCTTGAATCTCTTCACGATCATCTCTGGTCCGTTCCCTTTTCACAGCCGTACTTTCGTCTTCCGAAATACTGACATTCCCAGGTATTCACTCTTTGGTATTCCAATATCAGAGTTTCTTCAGCGCAGGGCATCTGCTGCTACGGACCCACACCGCGCTGCGAAACTTCAAGCATATTTGGCACCTCCATGAAACCACAACAATTGGACGATTACCACATACGACGGTGGATGAAAGCAATTTGAACGCAGACAACATGTGGCAGAGAGTGGGATTCTGTCGCCACGCGGGCGATTACTGGCTTCTTGCAAGTGTCAAAGTCGATCGACTGTCTGTAGCGGAGGCAGAGCAGCACAAGGCAATCAGTGGAGAACTTGTGCTCGAAGAAAGCGAACGGAGTCACTCGATTTTGTCTCAATATGATCAAACGAGTATGCGCCAAGTCAATGAACTCATTTCGGAATTCCAAAGAGTGCACCTCGGCGACATGCCCACCGCTGTGGATTGACCGACCCAACCACTTCTATTACGTCGAGTGAACTATGATCTGCCGTTCCAATATAGTCGCTCAAATGTGAGGCCATGTTGCAACCAATGGCGACTTCCGATTCCACGAGTGGAATGTACTGATCGTCATCCCACCCCCAAATCCGACCCCCGCCTCCTCCTCCGATCTGGGGGTATCCCACTAGACATCCGACAATCAACCCCGGATATCACATCTATAAATGACGACGACTGATTCTATCTCGCTGCAGCGCGACTCCTGCACATTGATGAATTTAGCCAAGTTCGAACTCGACGCGTATATCGGATACCATGCTGCCTTTAGCGCTCCTTGGGGCTGTCGGAGCCCTTGTCTTTGTGGTGTTTCGTCTGCTATCCATAGGTCAACGGCCCAAGAACTACCCTCCAGGACCTCCCACCCTACCTATCATTGGTAATATTCATCAGGTGAGATTACGCCCTTTTCATATTGTCTATGAACCGTACTCATAGCCGGCAGATGCCCACTCGCGATGCCCATCTGCAGTTCCAGAAGTGGGCACAAGAATACGGGCCCATCTACAGTCTGATTCTCGGCACCAAAACCTTGGTCGTGCTGTCAAGCGATCAGGCTGTCAAAGACCTGTTGGATAAGCGAAGTGCGCTGTACTCGCACAGACAGGAAATGTACATCGGCCAAACGCTATGCAGCGGTGGCCTGCGAATGCTTATGATGGTAGGTCTCCATGTCCGAACAGCTAAATGTACTGGTAATGCTGACTCAAGCTAGGGATACACCCCAGTCTGGCGAGGAGTATGTGCCCTTAATCCCAATTAGCGACATGAGCCTGACAAATTACAGTTTCGAAAAATGGTTCATGGCCTCCTCAATGTGACCGCTGCCAAGTCCTATGTTCCCTACCAGATGCTCGAGAACAAACAGATGATGTACGAGTTTCTCACTCAGCCAGAACGGTTCCTATACAGCATTCGTCGCTACTCCAATGCTCTGACCACGACTATGGTCTTTGGGTGGCGCACCCCGACCTACGAGGACGACAAAATGAAACAGCTTTTTGACGGCTTCAATGAATTTGCCGAGATAAACCAGACGGGAACAGCTGCCCTTATCGATTTCTTCCCGTGGTTGAGAATGCTGCCGGACTTTCTGCTCCCAACGCAGAAGAGGGCCAAGGAACTTCACCAGCGGGAAAAGGCTCTGTATGTGGGCCACTACCTGCGAGCGAAACAGGATATCCGTGACGGAAAGATTAAGCCCTGCTTCTGTGTCGGTCTGGCCGAGGCCCAAAAGTCGGATGGATTCAGTGACGACCAGGCTGCGTACATCTCCGGGACATTGTTGGAGGCAGGTTCCGACACCACTTCCAGTACTCTGTATGGGTTTGTTCAGGCGATGCTACTATTCCCTGACGTGCAACGCAAGCTTCAGGAGGAGATTGACCGCGTCGTGGGAGACCGCATGCCTACCATGGATGATGAGCAGGACCTGCAGTATGTTCGCGCTTGCATGAAAGAGACCCTGCGCTGGATGCCCACGACCATTCTCGGCGCGGTCCCGCACGCCGTCACACAAGATGACGAGTACATGGGTTATCTCATCCCAAAGGGGGCTGGCGTCGTGAACAACGTGTGGGCCATCCACATGGACGAGAAGCGTCATCCCAACCCGCGGGTGTTCAACCCCGACCGGTACAAGGATGATCGCCAAACCTTGGCTGAAGCAGCTGCTAACCCTGACGGTACCAAGCGGGACCAGTTCACCTTTGGTGCTGGTCGCCGCATTTGCCCTGGAATCCACATTGCCGAGCGGAGCCTGTTCTTGGGAATCTCGCGCATGATGTGGGCTTTCAACGTGGAGCCAGCATTGGATGAAAAGGGGCAGCCCATCTTGCCTGATGCAGATCGTTTCACGCAGGGGTTTGTCTGTATGCCGGAGGAGTTTCCAGCTCGTATCACACCACGGTCGCAGGCCAAGGCGGATCTGGTCATGAAGGAATGGGAGGAGGCAGAGCAACAATGCTTGGATCCGGAAACTAAGCAGTGGTTGCTCTCGCCAGTGGAATGAGGTGCTGGCGACTTGTGATCTACGCAGTTGTTTATGGATTTTCTCGATGTGACCTATGACACCTGATTTTATATACTTGTATCTATTGTACACCAGAGACAAACTACTGATCTTTATCCACCTTCCTCTCTCCAGCGAAATGTAGAGATTAAGGAGAAGTTTTTTGGGGCTCTACTATGCACTGTGCCCTAAACTACAGTCATGATTTTTCACAGATGGGTTGTATAGTGGTACTTCCAGGAGGGCTAACCTTTGCTGCATATAATAGTCATATATGGCCAGTGGCGCTTTATGATGAATGTGTCCAGTCACAACAATTCATTTATCTCAGCTATCACGGGACATACAAATAACAGAAGCATGCCCCTTATCTGCTATCATTCACTCGATGTGCTCGGCAACGGCCTCCCCTTTCTCAGTATCATTGCCTGGAGGAGGCATCTCGGGTCCCTTGATCTTCCTCGCTTGCAAGACTCCAATTTCAGCCAGACTGACTCCCTCCGAACGGAGTCTTTCCAGATACTTGGCCGCTTCAGCTTCCTCCTCTCTTTCTTCCGCGGACATCTCAGGGCCCCAGAGGAGGAAGAACAGGATATACGCCCAGACGGCTCCCAGGAAAATGCCTATGACCCTGCCGTAATCGAATCGCTTCTTAATAGTGGCAGTAGGGGGCAAAGGATATCTTGACCCGATCGTCGACTGGATTGTAGCAGATGCAGACGAGGCAAGATTTCCGAGTTGATACGTGAGTCCGACAAGCATTGAGCGAAGGGCAGGGGGATTCACTTCCATCAGATGGATCGGGATGGGTCCCCAGACACCGCCGACGCAGAACTGCTGCCAGAAGACGGTGGCGACCAAGCTCATGTCGCGCGGCAGAACGTACGCGGGAACCAAGGCGCCGCCGATAAGACAGGTTACCATCATGGTCAGGCGTCGGCCAAAGAAGGTACTGATGTAGCCGAAGAAATTGGCGCCGACAAAGGCGCCGGCTTGGCCCACGACCGTGACAACCGTGACTTGTGTTGGCGAGAAGCCGACCTGGTCCTTCAGAAAGGTGGGATAGAAGTCCTGGCTGCCATGAGAGCAAGAGTTGAATCCCGTCATCAAGACGACGAGGTAGATGAACAGCACCCAGTTCTCTTTCAATGCGGTGCCTGAGTCTTTTAGGAACGCCCGAATGCCCATAGCACGGACATGGTCTTCCTCTGAGTGAGCCTGCCGAATGCGCTCCTCGCGCTCTGCCACCATGACCTGGAAGTAATTGGTCTCGGGGAGCATCCAGCGGAAGAGGATGATGAGGACTGGAGGAGCAGCGCCAAACCAGAACAGACTGCGCCAGCCGTGAGTAGTTGTTGGAACAAGGGCCCGGTAGAATGCAGCTGCAAGGAGGTATCCAACGGCATAGCCCATCTCAAAACAGCCTGATAGTAATCCGCGAGCATCGTAGGGGAGGTCCTCGAGAGCGGTGGCCGCAGCCGGGCCAAAGAGACCTGAACAGTTGTCAACAGAACGGTAAGGGCTATGGTCTATCAGGGCGTCCTACCTCCCATTGCTATTCCGTACAGAGCGCGGACACCGAGAAACTGTGGCAATGTCTGACAGAATCCAGAACCAAGCTCAAGGGCTATAAAAGTGGACATTGTGATTATGAACGGCCATTTTCTTCCGTATCGATCGGAGAAGAAACCAGAGATCAAGGCACCGACTGATCGAAGCATCAGAGTAACGGTGATACCCTAGTAGACGAGCAACAAATATCAGTGGCCTGTTCAAAGGGTAGATGCAAAAGGACTCAGCTTACCCAGGTAACACTGGTGACAGAGGTATCAAAGTCTTTTGCAATCTCAGTCACCGTCATGGACACGGTGAAGAAGTCGAATGAGTCCCAGGTCCATCCCAAGAAGCCAACAAGGAACATGAGCCATTGGTGGGTGGTCAGTTCTCGCAGAACGGCAATAGGATTGCGGATTTTATTCTTGGAACATTTTCAGCTAGGATATCAGACCGGATATGGGGAACAAGCTGCCTACCCTTGGAGGCTTGAGACTGGTGAATCGAGTAAGGATATACCGGCCTATCTGACTCGGGGAGTAGAACCACCCCGCGGCCATATGGTTCCTCATTTTGATAGATTGAGCAGTTAATGGTTACTTTAAGCCAAGCTGGTGGGCGCAGATTGGCAGGGAGAACGACAGACAGGGATCAAGCTGCTTTTAAATGCTGTCGTCACTCCGTGCGGACAGTCTATACGCATGATGGTAAAGTCGCTTATCTCCTTCCTAATGGGTATACAGACTCCTAACTCCGTGACTGCGACGAATGAGCCCCCGACTTTTGATGAAACATGAAAAAGCACTGGTCCCTTGGAACTGCCAAGGGAAAGAAGCTCAGAAACCAAGCGGCCCAAGCTCGCCACATCCCTGAATCCGAGGTATCTTGACGACCAGTTACCCCGGACTCCCCTGCGTTCCCCCCGCTTCCTTCTCCAGCTAAATGCCATATAAATGCGGGGTAACGAGCGCTAAACCAAGCCATCTGGCCATGTGCGAATCCTGGCTTCAAGAAGCGACGGGATATATCCACCACGCAACCTTATACTCTCGCACTGACTCCACCACGCGAGACGCATTTGGCTTAAGCGCAGGGCTGTAATTGGCTTGACGGTCCTAGCAAGCTCTCTTGGCTTATCGGTGAGGTTACATCTAACAGACTCGGGACAGGATGTCGTAGATGGAGTTTCAGAGCAGAGATGGCATTCATCCCTGATATATTGCCCCACCCTTGCGGGTGATGTCAAACGTGGAGAAGGGCGATTTAACTTTGTATCAAAGCATTAGATGTCATTTGGCGAGTAACCTGTAAGGCCACCTCTTACAGTATATCCAACTATGAAGCCGAGAATGTCCATAGGCACTCGGCCAAAATACTATGAAGCTAATGTCTCTCACAACCGCTTTATGGCGGCCCTAGCTGCAACGAAGCATGCAGCCTTCCTGCTTAATGATCCCATCATGAGTCTCACGGACCAGCTGGGCTTTCATAGCCGACAGTATGGTGGCGGCACTGAGCCAGTCAAGACAGACCGCACACGCTGATCATAGCTATAACTGTATGTTCGTACTCGTCTGATCTGGCTGTTATCGGAGGGAAACACCAGACGAATGCTTGTTGGCGGGGATGTCGACAGCAGCTGGGAACGGGTACGGTGCGCTGCCGTGCATGGTTCATGAAGCTGCTGGTTCATTTGTCTACGGAGAATAATGGGTAAATGATTTTACTTTGATATGGTTTGTTTCTCGTCTATCTAATGATCTATGTATTCGAATAGAATGGATAATCCAGGTATCCCCTCGCCGCTGGATCCTCGCCGTAGAACGTCGAGCGATCATACGGACTCAACGCCCATCCCTCTTTCAGTCTTTAGGGTAGGTCCTGATTCGAGATGAACAACCAACCAAAGACAGTTGCATCTGCTCCGTCCGGCGCCGGCTTGGCCGTGTATTCTGCGTTTAAATTGCCCGCAGCCAGAAAGGCGACCCTAGTAGCCTTGAGGGTTGCCCGGGACGGATCCGGCGAGTATGTCTCGGTTTTCTGTTGATTTTTGCCAGACACCAGCGAATCCATCTCGGTCTGCTCATCTAGCACTTCGTCGAACCGAGTTCGACCATACACGTACGCCGGACGTGATTCTTTCGGGAGGGTGGCAATGCGCTTGCAGAGATACACCCAGGGCAGCGGGTTCAGAGTCGCGTGTGTCCTGGAAGTAGTGTAGGGCGAGAGACGAAGCCGACGGGGTCAGGTTATTGCCTCAATGGCTTGGACGACATAGCGGCCGCGGTTAGCGATGGACCTGCCGTACTCGTCTGTCCGGTTATTCACGTTGTCATTGAGAAACTGGTCGAGGACGTATCATACGCTCCTGAAGGGCAGCTGGGACTCGAACGATCTGCGCTCTAAGAGAGAAATACCACGTAACCAACCCATCAAACCTCTTCCTGGATTTCGGGACGGCCATGGGTCGGCGTATTCGGTTCCATTCCGCGTTTTTCCAGTGATTGGAATATCGCTCGAGATGAGAGGTCGACAGCCACCAATGAAGGAGGCCATGATTGCTCGGCCGACATACCAGAGCCGGCAGAAGGTAAAGGACCGTTGCCATAAACCACATCGGTGACTTTTTCATCCTCGTACCTGAGCGGGAGTGGAGATTCCAGGGACTCAGTTGGATATTCACTGCATTACAGGTCATACCCACATAACGACCGATGGGAGAGCTGATATTAGCATCACTACTCTCGGAGATGGGCGTAGTTTTCCCCATTCAGGTCGTTGGGGATATAAACACCTTTCCATTCGAGAGAAGATCGCATCCGAGGGCAGGGAGCTTGCACCACCCGATGCTGCAGGCAGACGGCTCCTACTTGACGCTGCTTGAAGATGGGATCAATGGTGAACAGAGAGCCCCATAATGCAGTACAGAAATATCGCTGGAGTGAGACTCTCGTGGCAGTGATCAGATTACATCGAGGTCATCCAGCAGTATTAATATGGTCATCTCTACACACTACTCATCACGCATGACGAATGTGAACCCCATCCGTGCCGCGCCCTCCTGTCGATGATGGAAAATACAGATTGCATGCGATTTGGAGATACCTTATTCTAAGTATTTGATTGTACTGTATGCTTTCGGAAGTGAAGGAGGGGTAATGTGGCGATATGCAGAGCAGCAGATGATACAAGCCATATGAATCTCACCAACAGCATCAGCTCCTTTCTCGTATATAGGTATGCGCTGGCACTTCCATCTCAGCCTGTGTAACTTGGCAATAGTCAGATAATTTGTGCCTTCCCTGCTGTGAATTATTCATGAACGACCTGATGATTATCCCCACGAAGAATAATGACCTCAATCAACTCCCCGGATCCGGCTCTGCATGAACTGATCCGCTGCTACTCCTCGACTATTTCCTTCTATCTCAACGGGACAAGGATCGACTTGCAGAACCCTAACCCGCACTGGACATTACTGGACTTCATTCGATCCCAGCATGGCTTGAAAGGCACGAAACTGGGGTGCGGCGAAGGTGGATGCGGTGCCTGTACCGTAGTCCTGCAAACACGCGACATTCGGAATCCCCGGCGAATCCGACATTTAGCAGTAAATGCATGCTTGTATTCATTGATTGGGGGTAAACATAAGTATCTATCCCAAGGATGATGCCCTGGGCTGACTTGGCAGTGGCTGGCAAACATGTCATCACCGTAGAAGGACTGGGCAATGTCGACCATCCCCATCCCTTACAACAGCGGTTGGGCAAGTTGCATGCTTCACAGTATGTCTTTTGGCGCAAATAAGCAAAAGAGGTGCTGACAGTGAAGATGTGGATTCTGTACGCCCGGCATCGTCATGTCGCTGTATGCCCTCATCCGCAACGCTTTCGACCCCGATACTCTCGAGTTCACCCTGTGCGAGGATGACATAGAGATGAAGGGCCATCTGGACGGGAATCTCTGTCGATGCACCGGATACAAGCCCATTTTACAGGCGGCCAAGACATTCATCCAGCAGGATCTGCAGCTTCCGTTGCGCCCGTCGAAACGATCCAGTTCCACCGCATCCGGCAACCTAACTATGTCCTCAGACTCGTACGAAGAGAACAGCCGAAAGCCTTGCGGTCGTCCAGGGGGCTGCTGTTGTGATACCCCTGGGTCACCATGTTCATCGAGTGCGAGTCAATATGGTCAAAGTTCGCGGACCAGCGTGTCATCCCAGGCAGGACCATCGGCGGCCCCCCAATTCGACTTCATTCCATACACACCGACGACGGAGCTCATCTACCCTCCTGGGCTGTCTAAATACATTGATCTTCCTTTGTGTTATGGCAACGAACGAAAGATCTGGATACGCCCTACCACCATTGAGCAGCTAATTCAGATCAAGACAGCATGTCCCTCCGCCAGCCTGGTCAACGGTGCCAGCGAGGTGCAAGTCGATATTCGCTTCAAGAACGCGCAGCATCCAGTGTCCATATTCGTCGGAGATCTCAAGGAGCTGGCGAGTATCAACACCATCTCCACAGTTGGACACATATCCGAGCTGGTCATTGGCGGCACAGCCTCATTGAGCGACATTGAATCCGAATGTCAACGTCTCATTCCCCTAATGCACCCTCAAGCGTCTGTTATTCAGGCCATCGCCAAGGCTCTGCGCTATTTTGCCGGTCGCCAGATCCGTAACGCGGCCTCTCTTGCCGGAAATATTGTTACTGCTTCTCCTATCTCGGACATGACGCCGTTGCTTCTCGCAGTCAACGCAACAGTCGTCTCGCGCACAGCGCAAGGTGAACATTTCCAGTCTATGGACTCTATGTTTCTCGGATATCGCAAGACTGCACTACCGGAGGGAGCCATCATCACCCAGATTCGCATTCCGGTCCCATCGCCCAAAGTACGCGAGATCACCAAGTCGTACAAACAGGCCAAACGCAAGGATGATGATATTGCCATTGTCACCGCCGGTTTCCGGGTGAGGCTAGATGATCAGGCCATAGTTCAAGAGGTTGCTCTAGCATATGGGGGCATGGCTCCTACTACCGTTCTCGCACCGAGTGCTAGCAAGTCTCTCATCGGTAAGCTGTGGGGAGATCCAAAGGTCCTGGAGGAAGCATTGGACGCCCTTCTAGTAGATTTCGACCTCCCGTACAGTGTTCCTGGAGGTATGGCTACGTATCGACGCACCTTAGCCCTCTCGCTCTTCGTCCGATTCTGGAACGAGGTCCTCTCTGATCTGGAGATCGGAGGCAAGGTCCACACAGATCTTACTGAAGAGATCCACCGGAAAATCTCCCACGGCACACGCGACAACAGAAACCCCCATGAGCAACGGGTAGTCGGAAAACAGATCCCTCATCTATCCGGGTTGAAGCACGCAACCGGGGAAGCAGAGTACGTGGAAGACATGCCGCCGCAGCACCGCGAGTTATTCGGCGCGATGGTGCTATCCCAGCGTGCCCATGCCAAAATCATCTCGGTAGACTGGACGCCAGCACTGCAGCCCGGTTTGGCAGTAGGATACATCGATCGTCACAGCATCCCTGCGGAGGCGAATGCCTGGGGTTCTGTCAAACGTGACGAACCGTTCTTCGCCATCGATGAGGTTGTGGCTCATGGACAGCCGATCGGCTTGGTCTATGCAGAGACTGCGCTGCAGGCACAAGCAGCCGCGAAAGCGGTTCGTGTGGTATACGAGGATCTTCCAGCCATTCTAACCATTGATGAAGCCATAGGCGCTCAAAGCTTCTTCCCATATGGCAAGGAGCTGAGGAAGGGTGCTCCTCCGGAGAAAATGCAGGAGATTTTTGCTGGGTGTGATCGCGTCTTTACCGGAACGACGCGTGTAGGCGGCCAGGAGCACTTCTATCTCGAGACCAATGCAGCGCTTGTGATCCCCCACTCGGAGGACGGGACGATGGAAGTGTGGTCCTCGACGCAGAATACAATGGAGACGCAGGAATTCGTCAGTCTGGTCACTGGAGTGCCGAGTCACCGCATCAATGCCCGGGTCAAGCGCATGGGAGGGGCCTTTGGGGGCAAAGAATCCCGCAGCACGCAGTTGGCCTGTTTACTGGCCATCGCAGCCAAGAAAGAACGACGACCTATGCGGGCCATGCTCAATCGGGACGAGGATATGATGACCACGGGCCAACGGCACCCGGTGCAATGTCGTTGGAAAGTGGCCGTCATGAACGACGGCCGGCTGGTTTCCCTGGACGCGGATTGCTACAACAATGCCGGCTTCTCGTTGGATATGAGTGGTGCCGTGATGGACCGCTGCTCTACGCATCTGGACAACTGCTATCACATCCCCAATGTGCATATCCGCGGCTGGGTTTGCCGCACCAATACCCACAGTAACACTGCTTTCCTCGGGTTCGGCGGTCCCCAGGCTATGTTCATCGCCGAGAGTTACATGACTGCAGTGGCAGAGGGTCTCAATATTCCGATCGATGAGCTGCGCCGGCGGAATCTCTACGAGCAAGGCCAACTAACGCCATTCCTGCAGCAGATCGACGAGGACTGGCATGTGCCATTGCTCATGGACCAAGTGCGACGGGAATCTCGGTATAACGAACGACGCGCTGCCGTGGACAAGTTTAACGCGCAGCATAGATGGCGGAAGCGAGGGATCTGTCTCATTCCGACCAAGTTTGGTCTATCGTTTGCCACGGCGGTGCATCTCAACCAGGCCGCCGCGTCAGTCAGGATCTACGCAGATGGATCGATCTTGCTCAATCATGGCGGCACAGAGATGGGCCAGGGCCTCTACACGAAGATGGTGCAGGTTGCCGCCGAGGAACTAGGGGTCCCCATTGAGGATATCTACACGCAAGATACCTCGTCGTATCAGACAGCAAACCCTTCACCAACTGCCGCATCATCCGGCAGCGATCTCAATGGGATGGCGGTCAAGGACGCCTGTGATCAGCTCAACGAGCGCTTGAAGCCGTATCGGGAGAGGTTTGGCCCGGACGCGCCCATGTCTACAATTGCGCATGCTGCCTACTTGGATCGCGTCAACTTGACAGCAAGCGGGTTTTGGAAGATGCCCAAGATCGGGTACAAGTGGGGGAATTACGATCCGCAGACTGTGAAGCCGATGTACTACTACTTCACGCAGGTATGTTGAGCGGCACTCTGATAGACAATGCTAATTCGGTAGGGGGTTGCATGCACCGAAGTAGAACTAGATCTCCTGACAGGCGACCACACCGTCTTACGCACCGACATCAAGATGGACGTGGGAAGATCAATCAACCCTGCTATCGACTATGGTCAGGTCGAAGGGGCGTTCATCCAGGGACAAGGACTCTTCACAATGGAAGAGTCTCTATGGAGTCGGGATGGACAACTGGCCACTCGTGGGCCTGGGAACTACAAAATCCCTGCTTTTGGGGACATACCCCAGGAATTCAACGTCAGTTTTCTGCAGGGAGTCTCGTGGCAGCATCTTCGGTCCATTCAGAGCAGCAAGGGATGTGGTGAGCCGCCTCTGTTCCTGGGATCGACCGTGTTATTCGCTCTACGGGAGGCACTGAAAAGTGCCCGGGAAGATCACCAAGTGGTGGAACCTTTGGTACTGGACAGTCCAGCTACGGCAGAGAGATTGCGCCTGGCTGTGGGAGATCCGTTAGTTAAGAAGGCAACGGTTGAGGCGAAAGAGGGCGAGACTTCCTTTTTTGTATCAGTGGTTTGAATCAGTTCAAAATACTACACAAAAATATGGTATTCTTGAACAGGATACATATAATATGCATGAGATAGGCTTTCAACTAGGCACTATATCAACAGGAAAGCAGGCAAAAATCACAACTTCTTTTCCAAAAACCTAACCCTTAAACCTCCCTCTCAGCCCACGACTGAATAATCCCCTCATTACTCTCCTCATAAACCTTCATTTCCACAACTTCCCCATTGACAAAAGTATTGGGCTGCACGAACTTCCATCTCGGCTTTGGCCTCGAACACACAATTTGTCGCCACTGCTCGTACACGCCCTCGACCGCACACAAGGGTTCGTAAAACTGTTCGCAAGAGGAAAGGTCGGCCGTGCAGCGCCAGATGTGCAGGCGGCAGAGGTAGCGGCCCAGGGCGGGTTTGCCGTGAGATAGAATCTTGGTGCGATCGACTTGAACGGTAAGGTTGGGGCCGGTGGGATCGTGAGAAATGTGAATGACGCCGCCACCGTCTTGGAGGAGGTGTTTGAGGATGGAATAGTGGGCCTGGGTAGGTGTTAGGTCTTCCTAAACCCTAACCGATAGGTAGGTAGGCATACCTGGTGGTGGACTTGGCCCCAAGTCTTACTTTGAAAGTTGTAATGTTCCAGAGCTTGAAGACCGTCGACGCCGATGTTGAGATATGTGGTGTATAGAACTAGATTATAAAGGAGTCAGTATGCTTGTGGACATCAGTCATGGCCCATGGGTACAAGTACACCTCACGGTCTTCAGCGGTAATGTCACTGGTATCGGTATACCCGAAAATCCCCAACAACTCCTTGTCATCCATGAGGTATTCCGAAACCAATATGGCACGGCATTCCTCGACTGTTCCCGCCAGCCTCCCAAAGACGCTTGTCCATGTCTGACCGGGCAGGTAGTGCGAAGTTACAGCTGTCCCGGTCAGGGGACTGATCGGCGGGTTCTGCTTGTCGAAGTTGTAGATTCCCGGTGTCGTTTCACTCAGAAGTTTCCCAGTTCCGTGGCCTATCAGCTCGTGGATAGCCGTGGTGAGGAATCTGACGATGTGTGTGCTGCTCTTGAACTGCTTCAGCTCTGATGGATCGACCCAAGGGCATGGTAGCTTGGGGTTATTGTTGGCGCTGAGACGATTCGCGAGAACGACGTTCTTAAAGCCGCAGGTTTCTCGGATGTATTCGTACTAAGCTAACATTTAAATCTGGTTCCATCGGGCCCATGTCTTTTTGAAGGCTTACATTAGGGAGATTGGCGGCTTCGAAGACGATGCTACCGCATACGGCGAGCGCTAAGGTAAGAGAATTAGCATGTCTGAAATACATTGGAATTGATGGTAGCCAAACCATGAACGCTGGTGAAGTCAGGAGCTTCAAAAAGACTCTTCTCAAACGGTCCTTTCCCATTATTCACACCCTCAACTGCCCATGGGAGTCGTCGAATGAAAGCAGTTGAACTTTCGACGAAGACCTTCAATCTCGACGTCTCATCCGGATGGGCGATTCCTACCATGGCTTCCCACTCAGACCTAATGCCAGCCGGGTCACGGTAAGCCTCAATGAACCCAATCAAGTTCTCTACTCTTGCAGACACATCCGTCACCCATACTTTCTGCGACTCCTGGAAATCTTGTAAGCTACCAGTGCGAAAGCATTCAATGTAATGCTCCAAGAACTGAATCTGCTTGCTGTTCCCTGCACACTCTTTTGCCTTCGTCAGAGCAGTGCAGACCTTTGACAATTCTTCAAAGTGATCCCCTCTCACGAGAAATATTCCATCTGCGAGTTCGTGTAGACCAGTCTCCGCAGAAGCCTGCAACAGCTGATAGACGGGTTTGCCATCCTCGACCAGTTTCCGAATTCGAGTGTTCTCTGGCCCAATGGAGTATTTGCTCATGACCTCCGACACCTTATCGATTTCTTCTTGGGAAATGAGTTCAGTGCCAGGATAATAGCCCGATTGCGCCTTCTCGCTGGGATATCCTAGGTTGAATGGAGGAACTGCCAACAACGGGCCGATGATTTTCTCTAGACCAGCCTTCGTCTTTGGGGAGATATTTGCAATCTTTTCGAGCGCATCGGCAGATAAATCGGGGACAAACTTCTGATCACCTTCGCCCTAACCAAAATCATCAGCCCGGGTAGCAGCAGCCTTTTTTGTTGCTTGCTGAACTTACATAGAAGTTCCCCAGGTTGCAGAGGAACGTAGCAGCATACTCCAGAAAGGATACAAGCTCTTCAGATGTGATATTGCATTGCGCTACCAAGGTGTCCCATTTTCCGCCGCAAGCATGATAGAGGTCCATGATGAAGTCGAAGATATCTGGGCTCTCTGGTGACACCTGCCGCATGATAATTCTGCTTCCATGCCATGCTGCTCGCGCAAGATGGTGTGCGTAGAACTTCTCACGCAGCTCGAGAGCATCAAAAATCGGCTTTATGACAAGCTGATTGATTGCAGCACCGAGGGATGGGCTATGGGTGCTCTTAGAGAGAGACATGGTGTTTGAAGCATGAGCTGGTCAGAGAATTATGCTTGACTGTTCGGTGTGGAGGAGAAGGAGGCTGGCCACCTGGCCAGGGCTAGTAAGGTAGCATCTCAAGGACTGGTTTCTTTGTTCTTTTCCAAGTGGGAATACAGTCAATCTGTGGGCAATCGCATGGGCGGTTGCCGCACCTTTTGTCCTAATATTTCTTGACGTAGTGGGCTACTGCCTAGAAAGCCTACGGTGCCCTAAAAATAAATAAAAAGAGAAGTTTAATTAAGTATAACGAATTATAAGATATTATTTTATATATGTCACGACACCTCCCCCGAGTACCTGCAAAGCAAGCGCCATGCACTGTCTGTCTTTGAAAAGTGTCGTAAGCAGCGGACGAAAATGGTCGTAGACCGAGGAAATGTGCAACAATACCTCTATCATCTGCACGATGGTCCTGAACAGGAGGAAAGAGACCGCAAGATGCAGATGGTTCCGACCCGAGGGTGAGGCCCTGGCATGGAGAGATCCAAGTCTAGCGCCTAAGCTGCTGGGATACGATCATATTGCAGATGTAAGTCAAGCGGAAAGTAGTAGAATTAGCACAAGCATGAACTGACTGAAACAGGTTGATCTAAATTGGAACGTGGAGGATGAGAGTGAAGGAATAGCAGTCTCTAATCTAGACTATGACATGTCATACACATTATAAATCATCAAAGCAATCATTCTAGTCGTAGTACATCATTAATCATGCGAATGGCAAGACAGGAAAAACGTGAATCGTGATACTCGTCAAAAGCGAATGTTGGCCACATGGGGGCAAAGGTCATCATGGCATGAAAAGCAGAGCTCCGCCTATGCAAAGTAATGAAGGACAGTCGGGTACATGACACATAACACATTAAGTCATCATAACAATGTCGCGTTAAAGAAAGTTTGGATGAAGGATTAATTGGGAGATGAGCTCAAATATCCCTAGACGGGAAATCTGACGGCACTCCTGATGGAAGGGGAAGACCTCGGCTGGGAAAGGTTGCGTGGCAGTGATTTCACCCTAGGGTCCTGGTTGTAACGAAGGCGATCACGCTTGAGGTTATACATCTTGATCACGCATGCCATGGCTTGTTCTTCCGTCAATTGAGGAGCACAGAGAGAGTCACCGTCCAGCGGGACTGCGCGCAAAACAGACGACACCATCCACATGGCCAGGACGTCAATGTCGCGGGCATTGCTCCAGCAAGGGAACAACGAGAGAGTTTGCATGGCGCGTGTGAACTCCCGATATGTCTCGGTCCGAGTATCGGTGAGGAATGGCCGCGAGCCAGGGATCTTTTCTTGTTCGAGGCGCTGGTCAAGCAGACGGAGACACTCACGAGGTGTAGGACTCTTGAAGACAACCTCTTCTTGGAAAAGGCTGGAAAGGCGGGGCTGGTTGCACAAAAACTGATCCATTTCAGGGCCAGATCCCGCCAGGATCACCACAGTGTCGCGAGAGTACTTGGGTATGAGGTAAATCAGGTCATTGATCGTCTGTGCAGCGGATTCGATCTCACTCAGCCTGTGAGCATCTTCAACGAACAAAACACCCCCACGTCCACGTTCCAGCAGCGAGCGTGCTTGAGTCGATGAGTTGCGGGCATCCAAGGGGATCAGATCGGTTGCAGAGCACTCCACAAATTTCGCAGAGGATAACACACCCATGTCATAGTATAGGCGGCCGATCAGCCGTGCGACGCTTCTCCTTCCAATTCCAATGGCGCCCTTGAAGATCATCGCAAGGGGTACACGCCGAGATGGGTCAGCGTTTAGCAGCCAAGCAGCCTTCAGGTCATGGTGGTAGCGTTCCAGTAAAGTAATAAGATCATCCGAGACGAGGGTGTATTTCAACTCCTCGCGGAAGTCCAACTTCGGTCTGCCAACCAAACGATCGCCTTCGAAATTTTCAGACAAGAGAACCCGATCGAGTTGTGACTGGGTGACGTCACCCTGCGACCGACTGCGTTCGTACGCAGAGTGAGCTGAGCCGAGCAGGTGAGCGATTGCTCTTCCGTTGCTAAAGTCCTTACGCATGCGAGCAGCTTCGAGAAGTTCAACGGCGTCATCCAGGGCCTCAGGGGTAGCTTGAACTCCCTCGTCGTGCACCTTCATTTCGAGAATCTGCCGCAACTGCTCCTTGGTGAAAGGATGGAAATGAACAATGTGATGCTCTCTGAAAAGTTTCAAGATATCCTTTTGCTGAAGCAAGGGCTCAATGCTGCTGGTAGTTCCAACCAAGATCACACAGCGATCGTGGCGAGAAGCTAGCGCCAATTGAGTGACAAGAGTGTCCAGCAAAAAACGGGACGAGTCATCAAGGTCAGACACATCGACCAAGAGGACTTTGCCGATGGAGGAATCCAGGAGGTCTTTGACCGTCTGGGCGTCAGGTGTCTGCGAGATACGCATCTTGACCACTAATTCGTTGTTAGTGCTGCGTTTCAGTTTCGAATATAGACAACTCACCTTCTCCGCTGCTCAGGAGACCCATATCTGCCAACACCTGCCCATAGAGCCTCGCCACCGTGGACTTGCCAGTCCCTGGCGGTCCAACGAAGATACGGTTGACTCGAACGGAGAACGGTCTCTGATTCCGGGATTCCCTCCAGTAATTCTCCTCAATTGTGTCCAGAAGTTCACTGACTGATGCCTTGACCGCGTCCTGTCCAACAAGCTTCTGCAGGTCTGCCCAAGCCTGACTTTTCGCCAGTACATCGGCCGGTCTCGGACCTAGCAAATCTTCTGGCGAGAAGAAAAAGGTATCGACCTCGTCCAGATTGCCCTGATCTTGGGCCATGAGCGACTGGAGTTGGCGAAGAGTGACAGTGTCGAGCAGACGTTGCACCGCATGCACATTTCTCGGGCCGTTTCCGGCAGCCGCACGGACAAGCCGCCGAGCGGCCATTTGCATGTACGGACCGTCAAGGCCACCGGCCACCTCGATCTTGCCATTGTAACGCTCCTGTAGCGACTGGCCCAGCAGAGTGAGGTAGTCGTTGGAGGTGAAGTCGGTGAATTGCAGACTACAACAGGTTGTCCTTTCAAGTCGGGGCTGAAACCGAACAAGCCCCTCCATGTGTGGAGGACGACCGGTGAGGACGACGACAACACGTCCGGTCGCACGCTCCATCGCCTCGAAGAGGTCATCAAAGATCTCCTGACTGCAAGTGGGGGAGGACGTTGTCAGCAGGTGAGCATCCTCGATGAGCAAGACTCCAACAATCTGTGCCGAGGGGGATGCAGCGTCGACCATGCTACCGATCAAACGCTTCAGTCCCTCGGGTCCCTGCGCGGCCAGCGCGGCTCCGGAGATTTCTCGGAAGGTCGGCACGTCAGTGATGCCGGTCGAAAAGAGGATGTTGGCATATATGCGGGCGACAGTGGTTTTACCCGTTCCTTCATTGCCCTCGAGGACAATATTGTACCACTCCTGCTTTGGATCTTTCCCTTGTCTCTGACAAATACTGATCCATGTTTGAATCTGATTCAACCGACGTTTGACATTGTCCTGCCCAATCAGGCTCCCCAGCCAGTCCTCCGCATCCCTCCGCGCGATCTCCCGACGAGCTTGTAATTCTTCCTCGGGAGACGGTGTGACAGCCTTGACGGATGGCGGTCGGCTATTAGGCACGGTCTGCGTCGAGACCGACACCGATGGCTGAGATTTGAGGGGTGATAGGAGGGAGGAAAGGGAAAGAGACCACGGAAACCGCGACGTCATGGAGCGAATGATGGTCAGGTCCATCTTCGGACAGAGAAGATTGCATGCGATGGAGGAAAGACCGGAAGGAGGGCATGAAGGCAGGTCTAAATACCAGCGTCAGGCCTGATGAAAATTCTAATCACACCAGTTTGGCTTTGTTTACCAAAACCTTAGCCTGATATCGTGAAGCCCCATGGTCGCAAATTTTCACTGGATCTTTATCTCTTTATTGAGTATGCTCTCCAAGCTGCCAATGAGCATGCAGCAAAGGTGGGAGCTCCTCATCGCTACCCATCGCAAGCTGCAGATGGTGTGGACGCCGGTGGACGCCGAGGGAGTTCGGAGAACGTGCACAGCATCGTGTTGTAAACAACTTCCCGGACAGGTAAGAGAAAACAATGCGACCAGCCAACAATGGACAACGCGTCGATTAAGTCGATCAAATCATGCCATATCGCACTGATGATTCGCGCGAGGCAGTTCACCGCTGTTTGCAGCAGTGGGGACTTTTCGCATCGCCTTGCCGGCCCAACTCTCCTCTGCCGGTCGGGTGTGGATATCTGAGTCGGATGTGGTCGATCATGTCGGCAGGATCACTATTACTTCCTTTCAGAATGTGATTGTATCAGAAAGCATTGTCCAGCAGGTTACTGCAAGTGGTAGATGGAGTGCCATGTCAGAAAGATGAAACAAAGAGATGAAAGGTTGAAACATTGACAAGTTGGCAATGTCCAGCTCATCGGGATGGGACTTTTGTTTGTGTCACGTGCGATAAGAGTGCAAACTGGGAAAACTGATAAGCTGTGCTTGCCGATATGGCAGTTATGCACATAATTGTGTCAGATTACCTAACAATGCTTTCCGGCAGGCAGGCAGGCAGGCATCGAGGAAGGTACCTTGCTGTGCAAGAGAAATTAGACCACTTCTATGATGCTGGACTGTTGCCAGTAAGGCAATCCTTGCTCCGATGATACCTTTTAGGCTTTTAGCAGGCTTGAATGCGCCTTTTTACGGCTGGGATCAGCCTTCTCCGTAGAAGTTTGCCCTCTGAAAAATTAACGACCACACGTCCCCAAAAGAAATTCTTATGAGAGACTGGTTTTGGAAGAAAAGAAGACTTCCTCAGGTCGAGTAAGTCAAGGTTCATACTTCTACCATGTCAAATTTACGTTGTGGGTTGATTCCATGGTTTCCTCCGGATATATATATCTTGAACACTTGGTTCCACAGTATCCAGGGTACTTAGCTCGCACCACACCTAATCCTGTCATTCAGCAAGTCATAACTCTATAGAATCTATGGTATGGTGTCTTGAGCAGCTGAAGCCTCTAGCTGAATGAGCAATACGAATATAACAACTAGAATTGGCAAAGTACATTGAGCATGAGGAATAGAACTGACTTGAATCCGGGGATAGTCTCATGACAGCTGCTGCTACTTGCTGTACACTGTCTACAGTCGCATTGGATTGGATGGGTCATATCCCGCGGTAACAGCCTCTCTGATCCGAGATTTGCTGAGAGGTCACCATATATGATTGAACCGGGTTGATCGTCGACACCATGACCCCCTTCCACGATAGCGATGTACTATACGCTGATGAGATAAAAGGATTCCTGCAAAGTGACTGACATATCTGTTCCACAGTATACAGCATCCCGATTCCCGGTTTCTGCAACACGGATAAATCCCCCATATTCAGTCTGTATGCCCTCCATTCACACCATATCTCCATCCCATATACCCGACAATGCCCGCCAAACCCCCAAGTCCTCCGCCTCCTATGATATTCATCAACCCTGGCCCTCGCAGCGACATTCCATTCTTCCTCATGATCGCGATAGTGGTTGCGACTCCCCCGGCCTCCCCAATCGTACTCCAAGTATCGACCTCCACCTGCCCCTTATTCTCAAGGAGCCTCCAGCTCCGATCCTGCCATTCGATCTTTTCCTTCCCCGCCATACGAACAGGAAGCATGACAGCCATGCTGCTCAAGCCGAGGACGGCGCCGAGTGCAGTCGCGCGCGTGATAAGGCTGGCCGACATGCGGAGGGTGGGAGTCGTGGAGCGCAATGTGTTCACGATGCCGACAGCTAGTCCGAGCGCGGAACCGGCTTGGAAGCCGCGGTCTAGGACATGAGTGGTGAGGATGAGGTGCGGAAGAGGCTGATCTTCCGCGTAAGGGGTGTGTGGCCAGCTGGCGGATATCATGGTTAGTCCAGCTCAGACTGATGACAAGCAAATTGAATCATCAGTTGGAGATGAGTATCTTTGATTTCTCTGAATGCTGACATTCTTGTCATTTAGCGAAGTTGTCAGCTTGGTCGTATGGACAACTATCCGTAAGTAAGCAGAAACTCGTATCAGCAGTGGGTCAGTGGGTGGCAATATCCGCGATCAATCATAGGCAGATACTACTAGTGCTGACAGTCCATCTATCCACAGGCTGTAAGCCTTGCTGACTGGTTGACTGACTGCAACAACAGGCTATAGGATACTGCATCAGAGGATAATCGCATGCAATGGCAATTTTAAGATCCATAGGAATGATCTTTTGACAACCATCAGACATGTCCCTGCTAAAGCTACAGTTTTTCCTTCTCTGGCCCCTGCCCCTTGAACCCAAACAGATAAGCAGCAACCTTGCGCATCTGAATCTCTTCAGCCCCTTCCGTGATGCGATATCGTCGAAAGTGCCGATAGATGTGCTCGAACGGATAATGGCGCGAGTATCCATCACCGCCATGGATCTACACTGTTAGCATCGATCTGATCAATGACTTGAGTCTCACCTGAATAGCTCGATCAGCCGCCTGACAACACAACCGATTTGCCCAAAAGTTACACATAGCGACCTTGTCACTCAGCTTCCTTTCAATCTCCACCCACGGCGGCACTCCATCTCCCGCCGTCCTCGAAGCCGCGACAACCCGGTCCATGTCCCAGCTAGTCTTCAGAATCAGCAGCCGCAGCATCTCCACCTGCGTCATGAGCTCAACAACAGGGAACTGAATGGCCTGATTATCCGCGAGTGACCTGCCCTCCCCCCAGATCTTCCTGCTGCGTGCGCGCTCAATGCTCCTGTCGAGACAGTACTTGGCCGCTCCGCAGGAGCTCGCCGCCTGTCGGATGCGATTCTCATGCACAAACGTCTGCGCGATGGCCAGGCCATGGTCGACGCGGCCCAGCACCGCCGACGCGGGGACGACGGCTTTGTCCAGTTCCACCGTCGCATGGTCGGTGGGCATATTGAACGTCCACTCATAGCTGGAAACGCTGACGCCGGGTGTGTCCCGGGGGACGAGGAAAGCAGTGATGCCCTTCGCCGAGCCCGGCTTCCCCGATGTCCTTGCGAAGATGAGCAGATGCGTGCAGTTGTGCGCGCCCGTCTGCCACTTCTTGCGACCGGTGATTTCGAAGCCGTCGCTGTCGCCGTCGCCGTCGCCGGCGGGCTTAGCGACAGTCGACAGAAACGTCGCGTCGCTGCCGTGATCGGGCTCGGTGAGTCCGAAGGTGGCGCGAAACTCGCCGCGCAGACGCTGGGGGATGAGGGTGCGGCGCTGCTCGTCCGAGCCGAAATGGTGGATCATGAGCACGTCGGGGAAATTGCCGATGACGCTGTGTTCGTTTTGCAGGTCGTTGGCGAGACCCAGGCCGCCTCCGTAGACGGGGTGCGAGGCCAGATGGAAGCGGATGGCTGACATCCAGAGGTTGGTGTCGGGGTGTTCCTGGCCTCCGTAGACCTGGGGGAGGGCAAATCGGTAGAATCCGGCCTTGTCGGCTAGGATTCGAGCTTTGTCTAGCGATTGCAATTAGTTTTAGCCCTTGTCTATTCGTGGACGACATACCGAGTAAGTCTTCCCATTCCTTCATCGGTAGTCCGCCCCTCGCCCAATCGGTACGGGCGTACTCCCTTCGGTGGTCGAAGAAGCGGTTGTTGTCATTGGTATGCTGGAGGGGGAGGATGGTTGATTCGATAAAGGAGTCGAGGTTGTTGAGATAAGAGACGAGGTCTGAAGGAAGATCGAAGTTCATACTGTTGTTGGGTATAGTTATCACATACTAACCACTACACTACCACTACTGTCGTATCCTAGGGCTAAATATGCCGGGGAGTTGATCACCTCCACAGTTCAACCCCGCAGATGCCTCGGTCCGATCGGCTCGGTTCATTATTTGCTTCATCATTCGCATTGATCATGATGTATCATTGCTGAGAGTGAGATTGTACAATCGGCTACCTGATCTGTTCCTATATACGCCCGCATAGGCAATGGCCTAGTTGAAAACAAATCCAAGCCCCTTGGACATGTACTTCTTGACCCCCGTCTTCTCAGCCTTGGCCTCCTCATCATGGTGCTCGACGTAGAACCGGCGGAATTTATCGAGATCAATGGTTCTCGCATCATTCAGGAGCGGCCCCTTGTAGTAGACCATGGCTCCGATGTAAATGACAATAACCGCCACCACGCTGACATAGTTGGAGAAGAAGGTCTTCGCCGACGGGTTCCCGTCCAGCGGCCACACACTGAGATAAAACTCGACGATGATGAGCAGGATACACCAGAAGAGACCCCACCAGGCGCCGACGGGGTAGGTCCAGGACCGCCACGGCAGCTCCGAGGGCGACCGGCCCTGGACCTTCCAGGCGTAGCGCATGCGGAGATGCGACGCGCAGATCATGCCCCAGCCGAAGAGAGTAAGGAGAGAGGTGAGGTTGGAGAGCCAGCCGAAGACGGTGGAACCGCTGTTGCTGACGTTCAGGTAGGCCAGGCCGCCGCCGATGATCAGGGTGAGGAGCAGACCGGCCCAGGGACGACCGGTTTTGTCTGCTTTGCCAAAGAACTGTCACGGTCAGAGTCAGCTAGGTCTGGGGATACGCAGATGGATGCAATACCTTTGGTGCCATGTTCAGATGCGCAAGACCCATCAGTGTACGAGAGCCCGCATACACCTGGATACTGCCGGTCGAGAGCACCGAAATGAAAACGACCGCGTTCATGATGTGCGCTAGCGGTGCGAGTCCCGCGTTACGGTAGGCAATGACAAAGGGAGAGGCGTTGGTGCCGGATGCACCGAACAGGTTCGGGTCGTGAGGACTGACGGTGATGGTGACCATCAACGAACCCAGGATGTAGAAGAGCGAGAGACGCAGCCAGATCGACCCGACGGCGCGAGGCACCGACTTGCGGGGGTTACTGGTCTCGGCGGCCACAAGCGCAGTGTACTCGGCTCCCGACATGGCGAAGATGCAGGTCGGCATGACGGAAAGGAAGCCCTTGAAGCCGTGGGTGAACGGTTCGGCGTTCCAGTAGCGGAAGCCAATGGGGTCGTGATTGGGGGCGCCCCCAGCAGAGACAACTATTTGGATTAGATGATATTCCAGAGGGAGACTAAGGACTTACCGATCAAAGAGATGATGACGATGATGATCCAGGAGAACTTGATTGTCGAGGCGACGACCTCGACTTCTCCGAAGAGCTTGACGGCCCAGACGTTGATCAAGGTTATGACTACCCAGAAGATAGTGATCCACGCAGCTGTCGGCACTTTGTCCGTCCAGAAGCCGAGCACGGTAACCACACCCTATGCAGTCAGATCTAAACCCTAACCCCGGCTGAAGAAGACAGAGAAGACAAACCTGCAGTTCATTGGCCAAGGTGATCCAGTACCCGAACCAATAGGCCCAACCCAGGGTGAATCCAGCCGGCTCACTGATAAAGATGGATGACCACTGCACAAAGGCCGAGGGAAGCGGATACATAACCGCCATCTCACCGATGGAATGCGACACGGACCAGATCATTGTCCCACTGAGGATGTATCCGATGAATATGGCGGCAGGACCACCGCTGGACAGCGAGCTACCGCTCCCCAGCCATAATCCCATACCAATCGACGAACCCAGCGCAATCATGGTGATATGGCGGGTGCTCAGGGTGCGGCGGAGGTCGGTCTCGGCGCCATGGTCGTGGTCGACGTTTATAGTCTGGATGTCTCCTTCCTTTTCATTGTGGCCTTTGGGGCTACTAGAAGACTCGTACGAGGGAGCCTCCATGGTGATGAGGGAAAGGTAAAAAGACACAAGCGATAGAAGCAAGAAGATTCGCAGTGCTCAACGGGAGGACAACCGGGGGACATGGGGTAATATAAAGACAGCCACAGGCTACAGTACAGCCTTTCTAGCACAACACCACCACAATCTAAACGTATGTCTTGTCTGCCAATAAAATGGCTTGAAGGCTTAGCTTGAGATAAGCCCTTTGGTCTGACTGTCTTAGCGTGCTGTTAACAACAAGGCTTGACAGATAACTCTCTCCAGTCTGCCACTCAGGATGCGTGATATCAAGCGGGGGACACGGAGCCCGTCGTATCGCTTATCAAGTTATTGATTAGACGCTCCTTCACGGGGAACCCTTCTGGAATTGGGTTCTGTGGCTGCTGGAATGTAACGCTGGTTGATCCTCCAGCCGGTCTCACCAGAGGATAAATGCGACCAAATACGAAGAGCAGGTGTTCTGGTGTCGTGCGCTTGGCCAATATCACGATTCTGACTGTTCATGCATCCTGGCCAAGAGGCCCAAGACGAGGACTCGAGTTTTAAAATAGAACAGGCAAGGAGGGACAAACAGAGGTTAATCCTCCGATTGACTACAAGGAACATACAAGTGTGTTCCTTTCATGCAAGGGGGCATCTCGAGTACTATTCCTATCGACGGAGTAGATGAACTGCTCCGACCTACCATTACAGATCTGGACGACCAATTCTAAATGTGGATCACCTTGAGGATAGAACAATCACAGCTGAACAGGATTTTGAAGATACATGGACCAAATGAGCAGACCGAACGCAATATCGGCGACTCCGCTTTATCTATTCCGTAGGAAATCCGGAATGATTGCTTTGGGATAGGACGGATGGGGAAATGGAATGGAATCCACGTGTGCTGGGGCAACTCTGGAAGTCTGCTTGACAATCTCTCGTATTCATTGGCCCCTTTCTGCAATCCTGAAGGAGTTAGGTTGAGTCTAAAGTCAGGCCCCTGGAATGCGGAGGCTTATTACTGGTAAGAACTAAGAAACCTTGGTCAAGCGTCCTCTTCTCCCTAGGGACTTATCTATTCCTTATCGTTCAGGATCCTACTTCAGCGGTTAGACACGGAGTTATATAGTCGATAGGATGATGGCGTTAGGATCGATAGAGATCACTGATAAACACTGGCAGTAGTAGTATGGAGTCCACAGTCAGCAAAGTGGACACTCTGATGGAGTATCAATCTATGCTTATTCTATTTAACCTTGTCGTTAGGCGATGGGCCTCGTGTCGATACTATTCATAGCATTTCTCGTATGTAAAGCCTTGACTAGCAATGAACACGTCAGCAATACGGATCGACAGGATGCACATGAACCATGCCTTATGCACAGGGACTTGTATTATGCGAAGTTTATGCAGAGTTACTTGATCTGCTTGCTATGAATAGAAGTCATCAAATGGTCACTCTTATGGCTTCAGCCCAGAGACTCGGGATAAGTGCATCCAGCCTCTTTGGAGACACGCTCTCAGATACCCCGAAGCAAGTCCCTTGGATTCTTCTAATGAACAATGCCCTCGCCACAAACCAGGGAATAAAGCCGAGATGCCAAGTCTGGGGAATGAGGAATAATTCCACCATTCGCATAGAGAGATACATTCAGCCTATTCAGCATCGACGCCTTGGTCTCCCCGCATTTCGTGGTAATCTTCCCCCGAAATCACCTTGGCATCTTCAAAGATGGGGAAAATATCTGGGGTACAAATACTAGTTGGCCTGATGCTGTCGACAACAGAATCATCCTTGCGTCTGCGGAGGAATTGATCACGATGCGATTCTCATCCCTTGCGAGTCTGGCATTGGCGGTCGGCGTGCACGCCAAAGGGCCCTTTCTGCAAAAGGTCGACGATTCCACGCATATCATCGGAAACGATCTGTGGAATGTCACCATCGGGCAGCAGTACGGGGTGAAGCTGTACTACAAAGGCAGGGATTTGGTAGGGAATGCCGTGGGCCACTATGTCAGCTACAGTGAGTACGTTCTGCCACTTCATAGACCTCCACCAACATAAACAATAACAGACGGCGCGCAATCCGACCTGAACTGGACCTCGGCGGAAATCTATCGCAAAGGAAAAACAAAGGGACAAGACTTCCTCGATATCCAATTCACCGCCAAGGAGGGCGACTTTCACTGGGTGATCTTCGAGGACCTGGTCGGCGCGTACCAGTACTTTGTCAACCATGCCCTCCCCACGCTGGGTGAATTCCGGACGCTGTGGCGGTTGGACAACACGACCTTCCCCAACGGACGGACCAACATCAAGGACGGTGCCCTTCCCACGTTGGCCGAGATCGCCAGCGGCACCAAGGTCCAGGACGAGACGTGGCAGCTGGCCGACGGGTCCTACATTACCAAGTACGACTGGACCGCATGGATCCGCGACCAGGACTACTACGGGGTGTATGGCGACGAGTTTGGCTCGTGGTACATCAATCCGGGCAAGGACTACTACAACGGGAACCATCTCAAGCAGGAACTCATGGTGCATCGCGAGAGCTCGACTGGCGATGCGGTGCAGCTGAACATGATCCATGGCACACACTTTATGGTCTCGTCCAACGATGTCTTTCCCGACGGCAAGGTCTGGGGGCCGTGGCTGTGGTACTTGGTATGTCTCTGTCAGTTTATTTGACGGTGCGCTGACATGGCGAACAGAACGACGGGTCTAAAACCGACGCCGCCGCCCGCGCGGCTGACGAGTTCAAAGCATGGCCCTACAAATGGTTTGAGAATGAAGCCTACCAGTCCCGTGGCTCCGTTTCCGGACGCCTGGTTCTCTCCGATGGCCGCCCAGCCGCAGGCGCATCGGTCTTCCTGGGCGACAATCACCCGAACAAGACGGCACTGGACATGGGCTCGACCTATTACTACACCGGCCAGGCAGACGACAAGGGCCGGTTCACATTTGAGAACGTGCGCACCGGCGACTACGGGCTGCAAGCCTGGTCCAACGGCGGCCAGCTCGCCGACGTGGCCACATCCTTCCTGCAGAACGACGTGACGGTGCGAGAATCGCACACGGCCAAGCTGGGCACGCTCAAATGGGACGTCCCCTCGCGCACGAGGATCTTCCAGGTCGGCGACTTTGACCGCAAGTCGCTGGGTTTCCAGTACGGCGGCGCTCCGTATCAGCACGCGCTGGTCGCCAACTGCCCTGCGAACCTGACCTACACCATTGGCCAGAGCCAGACCGCGGACTGGTGCTTCGGACAGGCCGCGTTGGGAACATGGTCGATCCGGTTCGAGGCGGCCAAGAGCTCGGCGGCTCTCCTGACTGTCTCTCTGGCGGGGTACTCGTCGGGAACCACCTCGACGATTCTGCTGAATGGCGATAGGACCAGTCCGATCGGCAACCTGACCACTCTCCCGAACGATCCGTGTCTGTATCGATCGGCCACGACCGCTGGCGAGTGGCGGCTGTTCCAGTTTCAGATCCCAGAGGGCAAACTGCAGCCTGGCTGGAACTCGATTGACTTTGCCGTGGGCAAGGCCAGCAGGTGGCATGGTTTCATGTGGGATAGCATTATCCTGGAGTATTTGTAGACTCCAGTCATAGATTGAACCTTGCCAATTCTATATCTGCACATCCCCCTTCTTTCGCGTTACCTAGATTTGGCTTCATCTTGGCGTCAACTAGCCAAGACAAACCGCAAAGAGCATCCGAGGCGTGGCATGTGCAGACAGTGCCATGACTCGACGGAACAAACAGGAACTGTGCGGCTCAAGAAAGGGGCAATACGCGAGAACAGAGAACGGAGGTAGCATATCCACAGACTATGGAAAACAGAGTGCTCTGTATGGAAAACAGATCGGACTAGACCCACTGGACCCTGAAAGTTGGCCTTTAGCGACTCGTAGTTTAATGAGAGCCTCTTGGCAACTCACAAGCTCAACGCTTCAGTTGGGTCAATTAGTTGTCTCAATCGATCTGCTGTTGATCCTCTGCTGTAGACGTCGGCTGGTTGAGATGCTGAGATGTAGAAAGTGAGAGTTAACTGCTATTGCTGGTGAATTATATATCAATTTATGTTCTATATGAATGCATCACCTCTCTAAGGTGACTGGATATGGCCCATGGAATGTTTCCAATCGCTCATCGCTAAAAAAGCCACGGTTCATGCCCAGCCAGCGGACCCTGATCTAGTTCATCGCTTGCACGAGTCCTCAACAAGTCTGTTGACAGAATGTAACCCGAGCTGGTCATAAGTACGAGAATGCCCCTGCTGTTCATCACCACTGGGAGCATGATGTACGGACCCAGGTTGATGTAGTCACTGTCCTTCAGTTCAACCAAGTCACTCTTTACCTGTCGCTGAGGATCAATTGATAATACCTTGAAATGTATTCAATGCATTCTCTACTCCCACTCCTTTTGACAATTGTCCCTGTCTGGAGTTTCAGCCTGAACACCCCCACCAAGCACTGGAACTACACCACCGCCAGCCTGGTCAGCAGCACCTCGCAAGAATGCAAGGACGCCTACAGCGCGGATATCGCCTGCGACGACTTTCTGCTCGCACTGGCCGTGTCCAAGGAGGACCGGTGGTGGCTTCCGCCCGACTTCGACTCGGCCAGTTTTGACCGCACCTGCACGGCCACCTGCCAGTCGTCTCTGGCAGAGTATGTCGCGAACGTCGAGAAGACGTGCAATAAGGCCAGCGACGCCGCATTGAAAACCAAACGTGGCGACGACTGGTCAGATCTCGGGGTACAGGTGTATGTGCCAGTGGTGACAATAGGACACATCCTGCAATATACGCTGATGAGATCCTGCACCAAGGACGAGTACGTAGCTATCGCTTTAACGTAATGGACGGACACTGACATGCTTTTCCTTCGTTAGTGACGGATCATACTGCTATGTCGGCCAGAGCATGGGTTACTATATCGACTGCGACTGCGACTACACCTGCGCGCTGGCGTATTTCTGGGTCGCACATGAATATCCGTATGACGACTACGCGTTTGGTGTTCATATCGCTAGCATGGATCCCGAGGGTAATCGCCTCGAGTTGATTTCTAGCAGTGTGCTGTTTGACGATACGCAGGATTGGTCGGATGGCTGGAAGACGGTCGAGAAGTGCGGATGGACCAAGAACGATACTCTTCCATTGTTCAGTACGGAGATGTCGAAGAAAGCAGTTGAGCAGAGCAACTCGACTGCGACGACTGCGACGACTGCGACTGCTGCTGGTTCAAGTACGGTCAAGAGTACTGGAGTCAGCGCTGTGACCAGTGCTTCCGCTCAAACGGGCGCAGGAGAGAGTATCCGGATGCATGTCGAGAAGTGGATGACAGTGTTAATTCTTGCTATTGGGATCGTGGTCCTCTAATGACAGTTGATAGTCAGGTACATACCATAGTAATCAACCCGAGTGGAGGAAGAGGAACTGATTCCCCTCTTAGGCTGAGTCTTTAAGACTGTCCAGCACTTGGCATTTAGTAACCACTATCTACCTGCTCTTGGTTATTCTTACCTAGGCATAAGTCTGTTCCAATTACTGCGCTCTGATTGGCTCGATAGGATCGGAATCAGCAGAGTTTTCCATGGGGAATCTGCGACGTCACCATCCAGCATTTTGTCCTTACTTTGACTAGACACTGTCTACTAATAGGACTAAGGAACTTAGTCTTAGCCTTAGGGTCGTAGATAACTACACCTGCTTCAGCTAAAACACCGAGGTAACTCTATTCCCAATCAGGCAAAATCGTCCTGCGATCTTGTCCCTTATTACTTGACTCAACAGATAGATAGATAGATAGAAGTCTATTATTCCGTACTCATATCTTTCCTTGAATAGGCAATCTTATCTCAGTAATCTCACTGAATTCAATGCAAGTCAAATGCAAGGAATGCCAACATCAGATATCTCCAGACTTGCAGACTGCAGACTGACACTGCGGTGGACCCTCCAAGCCCCCTTCTGGTGGAACTCGAGCCCTGACCGCAGCAAATGGATTCGAGGCAATTAAACGAGCTGTTCCACCGTCGTCATTTGTTCCGTGTTGGTCTCTGTCTGCTCCAATCATGCTCCATCTCCTCGTGGGCACTGGGCTCTTTCTGAGGCCAAGTTCTCAGACAGCCCTTGCTGGTCGAATCATCATATCATGCCCCGCTGAATCTTTGCTCGAGAGTTGAGACAGAGGCAGTCTTTTCCGTTCTGCACTATTTCTCACGTGGCCATACTCTAAATCTTGCTGTTTTTGGCTTCTCAAAATTTTTCTTTCTATCCTTTAATAACCGTCATCATCGCCCTTGTCCATCGCAGCTTACGATACTCGAGATACTCCAACTCAAGGCCCAACGCAGTCTGACCAGCCCGGATCGTTGTATGAGTATGCTTATCTGACGCATACATCTTTGTTTCCCACCTCGCTCCTTCCATCGACCTACCTTATAGCCTTCTTCCCCACGCGACAAGCCCTTTCCAGAACCCCTCCGCCTTCACCATTAATTACTATTTACTACCACCACCATGGAGCATGGCACCGACAAATCCTCGGCGGACGCCATCCTAGAGCATCTGGGGTATACTCCAGAACTCTCCCGAAACCGTTCAGTCCTGCAGGTCGCCTTTATGTGCTTTATCCTCTCCTCCGTCCCCTACGGTCTGGCTACCACCTTCTTCTACCCACTGGCCGCTGGAGGCCCTTCCAACATTATCTGGGGCTGGATTATCGTTTCCGCCGTCATCCTCTGTGTAGCCATCTCGCTGGCCGAGATCACCTCCGTCTATCCCACTGCCGGTGGCGTCTACTACCAGACCTTTGCCCTATCGCCCACCTGGTGCCGCCGCGCCGCCGCCTGGATCTGCGGATGGTCCTATGTCCTTGGCAACATCACCATTACCCTGGCTGTAAACTTCGGCACTACCCTGTTCTTCGTCGCCTGTCTCAATGTCTTCGAATCCGCCCCCGGTGTCGGGATTGTAGATGACCTGCAGACCTACCAGATCTACCTCATCTTCCTTGGCATCACCCTGTTGACCCATGCGATCTCGTCCCTAGGCAACAAGTGGCTCCCCATTTTAGAGGTATGTTTCTTCTTCGTTTCGCCAGAAGATTATGTCTATCTATCGCTTGATTCCCAATGCGCCGTTCTCATGCCTGTCCTGCCATCTAGACTTCAGCCATCTTCTTGACCCTGATCGGCCTGATTGCCCTGATCGTCACCGTCCTCGTCGTCGCCAAACATGGCCGACACTCTGGTAAGTGGGTCTTCACCGACTTCGAGCCCCAGTCCGGCTGGCCCGCCGGCTGGTCGTTCTGTATCGGTTTGTTGCAGGCCGCATACGCCACCTCGGCCACGGGCATGATCATCTCGTGAGTTCTGTCCAGTCCAATGCAAATTCAGTCGTTAATATTCTATAGTATGTGTGAGGAAGTCCGCGAGCCTGCTATTCAGGTGCCCAAAGCCATGGTGTGGACCATTGTCCTGAACTTCGTCGCCGGATTGGGCTTCTTGCTGCCCCTGACCTTTGTCTTGCCGGATATCACCATGCTGGTGAACCTGGCCTCCGGTCAGCCCACTCCCGTGATCCTGAAAGACGCCCTCGGCAGCTCGACCGGAGCGTTTCTACTGCTGCTCCCCTTGCTCATTCTCGGCATCATCTGCGGTGTGGGATGTGTGACGGCCGCCTCCCGCTGCACCTGGGCGTTTGCGCGCGACGGGGGTATTCCCGGTTCCAAGTGGTGGAAGACGGTCAACACGAAGCTGGACATTCCCCTGAACGCGATGATGCTGGGAATGGTAACGGAGATCGCGCTGGGTGCCATCTACTTTGGCTCCACTGCCGCGTTCAACGCCTTCTCCGGTGTCGGTGTCATTTTCCTGACCCTCAGCTACGCTTGCCCCATCGCCGTCTCGTTCTTCTTCCGTCGTCGCGCGGACATTGCCAACGCCAGATTCAACCTGGGTGTTGTCGGCAGTATCTGCAATGTGGTTGCTCTGGGTAAGTCTCTCGCGCCGGTCGCAAACTCCTACTAACGGTCTACAGCATGGAGTCTTCTGGCCATCCCTCTGTTCTGCATGCCCACGTACAAGGTCGTCACCCTCGAGACCATGAACTACGCCTGTGTCGTCTTCGTCGGCTTCACGGCCATTGCCGCGCTCTGGTACTTGGTCTGGGGCTACCGCAACTACGCCGGGCCCCCCAAGGAGGGTATCGACGGTGTCGAGGCCGATTTTCCCGATCTGCACGCAAAGACCGGGTAAGTTGTAGATTGTATTCTATTGTATATACTTGATTCGTGGTGCATAAGCCCAAATTCACATTACATGCTACAGTTGCATCTGTTCGTGACTCTGACGTGGTTATAGCAGCTCAGAGCCCGGCGTCAAGGACCAACACACCGCCAGCCTGTAGCTCTGCGATAAAGTCTCATGTCATCATGTATGTAGTAGTCAGAGTACTGTAGCTATCTGCAGCCTCCATCTGAGCAGAATATCCCGTATTTTCACCTTAAAGTCCGCTGAATGAGAGCTACTAGCTCTTCCACGTCAAACTAAACACCGCATCTCCCCCCCTAGACAACGCGACCTCCACACTCCCATCTTCACTCTTCACACTCTCAGGAATAACCTCCCCCTTCCGCTCCAGCACAATCCGCTCCTTCGCCTCGGGCAACTTGTAGAACCTCCGTCCATACCCACTGAGGAAATTCTCCAGCTTCTCCAGCGTGATATCCTCGTTGGCAATGACACCCCGCTCGACGCCCTCCTCCAGCGCCAGAAGCACATACTGCACGACACAGGGTTGCGTGAAAACACCAGCGGGCGGTTTAGCCGTTCCCTGCTCGCCGCCTTGCTTCGCGAGACGCGGGTGCGGGGCGCTGTCGCTTCCACTGGGTACATCAGTAATGCATTTCAATCTGAGAGGGATACATACAAAAAGAACTTGGGGTCGCCGCTGCAGACCGCGCGGAGCAGCGCATCGCGGTCCTTGGAGGTCTTGGGGAGGGGCTTGCAGAAGGCCAAGGGGTTTTCGCAGCTGTGGTGGGTGAGGTAGAGGTGGTGGGCGGTAATCGTTGCTGCATGTCGTCAGTCAGTTGCCATCAATAAACGAGGTCCACAAGGCAAGGCAGACATACCCGCAACAGAGTCCGAGCAGTCGCGGACAGCCTGCAGGGCCGCCTCGGTGCTGCAGTGCTCGAGGATAATGCGCAGGCTGGGGAACTTGGCATTGAGCATCTTGAGGGTGGGCAGGAACTTCTCCTCGGCGTTCATGTCGGTGATGTCCGAGCCGGGGGAGCCGGGGACCTCGCCGTGCAGGTTGAGGACCATGTCGTGCTTTTCCATCTCCGCGAAGACGGGGAAGAATTCGTCGTAGTCGCGCACGCCGGCCGCGGAGTTGGTGGTGACGCCTCTCTTGTCAACAAGACTGCACAGCCAGAATGAGGGGTGGTCACCTACCCTGGGGATACACCTTGACGCCGGTGATACCGGCCGCGGCGGCTTCTCGTATGGTCTCGGGGGTAACGGATTGGTAAAGACCAGTCAGCTGGCATATCCGACTAGCAAAAGACGAGAGAGAGACGTATATTCAAATACAGCGACATGAGATAGTTCACATTCGGCTCAATGGCCTGCAACTGGGCCTTGTACTCCAGCGCCTGGGCGACGCTGGTAACGGGAGGAACCAGATTGGGCTATCGATCACAGTCAACCACAGCCTACACAAAGGTGGAAAGGATGCAAACTGACCATAACAAAAACAGTATCAACACCTCCTTTGCGAATCTGCGGCACAACCAATTCCATCATCTTGCCTTGGCGAAGGTGGACGTGCATGTCGGCCGCCGCCGGCAGTTCCAGCCGGGTCGTCTCTTTAAGGATCATTCTGCCGGGGGTGTCGATGCACTTCTTTTCCAGATGCAATAAGAATGATCCGCTTCTCGCGAGGAATGCTCGCCGTCAATCTGCACGATACTGAGCACACTCGTCATGCAAATCTCCAAATCTCCAATAAGCGAGGATCCCGCACATTGCGTCACGTGACTGCTGCCCCTCGCTGGCGGGTCCTCCGCATTTGGTTTGCTTGGGGGATATATCATATATGGCACTGAAATCTTGTAAAAGAATACTACGGCTTACATCTAGGATACATTCTTCTACGTTTTTTCTCACCCGGAAAAGGTGGGTTAACTTCTGGCTTCAGCTTGAACCAAGTGAGAAATTTGGGACAAGAGAAACGTCACGTGCCTTGCTCACTAAACTCGAATCAACAAATTGATGCCTAAGGATGCTATTTGCTAACATCCTCAGCTTCGACTTTGCTAAACCTCGCAGCTTCTCTTTGTTTCTTCACCTTGTACAAGCATTGATCTAGGATTGCCCTTGTTGTTATGTTCTTGCTGATGAGAAATGGTTAGCACATTGACTACCACAAAGAATCAGGAGAAGTGACATGGGTGAGATGATATATATTCTCCACGATAAACAATGATGATGCGCAGTCTTCGGTGGTAGATGTGGCCTCCAATGTTGCTATATTTATTACTAAAGTTATTTCGCGCATCTCAACATCTACCTTCGCCGAGGAACCATTGGTGCGGAACCAAGGTCCGAAGAGTGTACGAGGCTTCATCAACTCTCCTCAGTTCCTCGCATTGGGGAACGCTCGAAGAGCATGCGAAGACTCATATTGTTCCGGTATACACTGTCTGCTCTCAGCGTGCTTGCATGCGAAAACATTGTCCCAAAGTGTTCCCTACTATGCCTCCTCAGGCCACAAGCTGTGACCCCATGGTGATGTGAGTGCCTGACGTCAGGAATGCGATTGCTCACTATCGTACCATATTATGCGTCGAGATCAACTTTGATCTCCTTCTCATGTCAACACCTGCCTTGCCGGGGTCGTCGATCCCAGTACAACAAACCGCCGGACAACTCGAATTACCCTCTGTTCACACTGCATTGAGCCCAAATGAAGATAGCAATCACTGGAGCCCGCGGAAGCGTAGGACGCGTCTCCGTCAAGGTGTGCGCGGACGCAGGCCACACCACCGTCCTGGTCAACAGGACCGAGCAGTCCCCCCCAAGCGACATCCCCAACACCGAGATGCGCACGGCTGACGTGGCTGGGGACTACCGACAAACCGTCGCGGCCTTCCGCGGCTGTGACGCAGTCATTCACCTGGCCGCGATCCCCAACCCGGTCGGCAAGGACGACTACATGGTCCATAACAACAACGTCGACTCGGCGTTCAACGGCTTCCGGGCCGCCGCAGAGGTCGGGATCAAGCGGTTCTGCTACGCCTCGTCAGTCAACGCCATTGGTCTCGCCTTTTCCAACCAACCGCTACACTTCGACTACTTCCCTATAGACGAAGAGGCCCCGCATCATCCCACGGACTCGTACGCCCTGGCGAAACGCGAGGCGGAGATCCAGGCTCAATCCTTCGCCGAGTGGTTCCCCGGGATGAAGATCGCCTGTCTGCGGATCCACGAGGTGTCGCCGCTGGAAAGGGTACAGAGGGTCCACGAGAACGACTGGGAGAATGCTGGGGTGAAGCAGCTCTGGGGGTGGGTGAATCCTGTAGCTACTGCGCGGGCGTGCTTGCTGGCCGTGGAGAAATGTGACAATTGGGAGGGGTGTGAGATTTTCAATATTGTCGCTCCCACGACTACGCAGAACATACCGTCGGAGGAGCTGGCGCGAAAGTACTTTCCTGACGCCGAGATTCGGGCTGACCTGTCGGGCAATCAAGGGTTCTGGACAACGGAGAAGGCGAAGCGACTGATGGGATGGGAGCATTATGAGACGGAGTAGATGATAACCATGTGTTGCCATCAATCCTAGACGCAGCCATTACCGTGGATGACCTTATTTTGAACCATGCTGGTCTTCCTGACGTAGATTGAAGCAGTCCAGTAGTGATCTTGGGGATCGACCCTTCTACCACATTAGTAAGAGGCATAGAGAACGTGTCGGTTATTGAAAGAACTTCAGCAAAATAGACATCCTTTGACAATTTGGACATTAATTGCAAGACGTCTTTCGCGGTACGTCCGCTGTCAAAGAGGAATCCAACAGCCAACGATGCTTCTTGTCTGATAAAGTGACTGTCACATATCCCATATCTAGGGAGGTAGACTAACCAGGAAAGACCTCAACAAATACGCCTTGTCTTGGCTCTGAAGGCTGTCGTCGGTGGCGTCTTTAGCCGTCTTAAATGCAGCGCCATCCCGACCGAGTTCCAAAGATCGTCCCGATGCTGCTGCTCCCGAGAAAGTCAGGTTGATGCTCCGTACTTGAGTCGAACATCAAAGGACGAAGTCTGAGTGATGAAGTAAAGTGGAAGGCATAGAGTATCAAGGACAATGGCTGGTAAGAGGCATCTTACCCCGGATAAAAGCTTTTGATACTATAATACTATGACACTACATCTCGGTTAGTTGATGTCCTGACGGACCGACAACTTTCCTTAAACATGAGGTGAATAGACTGGTAACGAGCCCCGAAAGACGACTTGTCGGTTAAATTCTCCAGTCGAGGGATAAAGAGGAAAAACCCCCGTTGTCGAAAAAAACCGACTGGATATCCACAGCTACAGACTCCACCGGTGACGCACTTCGGCCTCGCTTTCTCCCTCTCCACAGAGCAAGCCGGATAATTGTCCGTACGGTTCTCTCCAAGTCTCCAGGTCCTATCCCCGGACTCCCCATTCCGGCTTTCTCACGGATTGGCCGATCGTTGCTTCTTGCGGGGTGTTTTGGTCGGTTGTCCTGCGATTCTGGCACCATCCCCGGACTCGGGTGGAACCCGGCGTGGAGATGCCGTCGTTGAGGACTGACGGGAGTTGTATATAAGCTGCCAGGTGCACTCAAAACCGATGGCACTTCGAGGGGTTCACCAGGTCAGTTGCACCTACTTCTGGCACGATGTATCGGATTTCCAACATATACGGTACACCCGTTGACTCGTCAATCACGATCGGCTACTGACTGGATATAGTCCTGGCCGCCTTTGGCACCATCGGTGGTGCTCTATTCGGATTCGATGTCAGGTAGGTCTACGCATGTGCTGTTCTGTAATCTCATATGGCATATCTGATTTCAATAGCTCCATGAGTGCGTGGATAGGCACACCCCAGTACCTTGACTACTTTAACTCTCCCGATTCGAACTTGCAAGGAGGCGTATGTCAGGCCCTGTCCGCTTCTCGGCCAAACTGACCTCTCGCGGGATAGATCACTGCCTCCATGTCTGCTGGATCCTTCGTCGGTGCCATTGCTGCTGGTTTCATCTCCGATCGTATTGGACGTCGCCTATCCCTCCTCGTCGCCTCGATCATCTGGATCATTGGAGCCGCCATCCAATGTAGTGCACAGAATGTGGCACACCTCGTCGCCGGTCGTGTCATCAGTGGACTGTCAGGTATTCTCCCGGATCGTCAAATATAACCGCCAGACACTCACCGGGACCCATAGTGGGTATCACCTCGTCTCAGGTCTGCGTCTACCTCGCCGAACTTGCTCCCGCCCGTATCCGTGGCCGAATCGTCGGCATCCAGCAGTGGGCCATCGAATGGGGCATCCTCATTATGTACCTGGTCTCCTACGGTTGCTCCCAGGGCGTGCACTCCCCTGCTGCTTTCCGCATCGCCTGGGGGGTCCAAGCTGTTCCCGGTCTCGTCCTGGCGGTTGCCCTGCTCTTCTTCCCGGAATCACCCCGCTGGCTGGCCAGCAAGGAGCGCTGGGAGGAAAGTCTGGACACGCTGGCCCTGCTACATGGGCACGGCGATCGCAACCACCCCGAGGTGCAGGTCGAATGGGAGGAAGTCCAGGAAGCTGTACGGATCGCACAGGAGGCGAAAGACGTTTCCTTCTTCGCGCTGTTTGGTCCGCGCGTTTGGAAGCGGACGATGTGCGGTGTCAGTGTCCAGGTGTGGCAGCAGCTTCTCGGGGGAAACGTGGCGATGTACTATGTGGTCTATATCTTCCAAATGGCCAATATGGTAATTCCTTCTTGCACGCAGAGGTTGACAGGCTGGCTGACATGACTAGCCCGGTAACACCGTCCTCTACTCGTCGGCCATTCAGTATGTCATCTTCGTCGTCACCACTGGCGTCATTCTGCCATACATTGACCGTATCGGCCGTCGACTGCTGCTCCTCTCCGGCTCTATCATCTGCATGGCACTGCATTATACCATTGCCGGTATCATGGCCAGCTACGGCAACCCGGTCGACGAGATCGACGGCAACAAGAACCTACGCTGGGAGATCAAGGGCGCAGCCGGAAAGGGCGTTATTGCCTGTTCTTATATTTTTGTTGGCATATATGGTCTGACCTGGGTGAGTCTTCCCTCTCTTTGAGACTGAAATACACTAACGAAGCAGGCCCCCGCCGCCTGGATCTACGCCTCCGAAGTCTTCCCTCTCAAATACCGAGCCAAGGGCGTCGGTCTCTCCGCGGCGGGCAACTGGATCTTCAACTTTGCGCTCGCCTATTTCGTTGCGCCCGCCTTCACCAACATCAAGTGGAAGACGTACATCATCTTCGGTGTTTTCTGCACGGCCATGACCTTCCATGTGTTTTTCATGTACCCCGAGACAGCGCGGCGATCCCTGGAAGAGATTGATATAATGTTTGATTCGAATGTCAAGGCGTGGCAGTCGCACAAGGTTCATGATAAGTTTAGCGAGGAGATTGAGAAGCATCGCCAGCAGAGTGTGGCCGAGGCAGAGAAGCCTGCGGATACTCCTGTGCATACTGAGGTGGTCTAACTCGCTATTCCCGCGCTGCATCTATCGGCATAGCCTCTGGGGGGAAAGTAGCGGGATAGGCCGGTCCTGGTCCTTGAATCTGTGACGCTCGTCTCTCTTGATTAGAGAGGAATATAGAATATTATACCCTATGTCACACCCACCTTCATATGAATCCCGCTTCACGAATGATATACACTCCAACGCCTAGCCCCATTACCAGAGACCATCCCCATCAACGCCACCATCTGCAAGACAGATCACAGAGCCCATCTGCTCAAATCATCAAACTCAACAATATCTCAGACTAGAGCATGAGGCAGATGCAAGTGTCTAGATGGTAATCGCAAAACCATGCTGCATATGTTTGCTTACTGTTCCATAGCCGGCAGCCACCTTAACGCTGCTTTACTTGACTTGTTGGCAGTACATGGTGCATTAATTATGGTAGCAAGGTCAGGAATACAGCTTTCATGTCATGGCTTAGAGTATCTACCAGGGTCAGGCAATCAGGCTTCTACTCAATCAAGGCGCTGGTGTTTGTCCTGGAGTGTGAAGAAGGACGCAGCCTTTCATGAAGTAGCGCATGGATCCTCTGGCCACAGATTCACAGTAATAAGATTAAGGAGCTCAAGCACAGTTCCTGACAGGTGTCCTGCAGGAAGCGTCTGGAGCTAAACTCGTATGATGCATCAACTCAATGCAGGAGGAGGGACAAGATGACGAGTCACAAAGAAGAGGAGCACCGGATGGGAGGGAATGCAATCATGCTTTCTTAGTAGGAACTCAGACTAGGATGTTGGTCCCTTAAATTTCTTTGTCCAGTCCATATGTCAAAGAGTAGATAAGCGACTATATTAGTTTTATAAGTGCAAATGAAAGGACACGAAAAGCGCCGTGGCGGAGATTTCGTTTCATCTTCAGAAATTCCCCGATGTTAGCGCTTCTGTCAGCCCAATCCGTGGCAATGACAGCCGATGAGGGTCCACTGCGCCTTTGATCTAGAATTGAATTTCGTATCCGAATCTCGAAGGCCTCGATTCCATGGATCAAAAGTATATATGGAGGGCTACCGTCTTGGTGAATGATGATGGCTTCAACCCACCAGCTTCTGGCAAGCGTCCTTCCTTTTTTAATTCTCAGTCATTCCTTTCATCCTTTGTACTAGCTTCAGTCATTCCTTTACTTTTCTTTGACCATCATGTTCCAGGAGAACTATTCTCGTGCTTTGGTGGGGTTGTTGGGATGCATGGCCCTCGTCCAGCAAGGATACAGCGCATGCATCCCTTCCTATCGTCCCCAAGAGGCTCATCAGAAGCACTCAGGTCATGGAGGCTGGCGGCATTCTCACACTTCTGTGAGCAAAGCTGCCGAAAGCACCTACAGTGCTGGGGTTGCTCACACCAGCAGCGTTTCGATCAGCCTCACCGAGGGCGTCTCTGGTGCAGTGCCCACGATAGATGCCAGTGCTTCTGCTCCAGCAGCTACTGAGACTGCCTCGATTGTCATACCTACTGCATCTGTCGGTGTCTTGACTGCAACACCATCTCCTTCTGCAACGGGCACCTCTGGAGCCAGCGCATCGAAAGGAAACATCATGATCCCCTGGTACTTGTACCCAGCCCAGGGAGCCTGGACACCTATGGAAGAATTGTACGTTCTTTTATTTCTTCTTGTCAGAAGCCAAACACTAACCTGTCTGGTCTATAGGATCAGCTCCAATCCCGACGTCCAGTTCACCATCATCATCAATCCCGATAGCGGTTCTGGCTCGACTACCCTGCCGGACGAGAACTTCCTGGCCGCAGTCCCCAAACTCACAGCCTACAGCAATGCGTTGGTGATCGGATATGTTCGTACTGCCAAGGGAACCCGCGATATTTCGGAGGTGGAAAAAGAAATTAACACCTATGCCGGATGGCCGTCTGCCAGCGGAAACGCCTCCTTCGCAGTGCACGGCATCTTTCTGGACGAGGCACCCTCAGTGTATGATGCCGCCGCAGTCATCTATTTTCAACAACTTGCCTCGCTCATCCGAGGAAGCAAGGGGCTTGGTCCGAACAATCATGTAAGGCAGTTGCTGAGACAGCCATGACTCATGCTAACCATTATATAGGTCGTCACGAATCCCGGAACTGTCCCTGATGCCGCCTACCTCGGCATTCCTGATGTTACCGTCATATTCGAGTCGCCGTACAGCGCGTTTGTGCAAGCCCTTTCATCCGATCAGTTCCAGAGCATCAAAGGCCAGGATCTCAGTCGCTTTGCGTCCATGGTCTACGATGTTCCTGCCGACGTGGATCTCTCGACCTTGCTGTCTCAGCTGCGTGCCATCTCCAGCCAGACCTACCTCAGCAACCTGAACACCTACCAGGCTTTCGATTCGATCTGGACCAAGGTGGTCTCTCTACTGTCCTAGGCCATTGCTCACTTCTATGACATGCCCTGGCGGCTGTCATTGGCCTTTCCGGCTGTCCGATTGTCCCCGCTTCTGCTTTGAGACGTCACTGGAATGCTTCGCACGATGTCATGAATGAAGGACTTTTATCCTATGCCCACGTCAACATGAGAATGACAATGATTACTGATGTACTAGCTTTTGTTGACACCCACACCAGGCGTTCAATAGAATATATTCAATAGCACTACTGCCAATGCTCTCATAGGATGTAGCAGCTTAAGACAGGACAAATCCGTGACACAGATTTAGAAACAATCTGTTCAGTTCGTTGGATTAATGCATCCCTCTTCCCTGATCGTCTAATTTATCAAGATCGTAAGCCGTCATATCATTGCTTCGCAGTATTCTTGTAGATTGTTCGGATATGATCAGCCAGCTGCTTGGCTTCGTGTCTCACCCATGGCATGGCATGATGATAGTCCACCTCGTAGAGCGTCGCTGTTTTCGGATCGTAATAGTCTTCAAACTGCTGCCTCCCCAACATCAAGAACGGATCCTTGAGCCCATGGACATGCAATGTCGGCAGACTAACCCGGTTAAGCGATTCATCCGGCTTCGCATTCATATCTAACGCAGTGAGCACTGAACACCAAATAGCAAGGAACCATACACTCAGCCGCATCCGACTCCATCGGAGGGCCCCCTCCCATACACAACACCCCGAAACGCAACTCGATATGCGTCTTCTTCGGTATCTCCAACGCAGCCCGCCGCTGCTGATCCAGCAATAAACCCCCCGCCACGCGCGACCCCTGACTGAATCCCATCGCGCCCACCCACTCCCCGCCCGGCCCCTCGTCCTCCATCAGCCTCCACACCCGCTCGACCCCATCGTTGCCAGACGCATCGTACCCGCTCCCATCAGCCCGTTCGCCGCGCTCATCATGCGTAAACCACGACTTGAATGGCGCGTAGTCAGCAAAGACGGGCAGGACCCCAGGTCCGGCGCCGCGCTCAAACGGGGCCTCGAAGAAGACGAGCTGGAAGTCGTTCTGGAGGAGATGCGCGAGCTGCTCGCATTGCACCTTGTAGATGGCGGCTGTTGAGCCCCCGCCGTGGAAGCAGGCGATGCGGGGGAGATTGCTGACTATCATTTTATCCCTTTTAGATAGTGGGTGAAATGCTGTGGCATATACAGCCAGCTTGATTAAGGTAGTGATAGTAAATGAGGCCTGTTGGAACTTGAATAATCGAATCAAGGGAGGGGGGGGTAAAGCAAGCGCCCCGCGGCGCTCTACTCCGGCTTGATTTGTCCTGCAGCTTACTTAGCCTCGGCGCAACTTTGCATGTTCAGAACGATAGCCATTGGGTGTAATTGTAAATGTAATCATGATTTGCGTGACAAGTTACAATACCGAGATTCGGCGATTTTCTTGGCGATATTATATCCTTGACGGGCCGGTCACCTGGTGATCGTCTCAGCTAGGAATATTGTCACGTAATCCCCAGTTCGAGCGGTTTTCAAGCGGTCCAGGTTGATTTATGTCAATTCAAATCGCGACGGTCCCGTATGTTCTCGATATCGTGTGCGTCGTCATCGACTGAGCCTATAGAGAAGCATTCAAACCTGTCAAGCATGAGACACGTAGACGACAAACGTGGAAACCCAACGGACGCCCAATTATATAATTTCAATAAAAAACAGGGCAAAAGGAGCATGTCGCATTGTTCAAAAATAGCCTCACGAGACCCGTCGATGCACTGTTCTGCATATGTGGCTGACGACAGACCGCTCTTTTGACAATTCAGCAAAGATCATCAGGCCGCAGTTGGGACGTGTTTCTCTTTATATTTTCACTTTTTATGTAACTATTCCAAGGAGGATGATGGTGAAGACTAGGTAATGTTCTTGTTAATCCCAACATCTCGATCATGATGCCCTTCCTACCGCTGCTGGTGCTCCTAGCTGGCATTACCTTGCTGATTTCCCGTCGGCGATATGGGACAAACAAGGACACAAAAAGTCCCAGGGTAGTCGTTGGAGGCCACACATATTCCGAGAGTGTCGGAGATGGACTGTCTTTGGTGCACGAGGGAAAGATCGAATCCATTCGCAGTGCTTGTGTCATCGGTGCTGGACATGTCGGTGAGTTGCCTCCTGAAACCACGTAGGCCAGTGCCTTGACACAATATAGGAGCATTAACGGCAATTGTTCTCGCGGCTCAGAATCCTCATATCCAATTTCATGTCGTTGATGGCGATTCGCGTCTGATCACGGCGTGGAATTCGGATCGCTTGCCAGTCGTTGAACCTGGTCTGGAGGAACTGGTCTTTGAGAAGGATCACACCGTGGCATCGGAAAGACCAGATAAGCAAGCTGCTCACCAGCTTGAAATACATCAATCAGTTGTGTGTCAACCGCGGATACGGAAACTGCGTAATATCACTTTCTCAACCAACATCCACGCAGGAATAGCAGCAGCGGATATCATCTTTCTCTGCGTGGATCCTCCTCTGGACAACGTAAGCTTGTTCCACCTCAATCAGCACAGCAATCCATACTAATTCCCAGTCATCCGATGACGAGACCCCCGGCCTCGACCTGACTAGACTCACAACCGCCATCCGGGCCATCGCCCAAGTCTCAGCCGGATACAAGATCATCGTCCACCGTGGCACAGGGCCAAGCGGAATCGTCCCCCGAATTAGGAAAATGGTACGTTTTACAAAATCTGTATAGATGAGAGCCCAGCCTTACAAGCGCAGCTCAAAAAAACCGCCTCCCCATCCGCCTCCTTCGAAGTTCTTTCCAACCCCGAGTTCCTAGTCCCAGGAACCGCCGTCCACGACCTTCTTCATCCGTCTCGAATCATCATCGGCCACATCTTTTCCGAGGATATGTCGCCAGAGGCCTTAACCGCCCTGAAAGGATTGTACGCCTGGGTTCCCGAGGACCGCATCGTCACCATGGACGCCTGGTCGTCGGAGCTGGGTAAGCTCGCCGCGAGCGCCATGCTAGCGCAGCAGACGAGCAGTATCCAGTCTCTGCGCGCGATCTGCGAGTCCACGAATGCAAATATCGCGCATATCGAGCGGACTGTAGGTGTAGTTTCTGCGACTGGGTATGGGCTCGGTGGGTCGAGCTTGCGCAGGGACGTCGGATGCTTGGTTTATTTGGCGCGGGAGCTGGGGTTACCCGAGGTGGCAGAGTACTGGAGGACAGTGCTGAAGATGGACGAGTATCAGATACGGCGCCTTGCGCAACGAATCAACGACAGTCTACCTAGCGACGTGGAGCGGAGGGATGTTGCCATACTTGGATTCGCGAGCAGGTGGAACACGATCGAGCTCCGGAATACAAGCGCGACGCGACTGGTGCGGGACCTGACACATTCTGGCGTCAAGGTGGACATCTACGATCCGCATGTGCCAAAGGAGCAGATTGAGAGAGCGCTGGGCCTTGTGAGTGGCCATCTGGATGCCGTCACGGTCGTGGAGGACCTGCACGCGGCCTGTTCCGGCTGCAGTGCGGTCGTGCTGCACACCGATTGGCACGAATTCAAAGAGGATCGGCTAGACTGGGTGAAAATTGCGGGCCAGATGGAATCTCCAAAACTGCTTTGTGATCCTCATGGAATGCTTGATCGGCAGAGGATGGAGAAGCTTGGGTTCAAAGTGCTCCGACCCGGAGTCAATTGCGATAACAGACTTTAAACACGATGTACGACTATGGACACGCATGTATATCAACTCGACTATATCACACTATATCCGACATGGTCTTAACCACTAAGCTTAGCAACGAGGCGATCGCCCAAGCCCTTGATACTCTCCTCAAACGTCCAAGTGTTGCCAGCAGTCCAGGCAGCACTAGCACCAGGGACCGCATCCTGCCCCATGAAACCAATGTAAAGCACATCCTCCTCCCCGTGGCCGTTGTCACCAGTGATCCCATCATTGGGAAAGCACAGCTTAGCTAGCGAGATGGAAGCCTCTCCGGTAGCGACACCACCATTGGTATCACCCCAGACACCATAGAACTAGCCGGTCAGAATCATCCGTCAACAAGTTGATAGCAAACGTACCAGCTGATTATTGCACACCACCGCCATCACACTCAACGGCTCCATTCCATACTGCTGAGGATCAAACGTCGGCGAGCTGCCCGAGTTCCCAAACACCACGTACGGGTGGATGTTGGCGTCCAGGTCCGAGATGCCGTATTGCTTCACAGTATCCATGAACGCGGTCATGCTCTGGCCGGAAGGATCATTGGCGCAGTCGCCGGCGCTGTTGTTCGCGCCATCGCAGTCGATGTCCATATTATCGTACTGGCCGCCGTTTGCCGAGCTGTGAAGGAAGATGGCGCCGTTGATGTCGCCGCAGTAGGCGAAGGTGCCGGAGCCGCTGATGCCGTCGGAGAAGCCGCCTTGCAGCTTGTTCTGGCATGTTCCGGCCTTCACAACGTTAGTAGATTGCAGCAGCGAAGGAGAGCAGATGCTACCTTGTGATTGTTGTAGATTTGCTGTAGGTTCGCTGGGACATTATAGGCCGAGACTAGGCCTGCTCCAGTCAAAACGGCTGCAGTTGCAAGATAGTGCATTGTGAAGATTGCTATTCTCTGCCAAAATAATTCAATTGATTATTATTGAAATCGAGATGGACCCTGCCGGGAGAGCCGAAGCTTTATATTGCTTCTGGGGTCCAGTCTCCACCGTTTCGAAGGACAAGCTAAAGTACTCTGAAACTGTAGCACCGGCAAAGTCACCGGCAAAGCACGGAGTAACCCAATGAAACATCCTGCAATACTACCATCCGCTGCTTGTCAGCCCATGATCACAGACTGTAGACTCAAGGGAGTTGCTTAATTGGGGAAATGGGGCCCAAAAGCCAGACTGATCGACCAGTTCGCCGATCACCCCGTTGAAGGGTAGCATTGGCTAGACAGTCTAGGATAAGATCTTCACAATCAGTAGGGAATACTCATAGTATCGCCAAGTCGAGTAGGAGATTGGTTTCTGCCTCAAGAGAAGCTGGTCTTTGAAGGATTGCCAGTTTGTAGCTACTGTAGCACATATAGAGTCACATTGCAGGGCCCTTTTGTTGAATACCTTTTCGTGATTAATACCTGAATAGTCCTTTTATTTCTGATTTCTAAAGAGAACTAGGGTGACTACCGTCATGAAATATGCAGAAAAGGAATGAATTTGATGTCACAATGGCATAAGCCTCTATACTATCTTCATAGGGTGAGTGGAGTTTCTCTATCTTCCAGAATCCAGATCTCGCAGATATCCAACTTCAATTGTTCATTCCCCTTCCTCTTCCCTTTTCAGTTTGTCCTCTTTAGGCTTTCCAACATTCTTCCAGCCCATTCCCCATGCAAAGAAAAATTGCACCACGCTTAGCGCAGCAACCAGATAGAAAACATGTCCAAGGCTCTTTGAATAAGCAAGCAGAACTCCGGGGAGACTCGCCTCGGACACAATGCCTCGGAAGCCAGTCGCACCAGCAGCAATTACCGTCTCGGGGTCGACGGTAGGGGCGTACTGCGGGATAGTGCTTCTCAGACCGTGAGAGAAGAGGACTTCTGCGACCGCAAAGAAAACAGAAGCGCCAAAGGTCTGATAGAAGGTCAGGATGGCCATCGCTGTTGACATGTCGTCAGGCAGGACGGCGTTTTGAACGGCTATCATGGGCTGTGTCGTCATCAGATACATATCTGCCGGTATGATGGACGAACGGATTGGACTTACGGTCTGCATTGCTGCTCCTCGACCAAATCCTGTCAGGGCTTGATAGCCGGCCCATTCGACGGTAGGAGTGGTGGGTGATAATGTCGACAGAAGACCACACCCGACGGCGTTGAGGATTGCGCCAAGGACCGCAAAGGGGAGATAGTAGCCTATTCTTCCAGCTATGTAAAGAGCCATTAGTACGAGAACGACAAATTCGAACAGCTGACATACTGAGAGCCCCCGAGACCAAAGCCATGACAATCTGGCACAGCACACTCGGCAACAAATCAACACCACTAACCAGCGCCGTCTCGCCTTTCACAGCCTGGAAGTATATCGGCAGGTAGTACGACACAGTGATTGTCATTCCGAACAGAGTCATGATCACCGCACAGCTGCAGGAGACGATCCGGTTGCGAACCACGTGGAATGGAATCATGGCATCCTTCCCCATGCGGTGCTCCCATCCTAGGAAGATAACGAACATTGCACCTGCACCGCAGAACAGACCGATGACGGTTGCGCTGTTCCAACCGTATTGATTACCCCCGTATTGAAGCGCCAGCAGGAGTTGGATTGCAGCGGGAGCAAAGAGCACGAATCCCAGGATATCGAACGTCTTGAAAAATGTGGGTAGAACTTCAACCGCTCGGCCCTTTTCTCGTTGCTCGGGAATGCGGGTGAAGACCAAAAGGGCAGCAACCAGCGCTCCGATGGGTAAATTTATGTAGAAGCCTGTTAATATTAGGCGTCAGACCTGGTTCCATCAGTGACCGGGACCGGATCATCTTACACCAACGCCATGTCGTATATGTGGTCAACGCACCACCGATTAGAGGCCCGAGAACCAGTCCAATCTGTGACACTGCGAAGAGTCATTCAGTCTGTGTTTTTGTGGTCTGACGGGGTCTGTACCTACGTCCCATCATAATGCCAACCAAAACTTCTCAACGTGTCAGTCTCCATTCATCTACTTCTCCTAAGGACTCATACCTGGTCTTCTATGCATCGGAACAGCACCAGCAATAATAGTCAGAGCGCCGTTGACCATGCCCGAGGATCCCATTCCGGCAACTGCTCGGCCCACAATGAGCATTCTCGACGAAGTAGCGATGCCACATATCAAAGAGCCCAGTTCGAAGACAGCGAAGAAGCCCAGAAACACCCACTGCACGGAATCAGCGGACCGTTGTGAACCGAGTAGAGGGATGAACTACCTTGGAGGTGAAGTAGGTGTAAAATTTCCCTGTGAGAGGTTGAAGGGCGGAGCTGTCAGAGCAGTTTGGATCAGAGCCCTGGAGATTCATCTCGAGATAGATATTGACCTACCTCGCCAACGTGTAAGCACTGCTGTACCAGGCTATGTCCTCAAGGGAGTGGAATTGGTTCGTGATCTGCGGTATAGCCTACTAAATCCAGGTTAGAAAGAAATCAGCACTCTCAGAGTAGAATGACAGACTGTAGACAGGATTGAGATGTCCAGCAGCATTAGGAATATGACCAGAGTAACCCCTGAAGTTACCACGATTAGGGGAATGCCTTTGATCCACTTGTCCGGGTGTTCTTCCCCAGTGCCGGGGATAGCGTTGGCGAGTTTTTCTCCAGTGCCTTCTGAAAGAATCTCAGGTTCTTGTTCAGTGCCGGATAACTTTGAAGCCATAGATGGGGAATTGTGTGTGTTCTGTCTCGAAGATTCTTCCTGGTGTCTTTCAGTAGACTGAGGAGCTTCTCCCCCTTCCAGTTCTGTGCGCATTTTCGAAAGAAATCCTGCTGAAAGTCGTTGACGACTTGAGAATAAGCAACACAAGCAGCTACTTCTGATTCAGGAGAAAGCTTCATGGTGTTGGATGTTATACCTCAATATCGGACGGAGTTGGCCCAATCCCGTCTCTAATTCCGTTCAAGCGTTCATAATGCGTTGGGACGGGATTCGCAACAATGAACATAGATCCAAGAGAAATCCTGTCAGATTTGACTCATTCAGGTGTATTTGGATTTGACTCGTAATGTATTCAAAAGACTAAGCTAGACGATCACAATCCGTTCTGACTCCCCGGCATCAGCGATTCCATCAGCCATACATCCGGCCAATTGAGGTATGCCTCGAGGAAGCTCTCATCCACACTGGGAGGAACTGATGATTGTCCCACTGCATTTGCAGCCGTTGCTAGAGCGTTTGGGAGCTTAGACGCCCAACTAGCCTGCAATCTAGGAATGATCCTGGCTGCCTTGCTCCACGCATCCCCATCCGTTCCTTGGTTCTGAATGCCCGCCGCCTGGACCACTAAATTCAGTCGGTCAATTACCTGCTGAGAGATGGACTGGAAGTTAGCTGTTCGGATAACAGCTTCCTCATCCCAGCCAGTGTAGTCAAACGTAGAAAGATTGAACAAGGCACTCATGCAGTGTGAGACCTGGAAGACGATCGTTATCGGCAGTGAGACATATTCTTCGGGACTGACGGTGAGAAGGAGATCAAACCAATTCTTAGTGGCTGCTAGACAGGCGTATAGATGGCTGATACGAGTGACATCCACGTCTTCGACTCGTGTGGCTGATCTCGACATCGCAATCTCGTGGATGGCCACTTCGGCTTGGTATAAATGGAAAAGCACAACCTCTACATCACATGTCAGTATTGGATTTCCATGCGACATTCCAGATGATTTACGTACTGTTCTCCGCTAGCTCAGGTGGAGTCTGATTTCTGATACTGCGTAGCTGTTGTTGCATCGTTTGTATGAAAAAGGATGCCGGCAAACGGGGGCCGTCTGAACCCTCCGCGGTGAATTCGCTTTCGTCCCATGATCGTCTGATCACCTTGTCCACGACGAGTTGGATCTGAATGAGCTGTACAAGGACCGCATCATTGGGGGTCTCCTTTCTCTCATTCAAGACGTCTAGGGATTCCTTCATATGCGCTGTCCAACGCATAGGATCCGGCTTGTACAATAATTGCGATATACTGTCATGCACGAGTGACGGATTCAGTACGTGCCAGGAAATCCCAGGGACCAATTACATACGATGAACTTAGAAGGAAGCAACTGAGGACGGCGCGTCGCTCATTCATGGTCCGCGTTTTGGAAGCCGGAAGCCAGGGGTTGTGGATAGGGCGACTTTCATCGCAGGCAGGACGTGATTCATCAGGCGGAGACTTGTGAAGACTCAAGTCGAAGACGACAGATATTGCCAGTTGGATGTATGTACAAAGAGAATATTTTTGCGGTTGAGATTGAAAGGCAATCCTTGAGTAGTCAGTAGTGGGCAGTCACGTCAATCGGACCTCACAATACCAGCCTAGGTAGACCAATAGGCCTTGTAGAATATCCATATTCTTTCGACAGTCCACGAGTAGCGCCTGGGCTGCCTTTTCTCTGATGCTGACACTGAGAGCAGACTGACGCGCAGTATGCTTGCACTGTACTGCGCAGATGCAAGACCATAAGAACGGAGACTCGTTCTTCAGTTCTGCAGCGCTAACGCCGTCCGGGATATGAACAAATGGTAGATACTTCAGAGGCCCGCTGCGAAAGGAAATCAGAACTTCGTCTGCCCCATAGTCGGCTGTATGCGGAGAATAGACGTCTGCTTGTCCTGTCGACGTAGTTAAAGACCTACCAGGAGAGTCACCATGCGGCGTGCTGCCTTCGGGTGTGAGGACAGGGGGCATGGCATTCTGACGTCCCGAAGAAACTCGATTGTGATCAGGTTTTGCCTGGCCAGGGGATTTAGGTATCAATTGCGAGCGATTATCGCTGAGGAGGGAGAGTATGCCATCCAGTTTCTGCTCCAACTGCACAGTCTTTGATACTATCGGTCTGTTTCGTCTAGTTCTTCGGACACTGGTTGACGGCTGACATTCTTTATCCAATCGGTAACATCTATGGTGCTCTTTACTTAAAGTTCACAAACCCAGTTTAGCAACTTACCTTGCGCAGATTCCCCCTGTCTCAGGAATGATACATTTGCATTTGGCTCGAGCACAGTTGGTACAAGCCCGGCCATATGGCGCTGGAACATAGCTTGTGGTGTCGTCCATGAGAGGATATGAGGCTGAATACGGTCTTGGACGATGGAAGTCCGGACGAATCTGCTGCAAGCTCGAAATTCGATGACGCAAGTGATGAGTGATGCATCGTACGAGATGGAGGGACAGTAGAAGATGGCGATCGGTCGGAATTGGACCGGATTTCGACAATCCCGCTGTAAGCACTAAGTTCTCAATATGCAACAGGTTGATTGGCTCAGAACACGAGTAATACAGAATATCCTAATATACATGCTATTAATATTCATGGAGATAGTGGTAGTAGGTGATGCATACAACAAACAGTAAAAAAGGTGATAAGTCCCTTTGGTACATATCATCTACTGTTGCGGCGGACTATATGTACAAAAGGGACTTTATTATTTTCTACTATAATTAGCTACTAGATACTAGAAGACGAAGCTGAGTATCTGTTTGGCAGGATAACTGGACAAGAGCAAGACTTCAATTCATGCTAAGAGGTTGCCTGGTATGTACATCAGCTGATGCCACATTCCAGCACCTCATTGCAAGTGGACATTGATATACAGCGCAGTTGGTCCGATAGACTCATAGATTTATCAACTCTTACAAGGTTTAATATATGGCCATTGGTTGGAATTGGGCTGGATTTCAAGGATCCCACTGTAAACACTGTGTTCAGCACACAACCGATAACATATGACTTGGTCATTGATTAGCTCACGTATGGGTTCGCTCCAAAATAGATAATTACGTATTACACAGTCAGTATAGAGAGGCATCTTGCCTGCAGATTTGGCGAAAGCAGTGTAGAAACAGATTTACGAAGAACGGATATATATTTTGACGGAGGAGTTGTTGACAGTCCCTCTAGTTATCAACTGATTTACGTCCTATGGTTATTCTCTCAGATCAACCTAATAATAAACTAAAGACACAATCCCATAATCAATGCCATAATAGATTTCAATCGTCTTTAGCCTCAGGAAGTGTGGTTGCAACTTGCAAGTATATGGAGGAGGTAGTGTGAAGTGTCACATGACCTACTGTGAATTCCATCTACAGCGTGCGTCTTTGACCTCTGCAAACATAATAACCCGGTCAAAGATGATCAGTTGCATATTTCCACACGCTCCACCTTGAGTGAAGACCCAGAGAATATAATCTTTTACTGGATGGTCCACTTCAAAAGGATTTTAGCAGGTTATATGGGTGGAATTCAAGGTGTGTCTACTACCCCTGAATTAGCGCCAAACCCCCTATGGATTACGGAAGGAGTGATTTGATTGGCGCCTTCATGCAGCACATTGGAACTTCACAAGTGCCAGACCAGCACAAGTGGCAGACGTTCCTTCTATCTTGGCACTGATAAAAATTTGCAGTCGAGTCTCTTGCGAAATATCAGTGAGTTCAAGTCATTGAGGAACGGATCCCCATAGTGTTGTAGGCGCTGCGACAAAGGCTGAGCAAGATTGGAAAGTCCAGACTCCAGACTGTCCAGGCAACGGAAATCAGCAACGTCAGCTCTCCAGCTAGTCAGGAACTGGATATTCCGATAGGCCAATTCAGAGACGATCTATCGACTCCAGACACGAACAGATGGCCACGTGACTGACACGCTGGACGTGTTAATTGAGAACCCCCCTGGGACTGAGCAGGATTAATCTCGTGTAAAATCCAGTCTCAGGATTCCTGATCTCAAGCATTGTCCCAACTGCCTTCTCCTCGAAATCTGAGCCTTTCCGCAGGTTATACGTGTTTACAGCTCGACATTGCCTCTTCCGAGGTCACGCCGCCAAAATGGCACGCAGTTTGGATCTACTTCCACCGGAAATTTGGCTGACGATATTGGAGGAGTTGGATATGCCTGAGCTTGCCCGTGTGATCCGGGTCAACAGGCATTTTTTCAATCTCGGTATTCAAATCCTCTGGCAATGTAACAGCGACTTCTGTCTCGCAAAGGTCCAAAAGAGTCGCCGCCAGCTGTACATTCCCTGGATCCAGTCACTTGACCTGTCCGCATACCCTGATGAACTTCGCCAGGTGTTCACAGATTACGAGTTCCCAAACGTAAAAGAGCTCTTGGTCCACATGGAGAATCACGATAAGAAGTATGTCGCCAAATGCCGATATCTGACACACTTCATGAATCCTGGTCTTCAAGTGCTGAGGTTGTGCGGGCCCTTTACTGGTTCCCTCCTTCGTGACGTGCCAAAGAAATGTCCTGAGCTACGGGTATTCATTTTCGCTTCCTTTGGACCTTGTGACGCGACCGATGTCCTTGCATGTGTGAGGGGTCTCCCATATTTAGAGAGTCTGAACATCCGTGAATTGAAGGGCCACACGAAGATAGATTCCAAGATTATTGAATTTGCGGCCAAGTCTCAGAGAATCATATCGATGTCTCTGGACGCAATTACCCCCGAAATCTTGGCGGGTGCGTTGACAGTTGAAGCGCCCTTTCCAGAGATGAAGACGTTGAACATCAAGATCCGGGAAGACGCTGTCGCATCGATGGTCAAGATTTTCAGCTCTGTCTTTATCCTCCGCGTGACGCTGCAAGCGCAACGGAATACAGCACACCAGGATCCAGGGCAAAGAATAGTCAGCAGTGGTGCGCTACGACCTCTCTCAGAACTGAAGCAAGTACGAGTCTTGGACATCACAGTCGATGGCAACATGTGGATTGAACCCGAAGACCTTGTCGCTCTGGGGAGTCTCAGAAATCTGATGCATCTGGACCTGGTCGGATCAAAGGGAACTGGCCAGCGTGCCGAGAATTTCACTGATGATGACTTCCACCGTCTGGTTAGAGGACTACCGGATCTGGAGACCCTTACTCTTCAAATCATCAACAGTGATGTCACCTCAGCTTCCCTTGTAACGTTGGCGAAATGCTGCCCGCGCCTCAAATCCTGTCGCCTCACCGGGTTTTTCAACATACTAGACCTCCCGAATCAGATGGAGCCTTTGTTTCCTAACCTTCATTCCCTTCAAGTTGGATGCTTCTGGGACCCCGAAATCAGAGAGCTCGATGACGAAGTTAAAAACCTTGAGCAATTGATTGAAAATCGCGCACATCAGCATGTCGCCCGGCTCGAAACGCACTTCCCCAGGGCATACATCCAGAGTTATGGCTTTCCTCGCTTTCCCCATGACCCGCAATTCAGTCAGGCGGTGATGAGAATATTGCACCGACCCTGTGATTCTGAAGATGACTCTTGAACTCTGGAGACTTGCATTTCTTGAGCATTTCTTGAGCCCCGCGATTCCTTTCTGTCTCTTTCATTTTGTGACTTTACCACAATCCTGTTGATAGTTAGCGTAACTTAACTCGAATAAAAGCAGGGAGTGGATATTTTAGAATTACACCAAATTTGAGGCCTATGACAATGACGTGGAGGGTCCCAGGGTAGATAAAAAAACCAATACCTTTGTACTGTCCTTCTACAGCCCAATTGGCTATGGAAGGCATTGTCTCGAGCCGTCTTATATATTCCAGAAGAGTGCGGATTGCGTTCCAACCATGAGATACTCGTCTCCACGGGCCCAACCCACATCCTCCGGATATAGATCGGCCACAGCTCAACACAATGTCTGATCTCAATGTAAAAGAATTTACCTATATAAGATCAATATGAGAATATAGAATACTCAAGAACCACAAGGCGTAGAGATAACATCTCTCTTATAGCCTATCTACATGCTTGCAGATGCCTATGGTGAGAATGTATGTAGATCCCTCATGGTTACATTAATAACAAAATCGCATGCTAAGCAATTCAGCATGATAGTGAGATAGATAGGGTATATGAATACTAACACTCCTAGCACTAGTATGTACTTATAACTGCTATTATGGGTGTCTTATTTATTTTATCTTGGATAGTTTTATATGCGGAAATCTTTTGCGTTGAGCCGCGGCCAACCCATACACGCAGGATGTGGGTTGGACTGGGGCGACGAGTATGGGAGAACAGGAAGTCTCTTCAAGCCATTAGAATGCTCAATATATTAACTGACTTCCCAGTGAAGCGAGCAGCAACTGAACTTATGTGATATACAAAGCTTTTGCCGTACACACTCCCCAGGACAGATAATCGACTGAATCCGCTCCAAATCCAAAGAAAGGCATGGCCGACATGACAAAAAGGGAAGGAATGCTGATGTGGGAATTTGCGGTTGGCTGGTATCCATCTATCGACAGGAAAGACGTCGCTCGCTATACACGACAAAAAAAGGAAATATATAAAATATATACAGAGAGAACGAAGGACGGCCGAAAACGAAGGCAGGCCGTCGAGGAATTATTACAGGAGTCATTTGTACACAGCGACCGTATTCTTTTTGCGTCGGACAGTCAGTTTTACTGACAGAGGTGGTAATTGGAAGCGTCCCCATCCTGCTACTGTTAGCACTGCATAATGGAATAAGGGGCCAGTGACTTACTGTGGATTTTGGGACGGGTAGCGAATGGTTTGATTTCGTATTTGAGAAGCATCTCGGCGATGAGAAGCTTGAAAATGTGCTGGAATAGCCACCGGCCGGGACATTGTCGGCGGCCGTGGCCAAACACCAGGTATGTGTCGCTGGTGTGGGTCATGAGATTCTGGCGTCGTTCCTCCGGCGTGGCGTTCTCCTTGTAGAAGCGGTAGGGGTTGTATTCGTCGGGGTTAGGGTAGAGGTCGCTGTCGCGGTGGACGGCGTACTGGGGGATACCGATTTTGGTTCCGTAGGGAAGGAAAACGCCATTGGGGAGGGTGGCACCTTCTGGTGCGACGACCTTTCTGGTAGGCGAGACGGCATTGATGCCGTTAAAGCGAAGAGATTCTTTGATGGCACTTTCCAGCAGACTTGCCCGTTCCAGCTCGGCGGCAGACCATGAGCCGTCCGAGGTGGCGGCAATCCGCTCGATTTCCGCTTGGAGCATATCCATGAATCCCTCTTCGGTGGGATAGCTGAGGATGTCGAGAAGGGCGCTGGTGGCGGAGATACCGCTTGTATGTACACCGGGGAAGTTGATCATGAAGATTCGGTAGGCCAGCCACATGGTGTCGAGTTCCACAGGCCACTTGCTGCGCAAGCCAGCTTGAATGAGCAAGTCGAGAAGGCTCCCCTGGACGATGTCAGACATATTACATATCAAATGACGTGAGTTCTAAAGGGACATACGTTTGTCTTGAGTCTTTTTTGGAGGGACTCCGAGTTATAGGCCTCTTTTTGCTCCTTGATCTTGGCATCAATGATAGGCTTCATGCGGATGTGGAACACTCGCTCTTGCCATCTGTTCACGAGTCCTACGATAGGGCCGATAATGCTGTTTGCAGTTAGAAAAGAAGAAATCGTACAACCTCGAGGGGCTAACATACGGGTGAAGAAATGAAGGAAAGGCCTTGATGACGTTGGCCCCAAAGACGATGGCATTAGAGCAGTTGGTCATGGCGTTGAGTAGACTGGTATCATGGCTCCTGCCTGGTCCGATTGCCAACACGTTGATCATTCGAGCCGCGGCCTTCTCCATAAAGGCGTACAGGGGAACCTCGACCCAGTTGTCCGTGTCCTCGCCCCAGATATCCGAGAGGCAGGATCGCGCCTCCTCGGCGAGGGACTCGGCCACGGCTTTCGATTTGAGAGTCTCGGTCAGGTCCTTGCTGACCAACTTGACGAAGTAGTCATACCTCTTGGCAAAGGCAAGGGGCCAACTGGTGTACTTGAGCTGGAAGAAGTCGTTAATGTGACCTTTGAAGCTATATTCGGATTCCTTGGAGAAGAGAACGGCGTTGGTGTGTTCTTTGGGGAGAATGACTTCGTCGCCCTCATTGACACTAGGCATCACAAAGGGCTGCTGATTCTTAGAGTACTGCAGGCAACGAGGTCAGAATACCGGCTCAGCACCCTAGCAGGGCATGGAAACGGAAACAAACCTGTTCATATCCCTCTTGGATGAACCCGATGGGGTTGACGCCGATGAAGCGTTCTGCGGCGCGGCCGAGGAAGCCCTTCTTGCTCAGGACCCATGGGATGTTTTTGGGCACCGGCGAGGTCTCAAAGAGCTTGACGATGAGACACACGAGCATACACACGACACCTGTAGCAGACAAGGTGGAGACGTTGATGTCGAGCAGCATGGCTGCTGTCACATACCCAGAATAGGAAATAAACGATAGTTTGGGTGGAAGATCACAGAAAGAATGTCGATCGCGGGGAGGATGATCGTCCGCGGTAGGACGTGGGCCGTGGGAGGGCTCAAATACCCTGAGTAAACTTCTTCATCATGGAGGAAAGATTGGAGATCTGGTTGAATTCGGTGGACTTTGGGACTAACAAAGAACGAACAAACGACAGTCGAAGCCAAGAGAAGGAGTGGATGGCAGCTATTCTGGCTGGGGTGCGAGCAAGATGCATTGCCAGGAGGAGGAGATATGGTTCTTTGTTAGTGCCGTTACCTTACTGATTAGATATCCCGGCTGTTCCAAGAGGCCGGAGAGAATTAGAGAAAGTCGAATGGCAGGCCAATCCAATCGGGGCCAGAGCGTGGTCGTCCAGCTGGGTCCGTGAGTGATTAAATGCGTTCGAGACAGGTCTACGTAACAATTATTAGATTGAGTCCAGTTCGGAAACAAGCGATGCCATCCCCCGGGAACGCCACGTTACATGGGCGGGCGAACAACCTTATCAGGTTTAAGTACAATTTGGGAGCTTTGCCCGTGGAAGCGGACGACCCATTCTTGCGCAGTATCGTATCTTCACTCTTCTGGGATGCTCAATTGATGTGCGATGGTCGATGCGTTGTCGGAGAATTTTTGCGTGTGCGGTTGTCAGTGTCAGTAAGAAGATTCGATAGAGATGCGCCGGCACAATGGGATCGACTGCATGAACATGAACATGAACATGAACAGTAGTAGTGCAATGGTCACTGGTCAGGTGTCGAATGCAGAAAAACAGTTGCGGAAAATACGAGGGCCGATTACAAGGGGGTTGAGGATGGTGCATTATATAAAAGGGGTTTAGGGCGAGAGTTTTTCATTTCCACAGTCCACCCTCCCTGTTTATAGCAGGAATTACAGTTCTGACCTGGCCCATTATTATTACCATAGCGTCCCTTAGTGCCCACTAGTCTTTGAGACCTCCACCAGTGCTGTCCCGAAACCCAATCAGATCCTTTAGAACAGCCAGAGTGGCCAATCGGACTCGGAATTCAATCAACCGACAGCCGGCTTCGATTTCCATGGTTAGAGAGCGGCCTGAAAATGAAAAAAAGGAGAAAAGGAGAAAGGATATGATAGGAGAACAAATCAGGTGGTCCGGAATGCCAGAATGCCACCCGACATACTGAGAACGGAGGATTCATTCCATGCGCAGTTGCGCACTGATAATTGTTTTACATTTGAGTTCTAAGAGACTAAGGTCGTCTGTCTGTCTGTCTGTCTGACATTGAAACTAGGCCACGCGAGAGTGGGTTGAGGAAATCTCCGACGATTAGCACTGGAGATGCGATCCTACGATCATCATGTTGATCGGTTGATCCTTCTCTGACAGGTCCCTGATGCACAGCATTCCATGAGCGGCGTAGTGGTCAGACTGATAAACTGACAGCCTGACAGCCTGAAAAGTAGGCAGTTCCTGAACGCCAGAATCTTGTTATTATCTAAGTTCGATGAGCAGACAAAGACGCAGCTCCAATTGGTTGACTAATGCCAATGCATGATTGACTCTGTCGGCTTCGGGGAACTCATATCACTCAAGCCACCGTCCTTGGCTGAGAAAATATCAAACTACAAGGAACGGACGACTCAGTCGGCTCCAGGGAACTCGTATCAGTCAAGCCACCGTCCTTGGCTGAGAAGATATCAAACTACAAAGAACGGACTTACTCCGTACCTACGTACTGTGACACTACTGTGTCAGTGCTCAACCATGATGATCTGATTTCACATGCAGCCTGATGCAGATGCAGAGGTCATGACTCGTGAGTATCTCGCACCCACCAGTAGAGAGTCTTTGTCTCTTTGGCTCGTTTGGATCATCTGTATTACTTCATTGGTGGAAGAGCATATGGACCCTGCCTCCAGGCTCCCGCCCTCCTGCTCACATTCCTTAAATTTGAATGTTACACAGCTGGTCGTTGATATATGTTTGTATGTTAATATATTGCACTCTGAGAGTCCGGTACTCGAAGATGATTGAGTGATACGGATACTCCTTGCTACAACGACGAGCAAAATCCCTCATAGTCATAGCAGATATGCTTGTATGGTTTCTGGTAATGTCCTTGGCTATCCATCTGGCCATGGACTGTACTCAGTCTGAAACATATAGCAATAGTCTTCTTCATTGCTTTCTCAATGCTAACCGGATTGAGAGCTGAGAGCTTTCTAGTCTTCCTTTACGCCGAGCTACTCCGTAGTCCGTATCCTTGATTCCTTGCTGGACATCTACTGAAGGCTCGTTGGCCAATCAGCTCCCCTGTTGCTGGCCAAGAGCTTCATAATCCGCATTGGGCTTAGAGTGGTCGCTTACAGTACCATTACCCAATCATATGCAACTGTCTCAAAGCTCTCCGTCCAGAAAAATGGCACGCAAAATATTAATACAGGGACTCCATAGATAGACTGCATCAACACCCTATACTATGCTGGGAAATTGGTCGTTGCGACCTTCACCTACTCCATACTAATGACACTACTGCTCCGTACTCCGACTCCGTAACAGTGCCTTCTGTGGGTCCCTTGGCATTATGCGCATACTCCCTCCTATCTTGGTCAACCCCCCCTTCAATAGTGGATTTGCCTTATTCCTGTCCCTTGGAGATTACACCTACCAAATCAGATGCCTGGTCGTCGCGGTCTTTGTCCACTCAGTCTGATTTCTGGCGCAGACGCGAATTGCAAGCTATTTCACTTTCAGGAGATGATTGGCATCCTTTCAATCTGTTCAATTTCATACGCCTGCAGGCCCAGGTCCACGCGATGCTTTTGTTGGCCTCTTCTCCCCCAATAGTTGCCTTTCCACTCTGCAGGCCCTGTCGCTCTTACTACTTCACCTCTTCTTTTTAGTGGTAAGGCATGATCATCTTTAAGGTGGCTTCGGTGCCCGTTGAAAAGGCAGGCCGGGCTCTTTCAGGCCATTAGCCATTGGTACCGATCTTGCTATGCCCGTTCAGAGACTCCTCCGAAGGTCACAGCTCCAATGCTCTCAATGTAGTGAGCGTCAGATGGAGGTATGTTCTGTCATCTCGTTGTTTCTTCGCCCTATCTGTTCCCAGTATCAGCGTCGGTCTCATCAACGACATGGCTGCTTACCACACCTCTCTAGTGCTCAAAGACTCGCCCTCAGTGCGACGGATGCAGGCGTCATCGCCTATCCTGTCGTTACGGTGACTCGGTTCCCTCAAAAAGGCTCCGACCACGCTCTGGTGTTCGTCCCTCCAAAGCGACCCCGTCCAAGGCGAAAGCTTCCTCTTCCTCTTCCTCCGACGACTCGTCCTCGTCCGCGTACTCCTCACCTTCTCCTCCCGCCCAACAATATCCCCCTTCTGCCGGCAGCCCCTCCACATCCCATTCCGCCGAGTCCAATTCCTCCGAGGTCGATCTGGATGACAAGATCAAGGTATTGGAGGCTGGCAAACCCTCCGAGGACTTGGACTCCGAAGATCAACGCCTAGTAGACAACTGGTGCAAGTCTACGGAACAATCACTCGCGCAGAGCAAGAGCAAGGACAACCCATGGCAGGCCATCATCCGGCGCGAGACATCCAAACACCCCGCCTTGAGGCATAGCACACTGGCTCTATCCGCCATGCAACTCGCATCGACCAGTGAGGCTGGTACTCGGCAACATGAGCGTCACTTGCAGGCGGCTGGAACTCACTACACACAAGCTACGGAGAAGTTACCGAACATCTTGGAAAACTCTACAGCATCCGGGTCCAACGCAGCATTCTTCACTGCAAGCATTCTTTTTATGTGCGACCTTGCGTCCTCTACGCTGGCCGGAGAGGACTCCAAGTCCATCTGTCCGTCGCCCCGCAACCAGACACCCACCTCCGAAACGGAGAGTCATGACCCATCCCATTCCTCTTCTTCTTCCCTGCAAAAACTCCTCGACCTCTTCGAAACCATCAGAGCATTACTCCCCAACCCACAGACCCTAGACAAGGTCGAAAAAGGCGCCCTCAAAGACCTTTTCACCCAAGGAGATCCATACCATCAACTGCCTAACACCTACACCCTCACCATTCTCTCCATGAAGAACCTGAACGCCCTCAACGCCAAAAAGGACCCATCACACGAGACGGCCGTCTACACCGACACCATCACGAACCTGGACAACTCTTTAGAAATGCTCACCAAAGGCGGCGATCCAACGACCATCGCCCTCCGCTGGATGTTCCGCATCCCCAGCCGCTACCTGGATCTCGTCCGCAAGGAAGAACCCTTGGCGCTCATCATCTTTGCCCATTACTGCGCGGTTCTGCACCACCTCCGCGACCGGTGGTGGATGGGTGACTTGGGGGCTCGGTTGTTGAAGGAGATCTGTCGGCTACTCGGGCCGGAGCGGATGGGCTCGATTTTATGGGCCACTGATATCGTAGGCATCCAGACATAATATTACGAGGCATTTGCAGTGTCATACTTATTAGCGACATGGTTTTGCGACACGATTTATTTGCCGTGTCTTGAAAAGATTCATCAGTTGCTCGTCGATGATACCCAGTAACAATGATCAGAATGCCACCTTTATCGTCATCTTGTCTCTTCCTTTAGTACGCCGCTAGGCAATTAATCGTATGTTCTTTAACTTAAACTTTTAAAGTGTGAATTGAGTCGGATATGCAGCCTGTATCCTCTGCAAGAGACATTGCTTTCGGCTGGCCGGAAAAGGATCGGACAGGTAGAATATTCCACAAATATCAAAGCTAAGCGGTCTCGCCATGTGTACATGAAGTAAGACCAACCAAGGCTTTCATTCATCTAAAAAGGAGTCCTCAAGCAGTCATAGTGTGGTCATTACAATGATTTTAATGCGGAGAGACTTTTGTGGTATAGTGTAATGTGAGACCATGGTTGAATTGGTGTTATGAATATATATCACTGTCCACTTCTCTCTCATGAAAAGTGAACTATATTTCTGTTTCTTTTAAAAATCCACTCAGACCAAGCTTTCATTAATTATGATAGTCCTAATATCACTTTCTAAATGACAATCAGACTAGCCTGATGTTGATCTTCTAGCTCCTTATACTCTATCTATGCTTGATCAGGAGTGAGCAGAGCGGAAGCTTTTTGAGTGAACCAAACTTCTTTGATAACGTTCATGATCTGCTTGATTCTGTAACTCTGTCGTCACTTACATCCTTGCTGAAAAGTCTGACATGACTACTATGTTCGAGGATTCATCCCCTGGCTCAGAATAGGCTGCTTTCAATGGCAGACCTGAAGCTCTGATTCGAAAAGGCAACACAATGGCCCATATCGTCGGGCCGAGTAATAGGCTAATAGCTGATATAACTGTCAACCCCCTCTGGAGAGAGTCCAACCACACCTCATTCGAAGAATCAAAGATGGATCAGAATGCGCGCCGTATGGGAGAGATTCCCATACTTCTATGAAAGGGAAAGTACTTATGCAACAGACGGGGGGTTAGAATAAGACGCAGAGCCCCATTCAAGAAGCCTTCCTATAGCGGGCAGTAGTCGATCTTGAAGTCGACTCATGGCGCTTTATGGTTCAGCGTGGTGGTTGTTTCCATTCTTTCAGCCCACGAAGTCCATGGGACCCTGGTATAGCTAGATCACCCATACATTCTCTACATCGTTGCCTAAGTCGTTGTCGAGCCGTCCTCGAGAACAAACTTCGTCTCCTAGAAGGTGTGCTAACTGTCAGATAAGGTCCTCGGTGAGATACTCATCTAACTTTTGACTGCTAGGTATATATGGCAGTTTCCTGCTACTACCACTCATAGTCTCAGACCACGCATGAAATGAAGCTGAAGCTTTTCACTGAATAGACAAGCAAGCCAGGCATGAGAAGCTGCAGCAAGCCTGATAAAGAAGTGAATGAAGTGCAACTGATCCTTCATCTACTTTCTCACCTACCTAGATTTCATTTACTTCTGAGCTAGTGAACACAACCCATCCTTCCAGTCTGCTTATCTTCACCGAGCTTTTACTTCAGCGTCATCGCAGTACATTAGACTAGTCTAATACCTGAGATCGCTCCTTCCTCACATACACCTCAAGTCTACATTGAAAGGTGATAACGTCATTGAGCCCCGACGATACATCTATCTTCTCCCATCAAGCTGGTTCTGCTACATAAGCCTTCTGCAGCAGTTCTCAACCTCTCATCTTCACATTTTTCATCACCCCATCTCGTTGCTATCCTCGGCCAGCACTTCAATATGAGCCTTCTTGATCTACCCACTGAGGTGCTCATCATGACAGCAGATGCCCTCCAGAATACGCGGGACATCAACGCTCTCGCACAGACCAGCCGCGCTCTCTACTCCTATACCAACTACATCCTCTACAAATCCGATGTGCAGAATGAAAACGGGAAAGCTCTCATCTGGGCTGCACAGCACAACAAGCTAGCGACCGCGAAGAAGTCCCTCCAGGCGGGCGTTAAAACATTGAAGCAATGGCCTCGCGAGCCTCTAGTTTCTGCGTTACAGCACGGCCACGGAGCCATGGTACGATTGTTATTAGACGAAGGTGTTGATCCGGACGAGACACTTTTTGAATACTATTACATGGAAACGACAGCCTTAAACATAGCAGCTAGCAATGGCCATAACGCTATTGTCAAGCTTTTGATCGAAAAGGGTGCGAGGGTTAATCTCAAAATGGCTTCTGGACACCCTTTGGTAAACGCTGTGACCAATAACAGGAAGACTGTGGTCAGGCTTTTGCTCGAGCAAGGTGCAGATCCTAATGCTAGGGGTCGTGGTAATGAAACGGCCCTCCACATTGCAGCGAGGGACGGAAACACCGATATTGTCAGAATGCTACTAAACAAGGGTGCGCATACAAACCTGACTGATTACTTCGGCAATACTCCACTTCAAATAGCAATAAGGAGCAGCCACTTCAAAATCACCCAGCTCTTAGTAGAAAGAGGAACAGATGTGGAATCCCCGGACTGCTGTGGACGCACCGCGCTGGACTTAGCCATGAAGTACAGCTCTCCACAATCGCTGTCTCGGTTTCTGAAGCAGGGGACAGACCTGAACGCTCTGAATTTCCGGCCTCTGCATACCACCATATCTGAGGACGAGATAGCCAAGGTCCGGTTGCTTCTCGATCATGGGGTGGACGTCAACCGCAAAGATTCAGAGGGCCGAACCCCTTTGCTCTGTGCTATGCTCTGGAAACGAGACTCAATCGTCAAAGTTCTCTTGGACTACGATGTGGACCCAGACGCCGAAAGTCACGACGGCTTGACACCGTTGAAGTTAGCCAATCGAAAGAACAGGGAAGATTGGGCGCGAAAACTAAGGCGAAAGCGTAATGGACGCAAGTCATCGCGCTATAATCTACGTTCGACTTCCTCTTGATACTCAGACTGATTGTTCCATTGACCAAAACGGTGTGGAAGAAGGTAGATTCTCTGTGCACTAAAACAAGGATTTCAACTATCGCATTTGCGGCTTTCTCTCTTTGAACTCCCTCAGATATTGCTTCGCAATATGCTTGTTGTTTGTCTGGGGGAGACGGAAATTCGTGGATTGCCCACACAGTGAGAACTGCACTTTGCAGTCGGAAAGGAATTCACTCATTTCGTTGCTAACCTACGACCGATTTGTTCGTAGTTTCAAGCACGACCATTAGCTGATCAGATACATATCTTAAGGGAGTAAGAGTCTTCCAAAGCTGAGGTTATTGGTTCTGCATTGATAGTTTATAGTCCAGTAGACTGACCAATATTGTCTTGGACCTGTGAACAATGCCAGGGGTTATAATGGCATTATGGCTCCATTTGACGAATTCCTTCTTAATCGGATGAGGTCCTTAGGTTTGAAGCTGTACATAGCAGTCCTGCATGGCACCATGCTCTGCTGAAAAGCACGCCAGTCCACAGGTTCGCCCGCAATCGAACAACAAGCCTGAGAGATAAATACGCCCACGGTCTCTTTCTCCACCTGGCCATGGAATTTCAAGTCCAACAACCATTCGGAAGGAAATAACCTGGCCAAACTTTCGGAAATGGCACAAGCAACCGTCCCAGAAACAGACCCCGCAGCGTACGACGGCTCCAAGGACAAATGGGCTGCTCTGCCCGATTCCACAGACGCATGGCTCGCACGAGCGCGTAAAGTGACTGAAGTTCTTGCCCACGATGTACCTCAGAGAGATCAAGACAACAAGTCTCCTCGCGGGGAGGTCGCGTTACTGAAGCATTCCGGTCTGTTGAAGCCTCTCGAGCCGAAGAAGTATGGCGGCGGAGAACAGCCGTAGCATGTAGGCAACAAGGCGATCCTAAAAGTAGCCAAGAGGGACGGGTGCACATCAATAGTCAACATGGGACGGTGGCTAATTGTATTCAGCTCCATTGGCATGCTCATCGATATCATCTCCTCTGGTCGACGACCGCCAATGCAGTCGGAACGGCTGAACAGGCCGATCGTTTGCAGGAATTGATAATCACGAACAACTTTTTCGTCAGAGCGGTAGTTTATCCTCGGGACAATGACGTGGAGATAACTGCAGAGGGTGACTCGATTGTCTTCAACGGTTAAAGCACTTCAACACAGGAGGTGTGGTTCCAATCTTCGGTCCTTGACCGCGTGCTGGAGGGGACCCAGGACCATATATTCGCTATTGTGGAAACTAGTCAACCCGGACTCCCGGAGTTCAATTCCCATACAACTGGAAAAATATCGATCTACGGTTGACCGAATCTGGAAGCGTTAAGATTGAGAATGTGCGTGTACCTTGGACAGATGCATTGTGATGGGACGCAACGAGCAAGGCCACTCGCTGAGGTTCTCACCCTCCCCTTTGCCTCTTTGTTTCTGCCTACCTAAATTCTCTATGACCTACTTCCGCATGGCGTGTACTGACTATACTAGGATTCAACTGGTCTAGCAGCTTCTACCTCAGCATCGCCATTGGCGCCCTCGATTCGCAGCCAAGTATACTACCACGTCCACGCGCTCCTGGCGCTACGGTGGGGACAACAAGAGGCAGCCACATATGAGTTCCACATCCTCGAGTGGTATGGGAACTTTGTTGCACACCTGCGTGCTGCAGAATCACTGGCAGACAGAGCGGGCAATCGACTTTCAGCTCTGTATAAGCGTCATTCTCAGGTTAATTTAAGAAATAAGACCTTACTGAATATAAGAGCTATGCTAGTCTGAAAGTCTCAATCCTAGACGCATCCGAGGATCTAACCATTTGAACCTGCTTTCCCTGCAAGATCAAATCGTGATGAAGATACGTGTCACCGACAAGTAACCACTTTCTTCCCCACGGTCGTAAAACAAACGGCAGACCTCCCCCAAATAGTACGACTACTTGATCACCTGGCTGCATCATTTGCGGACCAAGTCCAACCAGCCCTGATCTCGTTCTATACATCCGCCTATTGCGCGAATAGAGCCAAAGAGGATGCGTATATGCATTCGCATTTCCAGGGAGCTCCGCGGATTGTCCCTCTGGTACTAGATCGGGGTATGATAAGCCCTGAGAGGGGGGATGTGCTTGCAGCCAAGCCAGAATGTTACTCTTTGCCTGCCGTGCCAAGGCCTCCCAAGCGTCAAGCCTTGAGTGCTGCCAGGAGGCTGGCTGGTTCATGAACATGGGAATCACCCCAATATTGCCGGCACTTATCGTTTGCAAAAAAGCAACATCTAGAGCCTCGCTTGTTCCTGTGTACTCGAAGCCCGGACGTGGAAACAACGGAAAGTTGAAGAGCTGAGACCATATCGCTTCTATTGGCGGTTTGTCGGTGTACTTGTAGTGAATAAGGTCGCTCACAGCATCCACCAGATCAACGCGATACCCGTCCAGCTGAAGCACATCTGGTTCGACTGAGCTGCCATTGAGGGGAGAATCGTGCAGCTCCGCAAAATACGCATAGTGGCCATGCAGTGGAATACCCGCGAGATACAGACCAGGTGGAAAGAGGGACACTGAGCGTTCTTCATGCAGCTTAGGAACCCAGGACGGCCAATTGTCCTGTAGCGGATGTGTGGTATGCTGAACAAGCGATAGTATGTCGAGCTTCCGTGGCTGCTGGCGCACGCTGAACCTCGTAAAGTCGCGGTACACTTCGCGGACAGGCTTCGAATAGTTTGGTCTCAGAGCACCAGGCCTGAGGAAGTTGATATCCGGTCCGAGCGAGTTCACCTTCTCAGAGAGCCATATGACGCCGCGCTGGAAGAGCGACAACGCTGTCGAGTTATGTGCACCTTCGACTTGGGTCAGTGCCAGAACGGGCTGCAATCCTTCGTCCGAGATACCGAGGAGAGCAAAGATCCGATCGCGAGGCTCGGTGCACTTGAAGTTGCGGATTCCTGCAAGTAAACTGAACATGCGGCCGAGAGAACCCTCCACATAGGGCCGTTTCGTCAACGCCAATATTTTCCGTCTGGTGTCGACAACGGTACTCCAGAAAGACACCGTACCGTCCGGATAACCAAGACCCTGAGCATCCATGATAACCCCGCGGAAGTTGCAGACACGGTTCAGCAGGGAGATCAAATCAAAGAAATCCACCTCATGCTGTCCGCATTTCGCGATGCAGCGTTGCGAGGCGACGACCTCCTGTATACACCACACACGCTCAAAGTACTGCCCTGCGAAAAGACGAGCCAGTGCGTCCGTCGCCCGTGGCTCTGCGGCGAGCGACTCCAACAGGATGGCGTCGGCTTCAGTCTTCATCGTGTAGAGTGTCCGGCCATCCGACGCATCCGTCGCGGTCTGATTCATATCCTTCTGCAACTCGGACAATCTCCTCGCAAAATCGAATGCTTCTTTCGTCTCGGGCATACCAGGCCCAAGCCATGCAATGACCGCGACAGCATGCTTATATACAAGCCGCATGTAGCCGACCTGACGCTCTCGCTCCCTCAGATCCTCCTGATTGATGCAGACCGCATCGACCCAGAGCCTGCGATGGGCATGCGGCAGACGAAGATGGCGAAGCGCGATGTCAAGGTTTCGCGTGATGCTGAGTTGGCCATGACCGCAGTAGAGGGGCACAGGTGCCCGTTCGCGGCCCCATACATACGACAGGGCTTCAGGAGGCCAAGGACAACGTTCAATATCGACAATGTCGAGAGTACAGTATAGTGGATCGTGCTCTGTGCCAGGATAGAGAGTCAGAACGCGTGTGAATGCGGGACTCTGGCCGAGCTCATCCATGGGTGGCAGGGGTGTATATTGGTAGCGGGCCATCTTGCGGTCAAAATAAGGATGTCCTGAAGAGGCCAATTACCCTATGGGTCGATGTGATGGTCTCAAACATGTCATGTTAGTAGGCTGCGTCGAGACATCAAGCAAAGCTGAGCTAGATTTGACAGTGCTAATCAATGTTACTCACTCGTACTGGTGAGTTGTATATCCCCATTTTGCTTGATTGTGTCCGAGTTTAGCCGATCCAAAGGGCTTCGCACATTCAGACTCGAGATACATAGGCTCAGGGATTTTTACTAGTAAAGCTAGCTCCTTATTCCCAATCCCGGCAAGCCTCACAAACAGCGATTTGAGCGAAGATGTTGATAGTTGTAGAATTAGTTGTCGGTTGATATAGTAGGGACGATATTTGACAGCATTAGAATAGCCTTAAGAATATATGTAATCGTTGCCTCCATGACTGTGCATAATAATGATAATATTATAATAACCAGCTTATGTTTACTGCACTAGATAGAGCACAGAAACCAGTCAGTCAGCTTTATAAGTCCACTACGAGTCAGTAGTCACTATTTCACGCCCCAACAAGTGGGTTTTAGCCTTGTCCTCTCCACCTATAAGAGATAGATAATTACTGCATGTCTCAGACACAGCCTTCCGGACCCCCAAGTCCCCAACTTCCCCTGACTGAGCCCTGAGGCTGAATCAGCCCCGCAAAGAAATAATGGATAAGCCTCATTATCTTCCACCATCATCCTCGCTCCCGTTTCCTCACTTTCCCTCCTACAACCATGCGAGAGGGCGATCATCAAGATGGAAAACAATAGCGCCGTTGCTCTTCGACGACTGTCGCGGAGTACAGTATCAGGTCGCAGCTACCAAGCACCTGAGTATTCCGAGAATGATCTTTCCGCGGACTCTGCTCCGTCTCACGACATGGAGCCACCGGCATATTCGCATGCACCTCCAGCAACCCAGGTTCCTGGACGAGGATACAGTACCACGCTTCATCGCTCAGCAAATGTCTTCCTGCCTACGCTTCTGTATGTAGCACTGGCAATCTATGCTTGGACCGCGATCGTCTACCTTTCCTTTCGTCCCATGAGTGTCAAGTCGTGGGATGCAAATCTATCAGACCATTTTTCCTATCCCAAATCCTTGGACTATGCGCCGAACGAAGGCATTTATCGGTCTGCCGTGGTGATCAGGACGCTTATTGTCGTCATCACTCTCCCTTGGCTTTCCGCCGTCTGCGCAAGTGCGGCGGTCATCTATGTGCAGAATCAAAAGACGGCCAACAGCCTGCGAATGCGGCAAGTTACGAATCTGGCGGACCGTCGATGGCTGGATATCTCCCTGTACAAAGCCCTGGTCTTTGGAGGGTGGAAGAAGCATGGCAGTACATTCTTGGTTCTTGCCATCATCCTTCATCTGATTGCCGGCTTGACATATCCCATCCAGTCAATCTTCCTCGAAACAAAGACGATCCGTGTCCCCGAGTCCATCAATAACGTGGCCTCCATAGCCGATCTTTCCACCCTTAGGCCCCGTGCACTATCTACCCCGACCATAGGCAATGACATCTTGACGGCTCGCGGAGCTCTCAGCGACGCGAACACCATCGCCTTCCAGCCGTTCTTGTGGCAAAACACGTCTGGGGTTCAGTTACCTACCTTGAATAACATTCTATCCTTAAACCACTCGTTCTATGCTCAGCTTCCGAATGGATTCAACACGGGCGTACTGCGACAGTTTGCGCCTCGTGTGAACTCCACTGCCACGTACGAGACCATCGGCGCCAGCGAATTTCCATCGAACTGCGACAGTATCCCTGGGGCGTTTTATTCCGAATACTATTCCGAACACCTAGTATACGAACGCACTGAAAGCTGGGGAGTCACGGCCTGTATGCCTGCCAACCTGACCATATCACCGTGGCAGACGACGCGAGATCGGCAAGACTTCTCCGAAACCCTCTATTTGAATTTGACCCTCACAGAGGGCGACTCCGGCGACACGCCGCCTGGCGGCAAGCTGTACCGCATCACGGTCAACACCACCGCTGGGTACTTCGAGTTGCCAAACTACATGAATGAAGGTGTGCCCGGTCCACTGCTGGAGAAAGACCCACGTAGCCTCTGCGGCGCAGACTGTCGCTATCAGGCCTTTGCTTATTATTCCAATACCAACCGGATCCGTCGCGATAACATTACCACCACAGACGCCCTCGACGCAGCGGCCTGGGACCCGATCAGAACAGTCAACAAAGGTCCCCTTCTCACGACGGCACTCGCGCTGTTTGGTCCGGGTTCCTTCCTGGACACATTCGCTGCAGAACACGCGGCCCTCACGGCCAGCTTCAACACAGCCAACTTCACAGGCAACATCTGTCTCGCCGTTCCTCCACTCCTCAATCTGATCCTGGATAATCCTTACTACGTTTCCCAGGAATACTGCCTAGAGAGCCCCGTCGGGCTTAACTACGCGGGCGACAATGCCGACAGCCTCATCCAGCTATGGCTTGGTTACCTCCTCAACGCCGAGGACCAATTCCCCACAATCTTCACAGCGGCAGCCTTCTTATCCAACAAGCGAATGCTTGAGTCATTCCTTGGTCAGTGGTCGATATACCAGGACCTCGGCACCGAGATGACCATCCCAACCATCTCTTCCGCAGGGATAATCGTCGGCTCGGTCCTGATGGCCCTGTACCTCATCCCGATGATCGGACTCGCCTTCTACGCGGCGTATTACCCCCGGTGGACGGACCGGTTAGATTCCTTCGTGATGCTGCGCTTCGGGGCCGCGATCGGCGATAAACTGCTCCCTCTGCGGGTGGCCCGGACGCCGGATCAGATTCCGGTATTGGATGAGATCCCGGGTGTCGTGAGGGATGTGTCTATTCCGGATGGAGATGAGATTCTTCCGATGGGCATTTTGGGGCTTGGAGATGGACGGCCTTTGCAGAGACATCGTCGGTATGAGGCTTTTAAAGAAGGCGATGAACTTTTGACGCCGGCAGAGCGCAGGACGCTGCGATCGAGAATCAATGATGAGCCAATACGGGGATAATCAATCTGAATGAGTGCTTTATTTGGAATATAACTGTGTATATAGATCAGGTGTGGACACATCGAACAGGCTGTGCTGCTCCAGCTTTCCACACTTAGACGTGGACGGCGAGACTTTACTGATTTCTAATGTTCATTGGGAAATTTGTGATCTCCCAGTAAATTCACATGTTCTCCACCACGGCGGAGAGCTGAGTATAGTCCGGCATTCTAGCTGCAACTGGAGTACTGTTTCAATGGATCCAGTCTAAGCTTATTCTCATCCGGCTCAACTCGGGACTCCTGGATGGGTCTAGGGTTAACGGATTGACTCCGAATATGAATCCCTTCTTCGATATTCAACAAGAGCATTGCATCATCCGCTATTTCCAAGGTCGAGTCCAATATAAAGCGTATGATTAGCCTACCTGTAGTATGGTAGTAGTGCATTCCTTCGACCGCCACCCACCAGGCTGTAGACCAAGAAGCATCCAAAGAGGAGGCTACAGCAGATGAAGGATCAGCAGCCAATCTGTGCCAATCTGCACTGATCATGCTTTATCCAACATGTCCGGCCAACAACGACCAAATCCACAATTAACAAGTAAAAGGTTAATTGTACAGATCAATCTGCTGAGAAGGAATGTGGTCAGATATCTACTTATATAAGACACGAGGCTTGGCTTTCTACAAACAGAATAGTGCTCGGACTATCAAATAATACTCCGATTCGACAATCAACTGAAACAAGTGGATCATCCAAGAATTCCCCTGAGAAACTCTGGCAACCGTTTGATCCGACATCGAACCACCTTGCAGCTGTCGTGTATATGCTTCAACGTCAGCGGCGCACCACCCTTCTCCCGCCGTCATTGTCGCTCATTAGAATATCAGCCTGCCATAGACAATGGACGTGGCTCTCGAGCTACTCGATCCCCTCATTCTGGACAAAGCCTATGCCTGGTTGCTGCCCTCCGACCCCCACCTCGCCGACCCGACGTCGCTATGGCCGCGCGACAACATCTATCGACAAGTCATCTCGATTCTGGCCATCACGCAACTCGGCGCGACCTCCCTATATCTCTTTTTCAGCGCGCTCTCCTACTACTTCATCTTTGACCGACGCCTCGAGTACCATCCGCGCTTCTTGCCGAATCAAATCCGCCAAGAGATCAAATCATCGCTCTCCGCCGTTCCCTTTATCAACATTCTAACCCTGCCCTGGTTCCTGGCCGAGGTCCGTGGAAAAAGCTTGCTGTACCCCTCCGTGAGCGACTATGGCTGGCCCTGGCTGGTCATCTCGTCCATCCTGTACATGGCGTTCAATGATATTGCCATCTACTGGATCCATCGCCTAGAGCATCACCCCAGCGTGTACAAGTACATTCACAAGCCACACCACAAATGGATCGGTCAGTGTTTCGCAGAATATCTATGTACCATAGATGCTAATGCTGACGACATCATAGTTCCCACACCATGGGCTGCACTGGCATTCCACCCGCTGGACGGATATGTGCAGTCTCTGCCATACCAGTGAGTATCCCAGTCCCCGTCCCGTGATCTTCCATGGCCAGCTTTCTAACCTTCCAAAGTGTCTTCGTCTTCATCTGCCCCATGCAGCGACATCTGTACATGGTTCTCTTCGTTGCCGTCCAGATCTGGACCATCTTCATTCACGACGGCGACATGATTTCGGGCCATTGGACTGAGAAATTCATCAACAGCCCCGCGCATCACACATTGCACCATATGTACTTCACCGTCAACTATGGGCAATACTTCACCTGGGCCGACACCTATTTCGGCTCGCACCGGGCCCCGGAGCCCGCGCTGGATCCGCTCCACGATGCCCTCAAGGTGATGCGGGCGAAGGGACTCGTGGACGAGCAGGGCAACCCGATTAAAAAGCCAAAGGGGGAGTAAAGGGCCGTCGATGTCCTGAGAAAGATATGTCTGGTGAATATGCATATGACGACTGGACGAAGAGCTGTCTCCTGTACAACCAAAGTTTAGAGTAATAGATAATGTTAATATAGATCGATGTACGTTTTACTTGGTCTCACTGCTCTTCCCGGATTTCAGCCTCCTTAGAAATATCCTCTTCTGCTTCTGTATTATCTGCTAAGATTTCCATCACCCTCTGCTGCTCTGTATCGGTATTAGTCACAGGATTCCTAGCTCTGATAACTACAGCACTTTCAACGACGGTGGAAGTCAGCCAAGGAGCAGTTAGATACACGTAATACCATCTGCTACCCTGCATCTAGTGCTGTGTATGATTATACTTTCTATGCATTGATAGTTCACCAGTAGTCTAATTCGTCCCAATTTCCATTATTAAAGACAGCGCTCTCATATGTTTCAGCCAATACAGACATATCATGCAGCATTTCATCATATATGGGGTCCACACTGACGTGATCCAAGTCCTGAAAACTGCCGAATTCCAATACAAATATAAAACGCCGAGGTGCCTGTTGTTTGGTGGAGAAGGTTAGAGCTGTCTAGAAACTACATCAAGTTTCTAGGAGGAAAGAAAGTAAAGGGCAGGCTGGGTTCAATCTCCAGAGCAGCTTTTAAACATACAGCGTCTATTTGTACATCCAAACCCCCCTTTACGGAGAGGATCTGTGGTATTTTGTCTTTCAAGCCAAGAAAACGGACGCATAACTAAAATGGCAACATTAGTAGGACGAACCATAATGAACAGAAGATATTCGATAGGTAGTCTGCGCAAGTCAAGGGGGAAATGGGAAATCTTACCTCTTTGATAGTCTCAAGGGACACATCCTCCTCAAAATCAAAGGCATCAATTCGTACCCACGTCATTTTGGACAGCTATTGAGTAGCACAAGGGATCAACCTTTGTATTAATGTTGAGACTCCAAAGGCCATACATGACGGGGGAGGGTCTGCTTAAGTGGATGGGAATAAAATATTCTCATTCTGCGCGGGGCAGGCGCAGTACTATTGTTGTCCGCTCACCCAGGCTCCCAGCCACCTTGACTCCCCGCTCGACATGCATCTGACGGTGGACTTTCAAGGTATCAATACTGGGAAAAGCACAGTTTATTACTTCAAAGTGACGGCTGATAGTTGGTGCTGGAGGATGCCAGGAGACTGGCGAAACCTATGCGCAAACCCACCCAATCCGCGAAATGGGTGGATCTAGGAATCATGGTATGACTGAGCATAGCTGCACAGAGTCATTCGCTCAGTCCCCCTGTTCCTGTTGTGTCTAGACTCTTGAGTCCGGAGCTTTCAGCCGAGCAATAGTAATAAGCCGGGTTGTGGCTTGCTTAACATATGGGATAAGCATCCACAGGTTCTTGCTCAAGTCTGTGCCACCACTCAGGATCAATTTTGTATGTTCGTTGTTGGGTGGACTTCATGCTTTAGTGCTTATCAATCGCTGACCACCATCATTTACTTATGAAAGGTGCTTGATGAATTGGCGTAAGGGTGTGGATATAAAGGAGAAGGGTTACCTCCGGTCTTCCTACGTTCTCTTAGCAAGAAGCAATCCACCATGAGCGGCACAGCCCTTGCTCTGCTGACTGCCCTAAGAGAAGTATATGTATATGCCCAGGGATATAGTGAAGAATGTTCTGATATCTATCTCAATGAAAGCTGGTTAGTTGCAACCTGTACTAAGGATGATGGCAACGACAGCATCACCAGCAGCGTCTATCTGCCTAATAAGATTGCCAACATTAATGCTGTGCTCGAGGTGTGCTCAACAGTCACCATCTCTTGCTTCCTCGGACCGAGACTAACATACGGTACAGTGGACCACCGAGTACGTCAGTCCCTGTTTGCTGACCGACACCTACTGACACAGCTCGCAGCGGAGCTTACTGGAATACCTGCAAGGACTGCTCGCTCACCGACAGCGGATCGACTCTACAATGCTCCTGCAAAGGCTCAGCGTCGGGGTAGAGCACCACAACATTGAATCTAGGTAAGACCCTCAGACAGACGTCAACTTATCCCACTGGTAGCTTTAAAGAGGAACATATCGCCAACTATGACGGACGCCTCCTTTCCAACATTACCGGGCCCGTCACATCTATCCAACGGATTCCTCGTATCCCGTTCCCTCGGACTTTGAGGTGAGTTTGAGCTGTCAACACTGAACAACTCGTGCGCCATATATGGAGGAACCATTCCACTGAACGACCCAATAAGCTGCTTCAATATTAACCTCAGAGTAGAGTACTCCTGGGCATGCGGCAAGTCGGTGAATAACCAAGGCTGGGAGATGGTAGGGTACTCCGATGAAGAATGCACAAGGGACCCGGTTGCGTCCTTCACACGGGAAAATCAGAGCACTTGCTTGACATTTTCGACTGGAGTCAAAGGCTTCTCGGTGACTCCACTGTGGAATGCGGACTAGCCTGAATGGATCAATAGCATCATTGGCCCCATGTTTGTCCTCACAGGTGTGTTTCTGCGGTTCTGGCTGTCATCGGCTCCGATTTAAGTGATGAATACTACGCTCGGGCTTTACCACGTATTACTCTTTCGAGAGAATATAGTTATCAGACCAATATTTTTGCCAGGTAGCCCCAAGCAGGCTCTTCGCACTGTCTTGTGTGTCCACATCCTCTCTATCTTCGAACCAACTAGTTCGAGCGACTATGCTGGATGCTCATCCTCTCCTCCCTTAACATTTCCAGAAATGGAAATTGCCCTTATGTGCGAGCACAGCTAGTGAAGGAGAATTCCAGATTTTACATAGGCTGGATGATGATCTGAGACAAGTACAAGGAAGTGAAGAGACAATCCTATTGTCCCTGCCGAGTCTCATATCCAACCCGATGTTCTGAAACAATGCCATTGTTGTTGCTACAATTTTTTAAGACAACAAGTTGAAACCAGGAACTCTCCGTAGAAAACACATATAAAAGTCAGTCGTCGACCGATGATGGTGAATTTCTTTTTCTTCTACAACTATCTCTGTTTCAGAGCTATTTTCACCTCCATTAACTGATCTCCCTAACTTTGACTCTCGCCCAGTTCCTTCGAACCTATTTCCTGTCGACCAGCATCTGTTGCGCCAAAATAATGGTAAGTCTAGTCCTCCCCATACCGAATCACGCAATATACTAACCAACTGATCCAGGCTACCAACGCCCCTGACTTGGGTACGGTTGTTAACCGCCTCTCCCTGCACCTCGCCAACATGAGACAGGTGGCAGAAATGTGGAAGAACATCCTGGTGAGGTTCTTCCCCAACAGAGAGTATGCAGAGTTCCCCTTCCGAGAGACCCACTACTACATCGATCTCAACCTGAACACTCACGGTTACCTGGGGCTAGGCTCCGTTTTGCGCACCCAGGGCTTCAATGCCGGCGTCCATTTCCTGCTGGTCAATTTCACCGCAGCCCCAGCTGACGGCTCCGCTTTTGCCTGGGATGGAAACGAGCACTTTCTGAAGCGGGAGCTCTATCATGCGATGGAGAGTGTTCCTGAACGCCAGAGAAGTGCCATCTACGGACTGATTGCAATCGGGACCTACGTGCGCTTCTACAAGTATATGCCTGATGGTGAGTTTACTTCTGTTACCTTTGCGGATGGCAAGCAGACGCTGCATATTCATGTTGACCTGGTAGTCATCCGGCACTTTCTCGCCAGCGTCAAGGAAGAGTGGATGTGATGGGGCCTAGGCACGTGGTGGTAGATTGAGGATTTGTATTGACGGATAACTTATGTTGTGATTTTGGTGCTTTGCTGCTTGTGTGTCTCCTTTAGAATGCTATCTCTTGCAATTTGATTACAGTCGAGACTCGGGATGTTACAGAAGACAACACGGACTGAACCTGAACTAAGTAGGCAAGGACAGTAAATAACCACCTAGGCGACGAATAAAAAATCTCATATGACTAGCACAGCCTCCCTGTAGGACAGAGTAGCCAGTAATGATAGACCACTTGGATGGGAAAATATTATGATGGGAAACTAGTAGTTGTTTCCTAGAAACAGGCGTCGTCCGCTCTCTTCTCCCGTAAGAAGCCCCAAGCAGTAATAGAGGCAAACCTGTCTCTTTTCTCTCATGCCCTATAAAGAGGCCGCATCGCGAAGAAGGTTTTCCAACTGTTGTGGATTGGCACCAACAAGTTCATTAATCTTTTGCCCGTCTTTAAAGACCATGAAGGTTGGCATTGCACGTATACCGACCTCCTGAGCAATTCTGTCTTGTTCATCGGCATCGACTTTGTAGAATCCGACATCGTCAAACTGCGGATCATCTGATAACTTCTCGAAGACAGGTGAAATAAATCGGCAAGGCCCACACCAGGTTGCCCAGAAGTCGATCACAGCAGGCTTATCGCTGTTGATGATTTCTTGAAACTGCTCATACCTGCCGTAGTAGAAGTATTAGCGGTAAGCGATATAATCTGAGAGGAAAGGATATTGTTAATTTCACTTACGAGTCGATGGCTGTAACAGGCATCTTCGATAGCTTCTCTTCTGCAGAATTCACAATAGATGGGTTGTACAAGGATGAAGCAAGGTAAGAGGTTTAGACACAAGAGGAGAAATAACCTGACCTAACTGTCTTCTTATATGATTTTGCCCAGCATTGCCCCGCCCCCACCTTTCAGCTATACAGATGCTCTGCAGTGCCCCGCGTCAGCTGGATGATATTCCCTTAGCTAAAGCGACACCTGTGACCTCTCAGGAGTGATGACCGCGCCATGCCGCGCCATCTGAGAAGGAAAATCGACGTCATCACGCAGATCGTCCATCAGCCAAGTGCGCTTAGACCTTGAGCTCTTACGAAGTACTAAGGAGTAGGTTCCAATGATATCCCATTGGCCTGTCCCATGCCTGTGCGGTATTAGATGGTCAGGTAAGGATTTAGAAATGGAATTCACTGAGGGCAGTCTAAACTCTCAAACGATGATCTTCTTCGTATAACACACATGGGGTTACTGAGTGCTAATTGGCAATCGTGTTGTCGACATATAGAATGCCCAAATGCCCATGCCACATGTCTCTCCATCCTGTTTATGGAGTCGCAAATCACTCTGCTGTCAGCTTGATAAGTCGAGCTCCCATTTCGGACGGGATAGTGACTTTCAATAAACCTTCATTAGACAACCATTTGATCGTCGCAGGAAGCGTGGTAGGATAAAGAATCTTGCCGGTAGCAGCCCTACCACAGAGTGCTTTGATGGGCAGATCAACGGATTCAGGACCACCTCGTCTCCAAACGGAAAGGTAATAACACTGATGAGTGCCTTCGTGCTTCTTCACAGCCATACCGAGTGAGAACCAATCATCATGCCACTTTGGAAGACCCAAAGGCCAGAATGCGGTTGCTGTGGGTAAATCGGCCCGTATAGCTCTATAAACATCCATGCCCTCTTTGACCAAATCAAACTGCCCCGTGTGAAGGAGGTCTAAACGTCCACTTAGATGAATACGGCCCAGAAGACTGTTAACCACCGTCATCGCATTAAGCTCATCATCCCATGCCGGCTGCGGGTAGGCCCATATTGCCCCCTGTTCTGGAGTAACAGCGGTAGGGAGAGCCGATGCAATGGCCGGGTAGCGCTCTGGATCCTGCTGGTCGCTCGACGACTGCAGGGCGTGGACCGCCAACATGGCATAATCCATTCGCTGGGCGCCGCTGGAGCAGTTTTCGATCAGGAGGTCGGGATAGAGATCATGCAATTCATTTACCCAGCTCAGGTACGCACGGTTATGCCCCAGTTGGCCGGATCCAGGACTTGAGCAGTTAATATCTGTCCCTTGGGTGACATCGATGTTATAGTCGAACTTGAAGTACCCGACGCCATACTCGGTAACAAGACGATGGATGACGGCGCTCATGCGCTCTCGTACGGCAGGATGGCGGTAATCGAGTTGATACCGGTTCTTTTCCACGATGCGATGACCGTCTCGCTGGAAGAATGATTCGTCTGGCAGCTGCTTGGCCACGACACTGCGGACTCCAATGACTTCAGGCTCAATCCATAGTCCTGGTATCAGCCCTTTGTTTCGGATCTGACTCAAGAGGTGTCTGAACCCTGAAGGAAACCTCTTCTGAGATGGCTCCCACAGCCCAACATCGTCCCACCAGCCGGAATCATCGGCATACCAGCCCGCGTCAATCACAAAGTACTCCGCGCCTGCTTTGACGACCGGATCTACAAGCGCTAATATTTTCTCCTCGGTGGGGTCGCCCATCAAGCAGTTCATGTAATCATTGAAGATAATCGGCAGTCGTTCATGGTCTCGATGCTTGCGTCTGATGTGGCGTCTGTACTGAGTCAAAGCAGCAAACGCTTTTTCATAGTCATCTTGAACATGACACAGCGCTACAGGCACGGTAGTAAACTCCTGTCCTGGAGCGAGCCTCTCCCTCCAGTCATGCTCGGTCTCTACCGGCCCACCAGCAGCTAGATAAATGCCGTCCTTCCAGTCTCCTATCTCCCATCGCCACGAGCCATTGTTCTCAACCTGCCAGAGCCAGGTATCTCTGTCGTCCACGCGCTTCAGAAGTCCCATAGGAAGATGTCCTTCCGTGGAAAAGGTGCCCCGGTTCGACACCGAATAGTGCCCCATACTTCCCCAGTGGTCATCGGGCCGTCCATAGACGCCACAATCGTCAACTCCAAGACTGGGCAAGTCATGTTCGACCCACTGGGCTTCTCGGAACCACGTGTTGTTCGGTATTGAGAGTCTATACTCGTGCCACCACCTCTCTGAGCCCGACGATAGCCCACCGAGGACTAGCGATGTGAGCTGCGTCACGACGAGGTTCTTGTCACCACCGTTTTGAATGCTCGCCGTCGCACGCAGCACGGGGAATCCCTCGTAGATCGTGAGGTGCGAGGTCACTAGTACTCCCGAAATACCGTCCTTTAGTCGCACATGGAGTGTCCGGGTGTCTGCTGCGGTATCAATCCCATGGGACTGATAGCGCAGACGAGCGCCGACATAGCTTCCCACGAGACTCTTCGACGATTTGTTTCTTTCTGTTCCCTGCCCGGCCAGCCGCACCTCTACCAATGGCGCATACGAGTCACTGAAGGTTTTCGACGCGGGGATAGGCGAGGTGCCAGGAAGAGGCAGCACCTCTTGCAGGAATGCTGCCCCATCCTTATCAATGAGGACTTTGACTCGAAGAGCCTTGCTCTCCAGTGTAATTGTTCGCGACGCCATGTCAGGATTGATGATTTTAGTTCCTGGGGTCTCCAGGAAATTGCCTTGACCAGGGAATCGGCTTTAAGAAGAGGGGTAAATACCCGCTGCGCAAATCCCGGCTAATAATGCGCCAATAAGCATCCTGAGTCGGTAAATATTCCGTTGATAGGTTGTTATTATATGACTAAACTAATAGGAATAGCCTATGCAGAACGGACATGTACTATAACCTGATTGCAGGTGGGCATCAGTGTATAATTATACGTCAATCCTATGGCAAGGGTCGTCAACACTCAGCAAAAGATTGGGTTTCGTGAAGTGGACACAGTAGCGATTTTCAATCAATATCTGGTTGCTCGATCCACAAAATAGAAGATACGCACACCCAGAGTCCCAGTTGACCTGCCTGCGGGTCGCGAAAGCTGCGTGTCCTTCCGGACTGTGAAGGTTACCTACTACTAGAAGATACTGGACATCAGTGCTCGCCGAGAAACTTCCCCAGAGCACATGAATCACGGTCACGGCATTGGTTTGCAGCATTTCGATGAAGGTCCTGTACAAGTCTACTTTGTAAGACCTAGTACTTTGGCTCCGCAATATAGCCGAGCATCCTAGCCCAGGCGAGGGCTATATTCTAACCTGCCCGATATAATCACTGGAAGCGCTGTCTGCCGTACGTACATCCCTCTCTGAAAGAGGAATATCGTCACGAGCAAGTCCATCAGGAGACATCTGCTGATGCTCATGATCATCCTCTTTTCTGCCCAGAAAAAAAGTGCGAATACGCGAGGACAGAGAATCGGAGCCGCTGTCCCTGGCACTTGAGCCAACACGGCTGCGTGTGGGCCAATTCAACGCAATCAAAGACTTGATCGAGGGGAGGCAGGATATGAATATGGCAACGCAGATTTCCACTGCGGACCAGTTGAGGGGCGCGACTAGGATCCCTGGAGTGCTTCGTTAATCGGGACTCGGACTCTCCCAAGGAGTGAGAAGATTTACAAGTATGATCTGGACTGAAATTTTTAATGTATGTCACGCGGATGATGCTGGTGACGCAGACTCTGGATGATTTGGTCAGTAACGGCATTTAACAAATTCGAAAGATGCCCATACAGCAACCCCAGTGAGAACATTAGGAGTACCCCAAACTTCTGGAGCCCACGAACCCTGAGCCGGAGCAACGGAGGAATTGGGAGGACAAAAATTGCTATGTCCGTTGCCAGCTTGATGCCGAAGCTGACATAGTAGAATACGGTCATATTCAAACAGTGACCATGGATGCTCTCTGTTACATTCCATGCCTTCTCCAAAGGTTGACACTGTAGGAGAACCACTATAATCTCTTCAAAGCACTCCATCATCAGAAGTACGATTAAGGCGATGCACAACCATCTGAGGACCGGCGAGAGCACAAATAAGTGCATGTACAAGAGGCAGAACGATATCTTGATCGAGTTCAGTGCAATGATATAAAGTAGCTCAACCGAAAAGACAAGCTGGAAGATGTCAACGGGAGTCACTGCGGATGAGTGAAGACTTACTTTGAGAAACATGGTGATAGTAGACGGATGCTGCGCGATCAGGTCGAAATGTCTTCCATAGCCATATCTAATCACTGGGTCCATGTTAGAGACAGGCGAGAAAGGGGAGAAGCTGTCATACTCCACAATGAGACAGAACAGAGAGCAACCGTGAACACCTGCCGTTCTCAGTCAGCATATCCACCGAGCGCTCATCGTGGCATAGCGACTCATACCCAGCTTATGATGCAAAGAGCTGGCAGGAATTAGCCCTGACCTAGTGGTCGAGCAGAGTAGTATGACTTACTGTCATCGGAACGAATCTTGAAATAGCGATAACGCACATACGCTCGCACAGCGACTGCTGCAGTGACGACGGCCAACAAGATCACATTGCAGATGATAATATGGGGCACTCTGGACTGCTCCAGAAACGCCGTATGCGCAGCGCCCTTGCCATGGAGGTTTGACTGTTCCATCCATATTCTTTACTGAAGCAGATCTGGACTTGCATTGACACGCAGCACAGTGAAAGTGAACAGGAACAGGAACAGGGCCAGTATAATAAAGCTATATCTCGAGGTGTCTGGCGGGGCTGGAATGGTGATATCAATGGCTGTCGTGCCGAGGCTCGCAACCATGGTTCTGCAACTTCTGCTCCCCAAAAGGTGCCTGCGCAGTTGAACTGGTGGGAAAGTCCGCGAATAAACGAAGATGCCAAGGGCTTATCTTCCTTCATGACGCTTCGATCAATAAGTGGCATGTTATTTGACATCTTCTGACCACGCGAATCAACCTATGATCTATGAGACCGAGTAGGAAAGGCTGAGTCATACAGAGACAGCCCCTTGCCATTTATGGCAAAAGGAAGCGGAATGTAGCTGGCTGTGTGAATGGTATAAATGCTAGTAGTAATTAGTATAGGAGTTTGAATACTTAGGATCGCGCGGACACGTAGCTTGATCTTGTCGTCTATCGATGGAGGTTGCGTATGACCACTCTAGAAAAGAAATTCAAGCATTCCCTCCTCAATCATCATCACCACTCTGCTGCCCTTTCCATCCCAGCCAGGCACCAGCAATAACCCCCTTGAACAGAACCGCCGTCCACAAAGCCCCCATCAATCCCACTGAAGTTCTCGCCCAGAGACCTCCTAGGACCGTCCCAAGGACTAAACAAACAATCGCGCCCGCACGTCTCCTGTCCTCGACCTCAGAAAGCGACGGAAACTTAGGACTGGAGAACAAGTCACAGTAGACACTGGTCAGCACCACACTGGTCAACCCATTAAACTGCAGGATGCGGCTCGTCACAGCCTGTCCACTACTCTGAAACGCGACCAAAATCTGAGGCATGAGTGCTGTCCAACTCAGTTCCGAGTGTCTAGACGGAAAGTGAACGGTCACAATCGTCGCTGCAACTGCTATACAGAGCATCTGGACGGCGAAGGAAGCACAAAGAACCCAGCGCTGTCGCGACGGAAACCGCCGGTGGAAAGAGGCAAAGCAGAAGGAGCCGAAACAGAAGCTGAAAATGGAGACACCGGCTTTGATCCAGCGGGTGCTCTCGTCTACTCCGATCAGACCTAGGCCTAGGTACACGGTGTTGCCAGTTTGCATGCTCACGAAGGAGCCCCAGATAAACACAGCGGAGCTATCCAGTAGACCGGTAATGACATAGCAGAGCAGGAGCAGTAGATCGCTATAGTGAGGGTTGATATCCGTGGTGAGATGGGCGGCGATTTGATCCGTACGCGACTTTGCGGGTGAAGTGTTGTTGTTCCCAGGCTCCAGTAACCAGTCTGTCTCGTGTGGGATCGACGTATCGCAATGTCCAGATCTCATTTCGAAGTCGTATTCCTGATGAGTTTGGGACGGTCATAGAAGGGAATGCCAGTGGACGAATACTATCGGCAAGCTCGACGCGTGGTGTTCGATGTGGAGCATATGATGATATGACGTCGCATGTGTTCCATATTTCCGTCAGATCTTCCGATAAAAACAATCATTCGCTAGATCTTGAGTTTATCGGGGAACCTAAGATAGCTTTATCTCATCTTAGACTCGATCCAGTAAGATTCTATTCTTCAGTGATGACTGACCAGACAGCATTCATGGCAACGTGGTTGGCAAGTGCGTTGCTGCCTGAGGCAGAATGTCTGTAAGCAACAGGATTCAAGGCAATAGAGATCTATATTTCATTATTTCCTACAAGACTGCAAGTATTACATGCTATAGCCAGTTAGCCACTTGGCTAGATAAGTCAGAGTCTTGAGAATGGATTTGGTAAATGGAAAGCACTTCTATAGACTAAGTACTACTTATTATATATTAACTATAAGCCTCCACAGGCTTAGGCTTTTGCAATCTTTTGTATAGTCCCTATTCTCTCTAATTTATGTAATTTCCTCGATGTCAAAGTCATTCGAATTCTTCGTAGCTGTAGGGTCGTTCTATTAAATTGGGGAGCACGTACAGATCAGTTCATAGTAGCTGGATGTAGACCACTCTATTGCGTCGAGCATATAGCTGATTATTCCTGGCAAACACATCATATCATATATTGACCCTTTCCAAGAACACAACTTTGCTGGCATAATCCATGCTGAACAAATACTGCAATCCAAGGTTCATCAGCAATCACCCGAATATGGCCCCTGCTCGTCAACACGGTACATAGCCGCGGATCCAGCCCCTGCAATCTCACCCTCGGCATGGTATGATTGACATTCAGGCTAAGCTGGAAGAAAAACAAGACAGCCTTGGTCCCATATTCCGAGACAAACAGCACAGCAGGCTAATTTGACTCCTCAGGGAGATTAAGCCTCCACATATCGCCTTTCAGCACGACCGGGTTCACCTTCTCCGCCAACGCAATCAGCCCCGGTACAGCAGCTTTTTCGTCAGGGAGCATCTTCAACGGGTCGAGCTCAAGCCCGAATGACCCGCCCATCATTGCGACGTGCGCGCGGAATGTAAGCGGGACCGTTCGTCCTGTTTGGTGGTTGGGCACGGCGGAGATATGCGCGCCCATGGCGCTGGCGGGGTAGACCAGTGAGGTACCCATCTGGATGAAGATCCGTTCCACGGCGTCGGTGTCATCTGATGTCCAGGCCTGGGGGAAGTACTGTAGGATTCCGGGATCGAAGCGCCCGCCACCAGACGCGCATCCTTCCCAGAGGATATCGGGGAAGCGTGACGTGAGGGTGTCGAAGACGCGGTACATTCCAAGCATGTATGCCAGGTTTGCGGCCGGGGAGGGTGTGGTTGATAGCCGGTTATGGTCCCATTTCACGTAGCTGATGTCGGCGCTGTTGAGGATGTTGGTGATGGCTTCGATGATGAAGTGTTATACTTCTGGTAGAGCGAGATTCAACACAAGCTGGTTGCGCTGTTCGGTGCGTGGGTACGAACCTGCATGGAGGACCCAGTCGGGGTGTTCATGGTATAGGCTTGACTCCGGGTTTACCATTTCAGGTATACCGAAGCGAAGTTTCTCCGATGAGTTGGCAACCTCCAAGGAGGTGATGTCTTTCACGAGAGGGGCGAGTTCATTAGGAAATCGTGTTGGATTGGGAACCCAGTCGCCCAGACCGGCTGCGTCTGAGACTCGAGGGTATTTGTCGCCAAACCACCCGTCGTCCATGACGAAGAGCTTTACTCCCAAAGCAGCGGATTCCTGTGCGATGCGGTACATGTTCTTCTGGTTGATGTCGAAATATAAACCCTCCCAGCTGTTTAGCAGGACCGGCCGGTTGTCGGTAGCGAACTTGCTCTTGATAAGATGATTGCGATACAGGCGGTGCAGAGAGCGCGACATGCCTCCTAGGCCGTCCTTTGAGTATACGGATACACACTCGGGAGATGTAAGGGTTTCTCCTGGCGCCAAGGGCCAGGATAGCTGGTCTGGATAAAAACCCATAGACACTCGCGTCAATCCCTGCGAACCTTTTTCAACATTGGCAGCAATGGAGCCAGTGTACACCAGTGAAAAATCCCATGCTTTGCCCTGGGACTCGGTAGTAAAGTGATGCGCTAGGGTGATGAAGGGTTGTGCAAGTGGGATGAGAACCCTGTTGTACTCCTAAAACTGTTAAGGTAAGTTAGTATACTCTGGCCTTATTGACTATTGAGGACTTGCCCATGTATGCCGTAGTCTACTCTGCGTCTCTGCCGATGTGCTTCTCTCACCCAGTCTCCCCTAATTGCAATCATATCAAAATCCTCATATGGTAAATCCACACTCATACTAGATAGCGCCTTGATCGAGATTGTGCTCTTGCCCTTATTCATGATACTCGCACTCCGCACAATGGTGTTGCACTTTGGGAATATGGAGTACATTAGACCCGCTGCCACCTCACTATACTGGTCATACAAATGCACCACCAGCGTCGTGACAACCTCCTCTGTACCGAATGTCGCCGGCCACCACGGCATGATAACCATATCGAACGGCCGAAACGTATGTCCCTGTGACTGGCGGATTCGGGCACTCGAAAGTCTCCCCGTCCTTGGTCAGGGAACTCGCGGCGTACGCGGTCAGGCATGCCGGTCCAGCCATTGATTATGGGAGCTGGATCATCGGGAATAGGTCCACTGACCCTTCCCCCGAAGTGGTCGGAGCGCAGGTCACCGGTGCTCTCGTCAATGTGGAACCGGTAGGAAACATTGTAGCGGTTAAGGGCGAAGGATTTGCCCTCGACGACAATAGCTGTCACCGCCTGGTTAGATAGGGAGACTTGAAAATGCATGAACGTTTACTGACCATTGGAACTCGGCGATTTCGGAGCCATTGTCTCCTTTCCAGGAGATCAAGTGAGTTAGACTCAAAGTGCAGTGACTGAAGAGATGCTGTCTGGCCATGGTGTTCGCCGGTGAAAATTTTCATCTAATATATCTCAGCTGTAATCAAGAATGACTGACAGCTCTTACAGATCTTTCCGGTCCAGTTGACAGCCAAAGTGAGCCGGAAATTCCCTCACTCCCGTTTTTAACCAAAACCGCCACGGCCGACGGCCCGTCGAGTTGGATCAGGTGTACTTTTATACAGTCAGTGGTGTAGCGGGGAAACAAGTCGTAATCTCTTTTTGTTGTTTAAGCTTAGCAATGCCTATTCCTGAGCAATGCTGGGGTAGATAAGGCGTGATAATAACATCACAGCCATGGGGGAGCCTTCTTTGTAGTAGGCAGAGGCTCAGAGCCTATAGGGTGCTTAGCCTGCTTTTAGGCGTATTACTTAGGCAATAATAGGTTATGGCTCTGGCTAAATTTACCAAGTTATATCCAAAGTCCAAAGTAGATATGAGGTTACCTAATTATATTATCTTGCTTATTATTTATATATCTTCTTATGTTCAGCTACTATAGCCATGGCCCATAGGACACAGTTTGCATTGAGGGCGAAAGTCCGTCATGATGGCAAAACAGTATCCTCGGCTAAGAAAGGCTTAACATATACCGAGTTGCCCACTTTCCGGACGATCTCTTCCTTGAAGGAACTAGGTATGATTTATGCACCAATAAGAATATGTGCTACAGGCCCCGCAGTAGACTCAGTTGAGAAAAGAAAAGGGCGTAATTCGTAATTACCCGAACAGTATCAAGCTCTGTAATCCATCGGGGCAATTTCCCGTTAACTTCCCCGCGTTTTTCATGTAGCTACGCAGTTGGACCTGGGGCTATCCATCGCTTATCGACTTCAATCGTACCCCAGCTTCCTTTCCTGTACCTACTAACGTATTTTTTGTCAATCGTCTACGGGCCATGACTGGCCGACGACGAGAGCGGTCCAAAATCCAGGTAGCCTGCTACCAATGCCGTGCGAGAAAGGTAAAATGTAAGTCGCAACTGCATTGGCTGTTCGGTTGTTACGCTAGCTGATCACTCGAAGGCGATGGATTAATGCCGTGCAAGAGTTGCAGCGTACGTATAACTGCCCACATCAATTACTCCGGAGCTGAAGTTCAATACACAGGATCATCATGAGGGATGCGGATACCCGGTGCCCCATCAGCGGACCTCGCGCCTAAGGAGGGAGAGGCAATTGGAGCAGAGGAACAAAGAGCTTGAGGAACGCCTGTTACAAATGTCGGCGCTCATGCCGCAAACAACACCAACTCCAATGACGATAATCTCTGGGACGGACATGGCGAGTTCAATTCTTTCACATCCTCAACCTATATACCAAGATGCCGGTACGATGAACCAAGTGCCTAGAGTCTTGCATACTGCAACTCGAGGGCACTTAATGGCAGATAGAAATGTGCCTCTGGGTGTACACGGCACCCCGGCATCATCTGCACCCTCGAAAGAGCAAAATACGGTCTCTTCCCATCACGTATATCTATCTTCCCAACAAACCGTTGCGACGTGGCTGACTTCAAGCTAGACCAACTCAGAGCATCACGGTCTGCACACCTAACTAATGATGAATCCCAGCATTTTTCCAGCTTCTCTGACGGTTACAGGACCTATCACCTGGCTTTCCATCTGTTCCAAAGCCGCAGTGGAATGGGTCTCCAAACAGACTGGACAGTCTAATTTCGCCCAGTCTGCTGCACATATGGCCTTCAACTTGACGAGGCGACTAAAACTGGACAAGTTCCCTCAGAACGCGGCTGTTTCTGAGCCGGATGTGGAAACTGCTCGGAGATATACTCAGGGTCAGTAATTCGTCTTTAATCGATCTAGGCAAACGCTAAGCTCTTTCTGGTAGCGTACTTCGAGGAACGTCTGGACCGAGCATTTGCTGTCGTGGACCGTTCCGCGTTCCAAGGCCGTCTGGATGCTGACTTTGAAGATGGCGGCGAAAGTGACCAGGAGGATCCAGCCTGGTACGCTCTTCGCAACGTGGTGTACGCTTACGGGTGCAGGATCGACTTGTCCCGTCGGAACTCTTCCGTCCAAGCACAGAGTCAGGCGTGGAAATATTTCGAGAATGCACTCTCTGTACATGTCAATCTTCTCTATATCCGTACTGATATAACGGCAGTCCAAGCTCTGGCGGCAATGGTAAGATGAAAACCCCGCTGAGAGATACCTTCGTCATGGCTAAATAAGTTTCGTTTACATTTCTAGGCTTTCTTCGTGAATAGTTTGGGATGTCCAGCCCTCGAGTACATGCTAGTTTCAAACGCGGTTCTGCTGGCATATGCCAAAGGCCTACACCTGGCTATACCATCAGCATGGAATGGGGATGAGGTTGAGATACAGAAGCGAAATCACCTGTTCTGGTCTATCTATTGTCTGGAAAAAGATATATGTTTCCGCTCAGGGCGGCCTTCGGTAAGCCGGCGATGTTTGCCATGCCCCCTGCCTATTGGTTCAGGAGCAATATAGCTGAGAGGACTCCCAGTCTATCGATGACGAAGATATAAGCTGCTCCATCCCTATGCCAACAGAGGAAAGCCCGCTGGACCTGCAGCTCCTAAGTGGCAGTATCCGCCATGCGCAGGTCTTATCCAGGATTTGCAAAAACATGCTAACAGTGAAGGGCTTAGAGCGGTCATCGGAGGAGACAGTTGTTGCAGTCCAAGAGCTTGAAGGGCAGCTGGAAGCATGGAGACAATCTCTACCTCTGTGGATGCGTCCCGGAACGGGAATTGAATCAGATGACCAGTCAGAGAAGACGCACCTTGGTCAGCGCGTAGATAAGGTCCATCTCAGTCATATCCTGCATCTGAGGGTCGCGTATCATGGTTCCCTGAGTGCTCTCCACAGCATCTTCTTTTATCCATGGAATCTGCTGCGGTTCGGGCCACTCGAGAAAGATCCCGCACTGGAGAAGCAGGTCCAAACAAGCACAGAAACTGTCGCACAAGCAGCGAGGAGTATTATCTTGAGTGCAAGACAGAATGTTGTCGACTCCTCGACACTCCGATCGTGAGTCTGAGCAACATTCAGAACCGTATCTGGGAGCATTCTAATGTCTGGACTTCTAGGTTGGGTCTCGTTTTTCCTATGGTGGGATTGATAAACCTCTTCATCTATATCCTGAAACATCCAGCGCATCCCGGAGTGGCATCAGACTTATTGTTGATGGAAATAGCTGCCGGTTATTTTAGCTATTTGGAGTTTGTATTAGAAGACCACTCGACCTTCCAGTTTGCAAAAGCCTTTATGCTCTATGCTAAGGCTGCAGTCAAACAGGCTGGGAACAGCGGGGCTGGGAATTCGGCTTCCTACGCACCAGTGCTTGGGGAACTTGAAACCCTTATCATCAATACTTATTCCCTTCACGATGTAAGTATTATTGCCTTTTTTATTGATAAACAAGAAAAGTACTGATCTGAGGGAAACAACAGGACAACATACCGGATCTGAATGACTTCAACATCAATAGCTGGCAAAACTGGTTGTCCTTTCCTAACTCTTTTGTATGACAAATTCACAGGTGCTGCGGAACATAGGTACTGGACTGTGTGTATGGCGCCCGGCTTATAACTGGCTTTCTTGACAAAGCATGTTGAGATGTTGTATGTTGGTCTCTGGAGCGGCGAGGGTAAATACTTAATAAAATCGAAGAATATTGTCCGGAGAGCGTCACTGGTACGCTCAGATATGGCTACAGATCCTTAAACGAATATCATTTGGTATATGACAAAGACGCTGCGACGAAGAAATACATGATAAACGATTGCAGAGGCAGATTTGTTGCTAATACTTCTGGCTGGATAGGGAGGAATCTCATGACCTGCGAGAGTTTAAGTCCGCTCGCCACAATGACAGAAAATGTTTCTCGAGGAGGTAAAGCAGACGAAGCTGGGTATCAAGGCTGTCGGGCTGAGGCTTGATACGAGATCCATGTAACCAACGCCACTATATGTGGACAGGGGGTCTGGACCTTCGTCCGATCTCGACGCGCTTCTTAAGTATGGCTTCGTCTTCACCAGCTTGTAACCTCGCCAACAGCTCTTCCGGGTCAAAGTCGGTGCCGATGGGATTCTCTTCAAACAGTGGGCTTTCCATGAAAGCAGTGGTCTCCTCGTCGGTGTCAAAGTTGTCCACCTGTGTCTCCACATTGTTTCCGTCCGGGTCCCGATAGTAAATGCTGGTCGTTGTTCCATGGTTCACGCACCATATAGGTTCGATGCCAAGCCTTTTGCGCTCCGAGTAAGCCGTCAACAGGTCGTTTAGCGACTTGTAGGTGAAAGCGACGTGATGAAGGCCGGCTGCCGAGCGGACGTGCTCTGTGAGACCGGGTTGTCTCACGATGGCGATACGGTGGTGCTCATCGTCGTAGCTCATGAAACAGACGACGTCGTTGCGGAAGTTGGCCTTCGCATTGAGGATACGTTCGTACCATGTGATCATTTCATCATAACGTGTGGTCTGAAACACAACATGCGCAAGCTTATAGGGGGGAAGAACAGCCATTATGGGTCAGATGGATTGTCGCTGACTTTGGTTTTCTGTGGGATGGATGCAGATGATAAAATAGCAGAGAGCGCACGTCTGCAGCGAATCTCCAGGAAGTGTGGGGTAATTTATATTCAATTCACTCCAGCAAGCCCACCAGCATGATCCAACCTACTCCGTAGTAAGGGGGACACAATGGGCTGTCAGGAGAGGTCAACATCAGTAATCACTTATCAATATACGTGCCAACCCGCTTCCCCCACACCTGCCTTCGGAGCCCAAGTCAATCCCGGACCGAAATACCCGAGGAAGGAGATTACATATCAAACATTCACAGCTAGCTGGCCCGGAGCCCGGATCGAAGTGCTCCAGCCCCCGAAGCTGTGCTGGAACTGCTTCCGATTTGCTATAAAGGACAAATCACCACTCGCCAAGTCACCATGCTCCAAAAGTGTGGGGTCGGCCCGTCGCGAGGAGTGTTCCGTATTATTATGATCTATTGCAACACTCCTCTTTGGCACTCTGCTCCTACTGATCCATAATTCTTACCGAGTTAGCAGGTTTATCTACCCCTATAAGTGGATCTCTTACAAAGGTCCAGAGTTTTGATCTTCAAGTTGATTTCTCATGTGAAGGTAGCCGGGTCAAGTTCCATTCTCAGCTCAGAGATGAAAATTGGATAGAATATAGCAACCAAGGTTATAAGAAAATGGGGTGCTTGGGATTAGAAAGTGATGTCTAAGACCTCCCGTCATGAAAGATAAAAGAATGCCCAGGAGGATGAATTCGATACTGGCATGGGTGATGGGATGCGTATTGAGGGGGCTCCAGAATCGAGCGTAGTCGTAGTAGCCCTATTAAGATGTTGGAAACATTATTCCAAAGCACCGTTGCAGTGGTCGAGTCATGTCATTGGTGAAAGAGACGGATGAAGAAGCTGACACAAAAAGCCCGCGATGAAGGCCAGCATCAGATTGCTGGAGGGACTCTTCAACGTCATGAGCCCGATGCATGAGGTATAACCCTCAGTGACATGGTATTTGAGACCGTCGACGTGTGAATTCGTGCCGGATGACGCAGTTTGTGAGAGAAGATTCTTACAGGAGCACCGATGAAGAGAAGGATCACAATACTCGAGTCTCGGTTGACTCCGTTGCCCGCCGGAGATACTCATCTATATTCCAGGATCAGCGGCCTTCTGGAACATCGTCGGCGGAAAGGACTAAACATACCAGCAAGACTCCATGTTCCCGTAGCGTAAATAAGCACCCGATGAAAAGGTTCTTCATTGAATTGAAAGGCTTGTCCATACCACCGTTTGAGATATCTGACGGCCAGGGCAGCTTCTCCAGTACACATGACGGCTGGTAGGGGTACGCAGGGTATCTTCTCGGTAGCTTCAAGGGCGTCGAATTTGGAACAGATATCTCTCACCATCTTGATATATGATGTGATCGCAAGGAATGAGGCATTTAGATCATTGGGGGAGATTGCGCCACGAGCTGCCCGTAATAGACGGTCTTGATGGAGACTTATTGCAGATCTGGTATACGTCAGTGACCAGACGACCTCGAAGCACACGAGAGCACGCACGCTAAACAAATGGCGTTTGCACCACACAGAACTGCCCAACTCCCGGGTGTTTGCTTAAATAGAATCTCCATGAATTGCATGAGCTGGCGGTCGAGAAGTGTAAATCGTTCACAAGACCAATCGGCGTCATTTAACCGTCTAAGCACCTGGACTTGGCCGAGGATGCGAGATGCCTGAATCTCACGAGCAAAATAACACAAGGGAACCTCAGGCGGCGTCGAGAAAGACGGATAAGAATTGCCTGCTACCGGTGTTTTTCGTTTATAACAAAAAGCGTCGTCTATCGGTAGCCGAAAATTGGCATCAGGCTCTTCTACTGCGTGGGGTGCCCGAAACTCGGTGGCTACTTGGCAAATGACCCTGTCGCATCTCAGTTCAGTGGCCATCATGGAGAGGAATAGGCAGCCTACCGGTCTAACAAATATAGTCCGCACCAGACTCTTCGTCGTTCCTCGGATCCACCCCAGGGGAAACCTTCCTCCTCCTGTTGGATTTGATCAATATTCAAGCGGAGAGTATATCCCAGCCTCGCGCAATTGCCAACGCTCACAGAGGCCGCATCGAGCCGGGAAGCTCTCAGCTCGTACAATACCAGCAACAACCCACTCTGCACCATTTCCAAGGAAGGCTCCCGTTGAAGCTGTAGAAAGGAGAAGAGGTATTTGCCAATCTGATAGATTCTCGCCCGGTGAGAATCGTTAATGTATTGATCATTTGAGCCCGTAACCAGAAACACAGCTAATAGGAGCATTGCAGTCTCCGCGCAAGGCTCCCGATGCAGCTGAGATAGACGTATTCGGAAACCTGGCTCTATGATCACTGAGAACCAGGGATGAATATGGCAAAAGTAGTCGTCAAGCATTCTCTCAAGGGATACACATTGCTCCGTCAGCGTTGCCATGACCAGACCCACAAAGTACCGGTCAATATCCAGGCGCCGGGAACTGATATTGTCCCAATGGGGCTGTAAGGCCTGAAAGCTGCCGGGGAGCCACAGCTGATCCTGCGTGACCGGCACATGGAAGAGGAGGAAATCAGACAGCGACACTCGCGGAAAGTCCTCGGTTCGAGTCAAATTCCACGAGTAGTCACATGGTAGGTTTGACCTTTCCCGGTATCAGCAAGTTCAAGTCAAGAGAAGATGGCAGAAATCAGACCTGATGCATCGACTGCATGATGGTAGCGTCTTATCGCATCCTCTCTTTTGACTACGGCAGAGCGCACAAGCGTTTGGTGAGTATGGTCCGACGGCGGCCGGCATAGCATCAGCCAGAAATGAAGACAGTGTTCGGAGAAGAACTCCGCATGAAAGCAGAAGCTTAGTGCGAGAGCGAACTGCCTAGAAAATAGATCTATGCCTGGACAACCTCTTTGTCAAAAGGGGCCATCATTACAATTTACACTTTAGAGGCTGACTGTTGACCCCGCTTGACTTATTTCAGCAGCTGCGCGGCTTGGCCTTGAATTTAAGAGGCCAAGAGCCTATTAGCGTGCAGATTGCCGTGTCAAAGGATCATGACTAATCACATTCAAGGGCCTGTTTCAGCACTGAAACTATTGAGTGCAGCTCAAGCTGCCGATGCTAGAAGTATATGGCTGGGTGCTTTTTCGATAATTGTCCTGCTTTGCCCATTTGAACCTCCTCCCCAGGAATCATCACTTCGCCCGGTGAGGCCTGATTCTGCTCCGAGAGACCATGTCTCGATGTCTCACCCCAAGAGGTTCTACCAGGAGTTGAGGGCGAAGTGGCTTGGTTTATGCTCATCTGAGGATTGGTTTGCACGCTCGACGCTGTTATCTGTCGACCGGATCGATCACCGTCCGGTGAACATGTTCCGATAAACATTCCAGACATGTTGGGAGGCCGAGCATTCCGACGCTGCATTGTGCTGTCCGTGGACTCAATTGCCCCAAGTGGCATTGTCCGCTGCGCATCGCGAGTGTCGTCCATTATCATGAACTGGTCCCTCTTCGCGTCCAACCAGCGGTCCAAATCCGATGGTTCGCGCAAAGGGAATTGTGTCCATTCTTCCATCCGTGCAGCCTTCCGTTTCGGGGATATCTCGGCCTTCCGTGAAGCTCGAACGAGTGATGAACCGTTAATGGTGCGTAGAGTTGCAAGCGCTTCATATAAAGCGAGTTCCGTGTCTGCAAGTCGTCTCTCTAGTTGATTGATATAGCCTAATGGTAGACCCCTGCACCAGCCATCAGGACCAGGATCATGGGAGAAGATGGTGTATTACCTACCTTTTCCCGCTCTCTGGGTAATTGCATTTCGACGGGTCCGCTAAACACTGAGAGCAGAATGGGCTGACAACAGTCTGTTAGTTTCTGTAGCATTCACTACTGCATGGGTATGAATTATGATCATACAGATTGCGGTCACACTGGCGGTCACGTTAGTTCCACATCAAGTCCGAGAACAACCACCCGACTCGCCTTGCATTTTCTTTGCCTACATAACTCGCACGAAATAGGACTGACTGATTCGGCGTCTGTATATGTCTTGCCGTTAGCAGATTCTTCTCGATAATCGTGATGGCCGCAGAAGAACCAGAAGCGGAATAACACATGTCCACAACTGACGAAAGAACGCGCAAAATCACGACAATGACCGTACCTGGAGGCATACTGGCGACTGAACAAAGGCAACTCAAACGTCCGGTTCGGAGATCCGGTTATACAATAATAAAACACAGGAGAGTTTGGATGTCGCTGGCGGACTTGGAAAACTCCGGTGAAGCACGTGATATCCCCGCAAACATGAAGATTAGTCATCCGAACCTTGTGCAGCGTCGAGTGACTCGAGTCTTCACAAATCTCAATTCCAGGCTGTGATCATGGATCCGGATCAATATGACCACACCCTCTTCATCTGCAACTGGTCTTGCCGAGTGTGACGACGTGCAATGGCAGCACGATGGCCGGCCAGCCAAAAGGCGCAAAGGGACCTCAATCCCAGGCACGTCCCGGGCCTCGCCTCGAGAGATTGGCATTATGAGAGAGACAAAACGGGATGATTCCGCAACCTTTCTAGGGAGTTCTAGCGGGATTCACTTTATCCGGACCGTTTACAATGCATTCGCACGGCGTTCAGCGGTCTTACAGCAAGCGCGAGTCAGGAACCAGAGCTTAGTGCCTGGTGAAGACGATCAGTTACAAAGAAGTCCCGGAAAGTCGCAGGGGCTGGATGAACTTTGCTTGAAAGACGAGTTGTCTTTTCGGATCCCTGAGGTTGTGTCATTTGAGAGCCTGGTGGGTTGGTCGCGAAGCTACTTTGAATATTGGCACCCTATCTTCCCCTTCTTGCATGCACCGACCGTGTTGAAAGCCATGGAGAGGGTCAGCGAGAGAGGAATCGAATCTCTGGATCGTGTCGATCTAGCTATATTACGCTCTGTATTGTCTATATCAGTTATTGATAAGCGCCAAGTGCAGGACTCTGGTATCACGGCGGACCCGATCCCTTCTGTTCTGGTGTATCGAACCGTGCAAGAGGCGATGGAAAGCATCCACGCTTTGCTACTGGAGCCGTCGACACTCCCGTTGCTACAGGCTGTATTCAGCGTCCAGCTAGTACTGACGTCCGTGTTACGTCTCAATACAGCTTCCAGAGTCGGGGGATTGGTCACTCGAACTGCGTTTCATCTGGGTCTCCATCGGTGTCCCGCACGCTTCACGTGCTTCAGTCATGAGGATGCAGATATCCGCCGTCGTCTCTTCTGGTCGATTTATTGTCTAGAGAGATACTTGTCCCAGGCTCTCGGCACACCCCCTAGTATACAGGATGACGACATCGATGTCTGCTATCCAGGGAGCGAAAGGCACGGAGAAATAGGAATTATACCGCAGGCGGAGGGCTCTCCCAGCCACTTGCGATTGCTTGCCCATCTTGCGAAATTTGCACGGCTCAGGGGTCTTATACTGGAGCTTCGCAACAAATCCATCCTGCACAGTCATAATAATACGCTCGAGGCTACGTATGTCAACGGTGAACTTGCGCAATGGTGGAACGAGGTCTATGACGACGTTTATCCCATGAACGAGCAGCTAGAATGTTCATCCCGCCACGAAGCATCTTTGCAGCCTTACCACCGCTTACTGCTTGTGGTCCTCAGGCACGAGGCCATTATATCAATGAATCGGCCATTACTCGCCGCTGAACGACTCTCGCCGGAATACAAACCAGCCCTACAGACTTGCATCGATTCCTCACGGTCCCTGATTTCATCTCTGAGGAAGTACCTAGTTGCTCATCATAGTAGCCAAAATGGCGAAGATGCAGCAGATGATGGGAATCACCGGGCGCCATTGACTTGGCCGTCGTTGACCTGGGCCACCTGGATGGCCTGTCTTATCTTGATGTACGCAGCGTCGGAGGGCGAGTTTTCAAGCATAAGCGCCCTAAAGTATGCTAAACTCGGCATCCTGATCTTGGAGAATCTCTCCCTGCGGAAGAGTAGCTGGCCGGAAACCTGTATCGAAGCAATCAAAGGCATGGAGTCGGCCTTGAGAATCAACCTAAGTTCTGATTCTGGGCAAAAGTCTCCGGTGCCCAGCACATTACCCAGAAGCACACCACGGACAACACGGTCAGCTCCCGGCGAGGCTCACGTGGACATAGGGTCGAATAGTAGAATAGATCCATTCTCAGTGCAGGATGACGGCATGTCGCGAGCGGATCCCCTGTCTTCGCCCTTGACGTCGAGAATGAGTACCTCAAACATTACCGAGAGACCATCGCTCGGACTATCCACCCCAGCACATGAGCAACAGCCCATGCCAAACCAGGTCCATCACCTGTCGAATTATGGCCTGCACAACGGCCAACCCAGCCTTGGCATAGAAACTGAAAGTATGAATGACTTGAGCTCAGCTGGTTTGATATTCGGGGACACGGTGGGCTCAAATTTGTCGTATGCCATTGCTGCCGGTCAGGACCTCGCTCCTTTTGCAACTGACCCGTGTGCTATAAACAATCTATGGAGTGTCGCGGATGGGCCTTGGATGATTCACGAAAACTTTTCATGATCTGCTATTCGTCAATGACATGAACTCACCGTCAACCGTGCCCTGTATATAAATTAGGAAATATTATTCCGCGGTTGAAGATGTCCTTCCGAATATCAACAGAACATGAGCCGTTTCATCTAAGATCCTGTCAGGACTAGCAATCCATCGACTCCGTATCATAATCTAGCACCTAAGACTTTATATATATTTCCTAGGTATATCACTTCCCGGCATCCACAACTCACGATTAGAAGGATTTATCTCAGTTCTTATACAAAATCAACGGACATATGTTTGAATTAAATTTCCATCTTCCTCAATCCAATCTGGTCGGCAACTCTTGGTTCATTCTAGACATATTTAGTTGCTCAAGGGGACTCGGAGTGCGGACATCTCCTACTCCTGTTTCTGCCTCCGGAGGTGAACAACGCCGGCTCGTTCTCGGTTCTCCGGACTTGACAATGTCCGGCGCAATAACCACCACCAAAAGTGGGGGAATCTCAAAATTGGGATCAATGGGGGAGTAATATATTTGACGAGAATATAAAAGAATCGCTCACCCCGCACTGGATAACTTCATTTTTTCTGATAAATCATTTAGAAATCTCCCATACTCCGTAGATACCGTCAAAATGTCCCCTTCCGTTCTCCCTACCAAGACATATAACATCGCCGCTATTCCCGCCGATGGCATCGGTCCCGAGGTCATCGGGGCCGGTATCACGGTTCTCAATGCCCTGAGCGAAACCCTCAACACCTTCAAGCTCAACTTTACCACCTACGACTGGAGCTCGGAGACCTACAAGAAGACCGGCAAATACATCCCCGACGGCGGTCTGGAAGAGCTGAAGAAGCACGACGCAATCCTATTTGGTGCAGTCGGCGCGCCTGGTAAGATCAATCCTAGTTCTCCGGCATCACTCTTACTGATGACCGTCAGATGTCCCCGATCACATTTCCCTCTGGGGCCTCCGCCTCGCCATCTGCCAGCCCCTGCAGCAATACGCCAATGTGCGACCAACCAAGATCTTCCGCGGCACCGAGTCGCCTCTCCGCAAGTGCAAGACCGGCGATCTGGACTGGGTGATCGTCCGCGAGAACAGCGAAGGCGAGTATGCCGGTCAGGGCGGACGTTCGCACCGAGGCAAGGCGTGGGAAGTAGCCACCGAGACGGCCATCTTCAGCCGGCACGGCGTGGAGAGAATCATGCGCTTTGCGTTTGAGACCGCGCAGAAGCGACCTCGGAAGCTGCTGACGGTCGTGACGAAGAGTAACGCCCAGCGCAACGGCATGGTCCTCTGGGACGAGGTGGCTGCGGAGGTCGCCAAGGACTTTCCCGATGTTACTGTGGACAAGATGCTGGTGGACGCGATGACCACGCGAATGGTGCTCAAGCCCGAGACGCTGGACACGATAGTGGCGAGCAATCTTGTAAGTGGCCCGTGGCCTGATCAGACTCGGCTATCTTGCCTTGGTGACAAAAATACTGATTACTGACCGTGAATGCAGCACGCGGACATCCTCTCCGACCTCGCTGCAGCTCTGGCAGGGTCCATTGGGATTGCCCCCACCTCGAACCTGGACCCCACGCGCGAGAACCCCAGTATGTTCGAGCCTATCCACGGGTCTGCATTCGATATTACGGGTATGGGAATCTCCAACCCCGTTGCGACGTTTTGGACTGCCGCAGAAATGCTGGCCTGGCTGGGCGAGGAAGATGCGGCCAAGAAGCTTCTGGACTGCGTTGAAGATGTCTGCGAGATGGGGGTACTGACTCGCGATCTGGGAGGAAATGCTACCACGAGGGAGGTCACCGAGGCCGTGGTGGGGCAGATTCGGAAGTTGGCCGGTGCCAAGTAGCAGTCCGATATTATTTAGCCGTAGTCCCCTTCTACAAGCTGTCTACTGCCTGTTTGCAAATCAAATCGGGAACACCATACTTTCATGATATTAGTTTATTCTTACTACTTGGAAGCCTTATAGGCATACTGTCAGTTGTTACATGTTGATATCTACGGAGTACTATGTCCCGGCCATGCAAGCTTTATGCCGCGCAATAAAGATCATCCAAGAATCGGAGAAAGACGCAAAGGAAAGCTTGGTCAATGGCGTTCTTGGCCCGATCAACCATGCTCAATCCTTCCGCAATGCGTCACGGCATCCCTAATGATTCGGGAAGTTTCCGGAGGTGAATGACCGGCCGGTGGGGATACATACAGTGGAGAACGATAATGTCCGGCCTATAACGAGCGCTTCAAGGGTCTCATCCGCCTCAACGCCAAGTCGCCAACTGATGCTACAAATCACAATTCATGATGGAGTGATTCCCCAAAATATACGGGGCCAGGACTGGAGACCCCGCGAACGGGGAAAGTCGGGGGATCAGAATGTGCTGCTGAAAGCCTGAAAGTGACTCGTCTTGTCTCATCTGTCTCAACAGAGGTCGATATAAAGGCCAGCCAGTTCTCCCAGTAGGCTGAGAGACTGTGCTTTATCGAATCTCACCATGGCGTCCGAATCCCCTAAATTTCTCGGGCTCTCTGGAAAAGCCTTGCACTGGGCCCAGGTGGCTCTGATAGGTGCTCCTGCCTTCATAGTCTTTGGATACAACCAAGCGGGTGTTGGCCCCCTGGCGACTCTCCAGAGTTGGGTCAAGACCTTCCCCCAGATCGACACGATCAACACGACCGGATCTCTCGAAGCACACAATTCCACCAGCAAGGGTGCTGTCATTGCCTCCTTCCAGATCGGAGCCCTTATCGGAGCCCTCTCTTGCACACTGATCTCGGACCGGCTGGGTCGCCGGAAGACCATATTTCTCGGTTCTATCCTAGCCATCATTGGCGAGGTCCTGCAAGTGGCATCCTACGGATTGGTGCAGTTCGTTATCGGCCGTATTATACTGGGTTTGGGGGTCGGTCAGTACAGCGTGGCTGTACCGGTATGGCAGTCAGAATGTTCTTCGGCAAAGAACAGAGGACAACATGTCATCATCGATGGTATCTTCATGTGTCTCGGATACTCGCTGTGTAACTGGATCGATTTTGGCCTGAGTCGCATCCCCGAGAGCACAACGCAATGGCGGGTCCCGCTTGCGCTGTCGCTGCTCCCTGCCCTTGTCATCCTACTTTCTGTCTTTTTCCTACCGGAATCACCACGATGGTTGGTCCAGGTTAACCGTGTCGAGGAAGCAAGCCACTCGCTCGCATCGCTAAAGGGATTGTCTGTCACGGACGAGTCGATCCGCGCCGAAATTGCTGGTATTGAATCGTCTCTCGAGTTGACTGCGCAATCAAAAGGCTCCTTGATGGAGATGTTCAACCCCAATGATCAGGAGCGGCTATTCTACCGATTCTGTCTATGTATCGTCCTGCAATTCTTCCAGCAGATGTGCGGTGGGAACCTGATCTCCGTGTACGCCTCAACGATATTCGAGCAGAACCTCGGACTCAGCGCCAGTCTCTCCAAGATCCTTGCAGCCTGTGCACTGACCTGGAAATTCCTTTGCTGCTTCATCGCCTTCTTCACCATCGACCGCCTAGGCCGTCGAGTCGTCTTCATGATCAGCGGCACAGGCATGGCCATTTGCATGGTCGCTCTGGCCATCACGAACAGTCGCGGCATAGATAATAAGGGAGCGTCAATCGGCTCCGTCATCTTTATCTTCCTCTTCAATCTCTTCTACCCGATCGGCTTCCTGGGCGGTAACTTCCTCTACTGTACCGAGGTGGCTCCCGTCCGACTGCGAGTTGCCATGTCGTCCGTCTCGACTGCAAACCACTGGCTGTGGAACTTTGTCGTCGTGATGGTCACTCCCATCGCGCTGGATACCATCGGCTACCAGTACTATGTTATGTATGCCGTTCTCTCGGCCTGCATCCCCTTGTTGGTGTATTTCTTCTACCCCGAGACCATGAACCGCAACCTGGAGTTGCTGAACCATGTTTTCCGGGATGCTAACTCCCCCTGGGAGATTGTCTCTATGGCAAGACATCTGCCTCAGGGAGAGGTAACCGAGGTAGACCTGATGGAGATGAACAAGAAGGGCGACGGGTGCTCTGTAGAGATGGCGGAGAAGGTCTAGTCGAGGTCTATCCACCATATCCAATGTACATAGAATAATCACGCGCTGCACGACGGTCGACGTCCATCTGCGCTTGTTGGTACGACACCGGTTAGAGCAGGAAAATTTGTTTCTGTGCTGTAGATGTCGGTAGATCCGACATCGCATTGTCCTGCGAATCGCTCAGGGAGGAGACTGTCATCTAGAGTCCATACAATGTTTCACAACGTTTCTTTCACAGTTGAATGGTTTAAAACATCTAGGCCAGCAGTTTCTAGAAGTTGTTCTACGTTACGACTCTCCTGCCGCCCGAGAAACGCTCCGGTAAATTTGAAGCTGTAGTTATATGCAATGACAACGGTGCGGTTAATTTCATAAACGGCAGAGCATATAGATCCAACGCTGTTGCCACTCGCAATGCTCACGACGTCCGCAGTGCGGTTGGCAGGCAGGCACAGGCCATGAAGGTCGATGCAGGATGTGCCTAATATGCGTTTCAAATCAGCTGATAAGGACGCCAGAATTTACCTGCTCGCATACCATCCGCTGAGACATAACATGTTCCCTTCACCACGGTACGGGTATCTTTTGGACGCCACCTGCATTGCCTTCTCTACCTGCTGGTCTGTCATAGCGTTGACAATATACTGTGGGGGAGCTCCGATACTACAGGCCCGGTTCTCGGTATATCCCACTCCGGGAGGTACGCAGGACATCTTACCCTGTGCTCAGTAGATGAAGGCTCCATCATTCTCCTGAATGTGTGGCCTATAGATTAATGCCAGCATCTGGCCCATAAGGGTCGCGGATAGGGTTGATTGCGAACGGTGAAGGGGATCTGTTGCCGGAGGGTTACGAGGCGCAGGAGAAGTTTTGTGCGAGGAGTGGTCATGTTATGCTGCAGCGTTTTACAAGAGATGATATATAGAAAATGGCAGATGCATAGATCTGCTAGCCAGCATGGATGCTTTCACAGTTACACCTGGACTTCCACGGGGGAGTATATAGAGGTCGAGAGTATCGCATGAGAAAAGCCACAGGCTTGATGCAGGCCCTGTATCAAGAGCTAGATAGGGCATCGTCCTTTCTAAACACGCATGGGAGAGTAAATAAATCTATAATTTATTCGCTGTCGGAAATATCCAATGAAATATATACAGACATATGAACTGGCTGAAGAGAAGGAGATTACAAGGAAGTATAATAAAGATTTAAGCAAACACAGTCTTAACAGGGGCTGGAAGCGATCAGGATACAACTTACAAGGTTGTATACGTAAATCAAGGAAAATAAGTCAAGAGAGAGTATGCTCCCAGAACATTCCCACACTGGTAAGAATATATGAAAAGTGAATTCTAAGGGAAAGGAGAGATCATTAGATTGAGGGCTTGGTACGGTGCTCGAATAGCAGCTTCCGGATACTTATGTTAGCAACATGAGCCATAGCGATAACAGGTCGTGGTTCTGGGATCTTCGAGGGAAATATAAGATAGAGAGGCGACTCCTGCTCCTCATCCGGCTTAAACTTGTCAAAATAAGTCTTCTTTCCGCCGATTGGGAGTCGTTGGAATGTATATCGGTATATCTGTCGGGTTAAATTCACGAGAGGACTCGGCAATCCTGATACCTCTGCCAACGAGTCGGAAGGCTCATACCCAAAACTAAGGTATGAGACGCCAATCTGCCTCAGCCAAGCCATTGAGGCAAATATTAACAAATCGCTGATCCCCTTTGGCGCGCCAGGAGCAGCGATGCACGGATCGACGTGATATCCATTCCTGCCACCGATCCATCGTAACGCTGCGAAACCGTTGACCTTCCCGTCTTGCCCTCGAGAATAGATATACGTCATGAGGTTCGGCATTAGGAAGGGGTCATACTCCGTAATGAAGGCTTGAAGTTTCCCCGACTTGTTGCGGGCCATGCACCACTCGTCGTAGATTGAACACAACTCGATCTCCAACCCGCAATCCGTCTCCAAGGAGGGAGTGTAAATGTGCAAGGTCATGCCGCCTTTGCTGGGATTGAGGAGCTGTCGATTCTGAGTGAGGATGCGTTTTCCGTTGGTCTCGTGTATAACCTCGTTTGTGAGAGGGTTCAAGACCCGCTCTTTACCAAACTGCAGGACCGTCCATTTCTTGTTACGTGCTTTGACATGGCTCAAAATCATCTCTCCGGCTCCCAGGAACGAAACATCCCAGCGTTTCTGACGTCGATAACGATTGAACTCGTCAAGAACGCTGGATATCTGGGTCGCTTCGCACATAGGATCGCCCATCACTATAGCGACCTTGTTCAGAACCTTGAAGCATAACCCTCCCGTTCGATCTCCATTCACAAAGACATTATAGCTGGGATCGAGGAGTCCCATATGTGAGGCTTGACCATACTGAGTCGCCAGTCGTTCCACGTCTTCGACGGAGACCATTCCGTCCAAGCTGACGATGCGTTTATAGGGGAGGGATTTTCGGCTGGCGGTGATGGAGCTGCTTTGTTGGCTATGTGCATCTTCTTCGCTGATGAAGCTAGAACCGCTGGGCCAGGTGTCATAGGATCTATCAGTACGGGTATCGTCGGATGTGCTCGTACTACTGCGCGTGCTCCCACTGGAACGACCAGTGTGACAGGGAACTGATAACCATGTCGATGGAGCCGCTTTGACGAAGGGCTCATGATGTTCGAAGACATCATGAGAAATATGGTTGACGTCCCACTGCGGGAGGCGAGCATGGCCGTGTTGCAGTGACCGTCCGATCGTTTCTGCCATCAAGACCCTTGTGCATCCTTCTGTCTTGTTATTCTCGGCCCGGCGGCGTTTACTTCGTTCTTTGTTGGCCCTCGCGGTCTTCTTGGGGGTCTCGGTTCCTCCACCCGGGATGGACGGGGTATCATCTGGCGTCATACGGAACGATAATTCGTTTCGAGACTTCTGGTCCAACGGCAACGTGGAGGACAGAAACATTGCGTAGGCTCAATGGATTGATTCTCGAAATATAGAGCAAAAGAGAAAAAAAAGGGAGTAGAGTATCCATTTTTATTTCCGCACGTCTCTGCCCATCCAGGGCCATATTCCCTCAGACCCTCGTACTAAATGTATTCGGGAAATGCACAGGGTTGCCCGTCGGATCAGCCGGTAGGGACAAAAACCCAAGCCACTCCGGATTAGGTTAAAATTGGTCATCCCTCCAGGACACAATGGCCAACCGGTAGGACAAAAAGCTTCAACCTAATTGCCACCATTTTTTTGTTTCAGATTCTTGTCTCTTTTCCTTGGGTGGCTCGGGTGGCTTGCACGTTGCTAGCCGTTTGAAGAAGTCATTCCATCCCATTTATCAATCCCTTGCAGTCACGAAAGTCAGAGGCCCGCAGAAAAATGTTGCAGCCTTACGGCTGGACAAGCAATGACTGCTCCACGATCTGGTGAATGGAGCAACCATACGTTGACGTCATGCGACTCCCAAAGTAGGGCCCAGGGTGGAGTAGGAGATAAGCTTTGGCAAGCCCGTATCCATTATTCCGTTTACTCAAGAGGAATGGCTTCGAGTTCGAGGACCCAGCAGAATGGAAGCTAGGCAGCACGATTTATGATTAGAAGCCCTATTTCCGGGATCTACGGGAATACGGGATTGCCACCAATCCACAATTGGATGCTGGGGCCGTACTCCAGAGTCCAGGCAACCATAAATGTTCAGCCCTTATATCGAACACGTTGATGTAGCAAAGTAGAGTTGTTGCTGGCCATTCTATGTTTTACTACCTTCTCTAACGTAATTGTAGCGAGAACAACCAGAAGGGGGTCTTAATATATCTTGCCACGCGTATCGTTAAGAGTGGGTGGAAATGTCATACAATTCTCCGACTTACATGCCTCTTTCCAATGTAACGCTTCATTCTCCGATTAAAACCCGAATGAAACGATTTCCCCGGAACGCCTTGATAAAACCAGTACAACCTTTACAACATTTTCCAACTTAGGGGTATCTTTGCAAAAAGGCCTCCTAGGTTACATATTTTATATCTCTAGACTCCTATTATTAACTATAACTAAACTATTCACTTTTAGCTAATCATCTCTATAGTATAATGCTAAAAAATAGTAGTTTCTACCCTTCTTTACTCTTTATTAAGCATCTATAACTATAACTATAAGGATAATAATAATAATACTAACTTTATATATTAATCTAACCTTAAAACCCCCTCTAATTTATATACTAGAAAGAGAAAGAAGGACTGCTATATTAATATACCTTCTTCTATTCTTAAAGGTCCTAGTATATTAAATATTATAACTAAAGCTATCTACACCTATCTTATAGAGGCTAAATAGCTCTTTAAAAAGAAATATAATACCTTTATCCTTATTACCTAGGCCTTAGATAATCTTATAGATAGCTAAAAAGACCTAGAAGATAGAGCCTATATTAAGACTCTTATTAATAAGTATATTAAGTATATCTCTCTATCTAACTATACTAATATCCTTAAGAGTAACTATATCTCTTTATAACTTTATAGTAATCTTTTAAAGGCTACTTTAATAACTTCTACTAGCTACTAGATTTATATAGGCATCCTCTAGACCCTAAAAAATTTAGAGGCTTCTATCTCTTTTACTAAGGTAGATAAGTTAGCTATCTTTACTAGTTCTATCTATAGTAGCTTTACTACCTTAACTAACTAATATAAAGATTACTATATTTTAATTACCCTTAATCTATCTATATATTTTAACTATTAGGAACTATATATAGTTTACTAAAAGATTATTAAGATAGTGCCAGGCCTATCTTATAATAAAGGAATTATTAAGATTAAATCTATCTATACTAGCTGAGCTATTACTACTATTAATCTTATTATATAGGATTTCCTTACCACCTCTATAGCCTTAGCAGCTATCTATTAGGCTCTTAATATAAGTCTAGTCACTATATCTAAGAAGTAGTTTATCTATACTATTTAGAATATCTCCTAGACTATCTAAGATTACTTTAGCTAGCCTATCCTAGTTACTAAGCTTATTAAAGATAAGATCCTTCTTTAAACTAGGACTAAGTCTAAGAGCTAGAGGCTATTATAGCATAGTATTAATAATAATACTCTTTATACTATATAAATTATCTCCTTCCTAAAGCCTATGGCTACTTTCCACCTCTTTAAGACTAGTAATAAATCTCACCCTATTAATAAGAAGCCACTAATTATATACTATAACCCTAGCTACTAAGGCTATTACTACCCCCCTTACTATAAGTATATCCCTTACTATAGTAAGTATAGTATATATATAGATGCCTATAATAGCCTATCTAGTAAAAACTATAAAAAAGACCCCTATTATATAAACTACTATAGCCCCTTCTCTACTAGATATAATCACTACCTAGCCACCCTAAGATAGATAAACAGCATAATTATATACTATATTAAGGGTAAACTTAGAGAGATATAGAGAGACAGTATCTATAACTTCTATAATATATATATTAGATAGAAGGATATAGTATAGAAATAGCTATAAGGGCTTTAAGCACTATATTAGCTATAATAGCTATAGATGCCACAGCAGTCTAGTAACCTAACTAATTCCTAGAAGAGGACTACCACAGACTAAGACTGTAGCGGGCAGGGCCCGCTGAGTGCTCAAGCTTACTAAGCACTCACAATCTGCCTTAGGCAGCAATGTTCTTCTGTCCAGGGTGGACATTAGTAGTTATATAACCTTAGCTAATATTTATATACTTTTTATTATATTCAACTACTATAATCTAGTTAGATTCCTTAGTAATTTCTTACCATCCAAATCTAGGTTATAGATTTTAAGGCTTCTAGCCTGTGATATTAGAAATCACTCCTCAAAGCTAGCTAGTGAGATAGAGCTGATATAGTGAGACATGTCAAAGTAGTAGAGACAAATAAACTAAGCTAAAGCTATTATTATAGTTAGCTAGTATACCACGCGGGTATACTAATAGAGATAAGATAAGTTAGATAAACTAGATAAGATAGATAAGGTTGCAAAGTAACTAACTAGATTAGATAGATTTAATAGTATAAAATAATAAATTTTAATTAATAATAATAGAAGAGTATAACACATAGTAAGTACTACTGAATAATCTACTAAATAAAGCCCTTACATGGCTGACCTAGTAGATAGAGAATATATATAGTAATATAGCCTAGTAATTTAAAGCCTATATAAATAAGGTAGAAGTAAGGGCTACTACTACCATCACTACTATGAATACTATAGCCCTAAAAATAGCTATACCCTCTGCCTCCTCTAGGCTAGCAGTGCTAATCCTAATAATAATACTAGTAGATAATAGTATAAGAAGACTAAAATTAGTGTTATCTAATATAGAGATATATAATAATATTAATAAGGCTATATACTAGACCTTCTAGTCTAAGCTATAAGTAAAGTTAATACTTAACTAAGCTATAATTAGTTTCTACTATAGATATATATAATATACTTTTAGCAGGCTTAAGAGTAATACTACTATAGCCCTTACTCCTTAGATAAATTAGTATAGAAGTAATCTAAATATAATATAAGTAATATTAAATAATATATATAATTAGCTTAATCTTATATTCTAAGACTAGGGCTAAGCTAAGAAGGCTTTATAAGAGCTATAAACACTATATTAAGGGAATTATTTATTTAGTAAGCTACTTATAGACTTGAATTAACTACTAATAGAAGCTAGAGGCTATTTATAATCTAATAAGATAAAAAAGAACTATCTAGATAGTGCCTTAAGCTATAAAGTAGAAGAAGCACTAACTAGTATTAAGAAAGAAGATAGCTTTATAGACTACTATTACTAGATATAGTAAGTCACTAGCTAAGTAGAGGCTTTATATATATAAGGAGCTAGTTATTCTAACTAGTATAGAAGAGACATAGCTATAGTAAGCTATAGTTATACTAGTTATATATCTCCCTTAGCAGCCTTAGCACTAGCTATATCTAATACTACTAATTCTATAGATTAGGAACTAATAGCTATGACCTTAGCTTGCTAATACTACTATACTAAGTAGATAGATAAAGCTAAATATATCTATTACTATAATAAGAGTAGATGCTTATACTATAGAGCTACTAGGTATATAATTAAGATATGCCTTTATCTTAGTACTATCCCTCTACTAGACCACCCTACTATAAGATAGCCACAGGCTTCTTAAGTAGTAGGACCTAAGCTAGATAATACTAATATAGAAGAGATAGTTATAGGGAGAGATAGTAAGTTAGAAAACTAGTTACTTCTATAAAAAGACTCTTGCAGAGGCCTATTAAATAATTAATATAACTAGAAAGCTGGCATCAACTATGTCCTAAAGAAGAAGATATATTTACTAATTATAGAAGGTTTTAATAGGCTATTAGATTTAATATCTTAGAATTTATTATATTTAGAATTATTAATAAGGAATATAATTATAGAATTCTATCTAATACTAGATGTATATCTTATATAGTTATAACTAAATACTTTATATAGAAGCTATAACTAGAGTAGATTAAGATTAAGCTAATTTAGCTTAAGAACTATACTGGTGTGATGGGAAATATTATTTTAATAATTATCTATTTCTTACTAGATATTAGAGGGAACTATTAGTGCATAGTCTATATATATATAGTGCTAAAGCTAGGTAATAAAACTAATTTAATCCTAGAAATCCTATAAATAATAGATTAGAAAGTAATAGTGGATATAATAGGGCTATAATTATAGTTTATAGATAGCCTTATAGTGGAGAGTATTAAGAATAAGCTAAAGTTAGTAGTAAAATAGATTAATATATAAGGGTTTATAGTCTATAACTAGCAGTAAAGAAAAAATAAGACTATATAAATCTTTATTATTAATATTAAGGATATTAAGAAGGCTCTATAGATTAAAAAGTATACTAACCTAGTAATAAAGTTATTAGTACACTATTATAAGTTTCTAGAAGTATTTAATTATAAGAAAGCTAATAAACTACCACTATATCATCTGAGTGTGGATCACTAAATTAAGCTAGTTAAAGATAAGAAGGGAAAGATAATAGAGCCCCCTTAGGGATTATTATATAGTATATTATAAAGAGAGCTTCTAATACTATATAAAATACTGATAGAACTACTAGAGAAAGGTTTTATTTATATTAGTAGCTTAGCTACTATAGTACTAATACTATTTATCTATAAGCTAGAAGATAGACTATAGTTTTATATTAACTACTATACACTAAATATAATTATAAAGAAGGACTATTATCTACTGCCCCTAATTAATAAGACCTTAGAATATATCTTAAAAGTAAAGTAGTTTACTAAACTAGATGTAATTACTACCTTCTATAAGATTTATATTACTCTAGAAGATAAATAGCTAATAGCTTTCTGCATATAGTTCAGCCTATTTAAATAATTAGTTACCTCTTTTAGAATGGCTAATATGCTAAGTACCTTCTAGTAATATATTAACTAGACTCTTTAGGACTTCCTAGATGAATTCACCTTTATATATATTAATAATGTGCTAATTTTTACTAATAGATTATTAATATAATACTAATAGTATATCTACTAGGTACTAAAATATCTAAGGAATATAGGATTATAGCTAGATATTAATAAGTATAAGTTTAAAGTGAAGAGCATAAAATATCTAGGATTTATTATAGAAGCTAGGAAGGGTATGTAGATAGACCCTAATAAGATAAAGGCTATACTAGAATAGCAGGCCCCTATCTTTATATATAGTATATAGTCATTTCTTAGTTTTATAAACTTCTACTAGTAATTTATATAGAATTTCTTAGATATAGTATAACCACTAACAGTACTAATATATAAGGGAGCTCCCTTTATATAAAGAGATAAGTAGGAAGTAGCCTTTAAGAAGTTAAAGAAGATATTTATAATAGCCCTAATTCTTATATAGTTTAACCCTAATAGAAAGATAGTAGTAGAGATAGATGCTTTAAACTAAGTAATAGAAGCTATTATATCCTAGTATAATAATAATAGTATACTAAGGCTAGTCACCTATATCTTAAGAAAGAATATACTAACAGAATATAATTATAAGATCTATAATAAGGAGCTGCTAGCCATTATTAATATATTTAAGAAATAGGAATTAGAATTAATTAGCTTACTATGATTTAAGCTTATTATAGACTATTATAATCTTAAATACTTTAAAATAGTCTATAGGCTTAATAAATAGTAGATATATTAATTATATATACTAAATAGATTTAACTATAAGATATACTATTAATCTAGGAAGCTAGGTGCATATCCTAATACCCTATCTTATAGAGAGTAAGATATACTAAAGAATGCAGAAGATAACTAACTTAAGGCTTATAATCACTACTTAGTGCCCCTAAAGACTATTACTAGCTAAATATATGTATAAGTATTTTATATATATATATTAGTAGCTAAACTAGATAAAGGCTCCCTAAAGGAATATAGTAATTAATATTATAATTAACCTAACCCTATAATATTATATACAATACCTATAGGAGGGATGCTACTACTATTAGAAGAGTAATAGAAGGTAGTAGAGTATAATAATATTCTCTTAGAGAAGATATAAAAGATCTTAAGGGAGGAAGTAGCCTGCTTCCCTAGTAAATTATATATATAAATATTAATTACTAAATGTTTACTATTACTAGATAGCCATCTATTATACTAAGAGTATAAATAGATCTCTAATTCTAAACTACTATAAATAAGAATCTTATAAGAAATTTATAACTCTATATTAACTAGCCACCCTAAAAAGAATATACTATATGCAATGATTACCTAAAATTTCTATTAGCTAGAACTATCTATAGATATCTAATAATTTATATAGAACTGTAATAAGTACAGTACTAATTATATATAGTATAAGCAGTACTAGAGACTTCTAAAACCACTATCAATTCTAGAGTATAAGTAGTATAAGATTACTATTAATTTTATTATAAAGCTGCCTACCTCTGATAGTTATAAGGATATTATAGTAATTAGTAATAGGCTTAAGAAGGGTATAATTTTAGTACTATATAAGAGAATAGACTCTAAGATAGTAGTATAACTTCTAATAGATTAGTTTATTAGATACTATAGTATTCCTAGCATAATTATATTAGATTATGGCCTATAGTTTATTAGTAAGTTCTAGGAGTACTTTTATAAATAACTATATATTTAGTAATAGCTCTTAATAGCCTTCCATCCCTAAATTAATAAATAGATTAAATATATAAATACTATATTAGAAGCCTACCTATAGAACTTCTATAACTATATATAGATAGATTAGAAGTTACTACTACTAATAGCATAACTTATAATTAATAATTAGGATGCTATAAGTATAGGAGTTAGCCTATTCTTCTTAAACTATAGATATAATATTAAACTACTAGAAATTAAAAAACTAGATTAAAAGACTACTACTACTACTACAGCCCACTCTATAAAGGAGAAGGCTAATACTATTATTATAAAGATAAGAGAAGCTATAGAGATGGCCTAGTTAGAACTAGTAGTAGCTTAATAATAGTAAAAGAAGTATTTAAATTATATTTACTTAGTAAGCCTATAATATACTGTCAACTTAAAAGTATAGCTAGACTTATAGAATATCTAGATAGATTATTTAAGCTAGAAGCTTAATATATAGTATATAAAGTTTATAGTGCTTAAAGTCATTAGATTATATATCTACTAGTTAGATATGCCACTAGATATATATAATATATTCTATATTAGCCTACTTCACCCTACTTCTAATAACCTATTCTTAAGCTAGATAAATAATAATTACCAGCCATCCCCAGTACTAGTTAATAGCAAAGCTAAATATATTATTAAGGAGATCTTATAGAAGTATAAAAAACACGTTAAATAAGGCTGCTATATAGAATATTTAGTTAAATAAGTGGGTTATAAATAGCCTATATAGGAACTAGTAGCTAATCTAGCTAATACTATAGTATTTAATAAGTGGGAGAGCTGCTAGTATCAAGGTAAGGAGGGGGGTAGTGTAGTAGGCAGGGCCCACTAAGTGCTTAAGCTTATTAAGTACTTGTAATCTGCCTTAGGCAGTAATATTCTTCTGTCTAGAGTAGACACTAGTAGTTATGTGACCTTGGCTAATATTTGCACACTCCTTATTATGTTTAACCACTGTGATCTAGTTAGGTTCCTTAGTGATTTCTTACCGTCCAAATCTAGGTTATAGATTTCAAGGCTTCTAGCCCGTGACAAAGACCAGCCTACTAATACTAGAGAGTAGTAGATAGTTACTAATAGCTATCTAAAGCAGAATATAAAGTAGTCTAAGAGCTATAATATAAAGACTCTTATATATTAATAGATTAGCTAGAATCTAGACACTACATATCTTACTATACTAGCATCTAGCTCTTCCTCTACCTCTATAGATAGGGGTATAGAAGTTAACTCTTAAACCCCCCCCTTTTAATATTAAGCTACCCTCTAATATACTATAGCTATCACTACAGATAATAGCCATATAATCTCTAGATTAGCTAGATTAATATTAGTAAATTAGTATCTTATCATACTATTACCCTTAAGCTTAGGTTTATAAGTAGGTGCAATATTATATATATATAGGAATTATTTATCTTTACTCTTATAAAGACCTCTAACTACCTAAGCTATAATTACTATATTTTAGTAGATGCCTGGGACAGTAATAAATATAGAGAATAGGAATATCTCTAAATTATAATATATATTTATAAGAAGACAGGCCTATAAGCCTAATAATACTAATCTATCTAGAGCTATAATCTCCTCTAGATTAGTATTAATAAGTATAAGATCCTTAATATCTACTAATAACTTACCACCCCTAAAGTTATTAACTATATTACTAATCTTAATCCTAGCTCTAAATATCTAGTTAGAGGTAATTTTAATGTATAGTATAATATCTTTAAGCCTAGGGTGCTTAATACTAATTATAGTAGAGAGCTTACTCTCTAGATAAATAAGAGTAGTATAAATTATATTAGTAAGGCTGACATACCTATCTACTATCTTAACTATATAATTAACCTCTTCTTTAGTAATATCCCCTTTATTAGGATAGAGGTTAAGCCTAACCTGCACTATAGATTAGACTATAAGATACTTATTATAACTATCCCTAGATATAGTAATCTATCTCTAGACTAGTTCTACTACTAAGTCCCTAACTCTAAGCTCCCTAAGCTAGCTAGACTAATAGCTAACTAGGTTATTATTCTACTAGACCCCTAGTAGATTAAGACTATAGAGTAGCTTAATAACTTCATCTTATAGCTTACTATAACCTTTAAGGATATAGTATATATAACTAGCAGGCCTAATAAAGAGTAAGGGGCTATAGCCTTATAATAGAATCTTAACTATATTATAGTGCACTAAGCCTAGGTTTCTATCTAATATAATATAAATTTAGCAGCTTTTAATACACTCTAATATAGCTTTCTAGATATTATCTAGAAGATGAAGTAAGCCTACTAGAGATATATTATTAATAATATTAAGAATAATAAGAATCTTTATAATATTATATCTTAGTATAAGCTAAGCTTAAACCTCAAGGCGCCTTCTCTAGTAGTGAATAGACAACTAATTAAAGGTACTATAGAGAAGGTAGAAGCCCTCTATACTACTATCCTTAGCTATTTTAGTAATATAGATAATTTTGAATATAACCTCCTTAGTGACTAAAAGGATATTAACTATCTACTATAGAGTATTAAAGTATCTGTAGAGGAGGTTAAGTAAAATATTATTAATATTACTAGTATCTTTTTAGGGACTAATTAGATTATTATCAGACTACTTAAAGCTTACTAGAAGCATATCTATAATATCCTATATATATTTTATAACTATTACCTTACTCTTAGCTACTTCCCTAGCTTCTAGAAACTTATAGAGGTAGCTATACTATCTAAGATTAGTAAGAAAGATAAGTCTTCTATCTACTTATAGCATCTAATTATACTACTTTTATATATCTCTAAAGGCCTGGAGTATATTATGGCTTAATAAATTATCTAGACTATCCTTATATATAATATCCTTAGCCCCTAATATAGTAATATACTTCCTAAGAGATCTGCTATAGATCTAGTTATAGTACTTATCTATAATATAGAGATAGCCCTTACCTAGAGTAAGATTATTACCTTTATTACTATAGATATAATAGGCATCTTTAATATAGTCCTCTAGAGATATCTTCTTTAATATATAATAAAATAGGGGTAGCCTCTCTTTCTTATCTAGCTTATTAATAGCTTCCTTACTAATAGAAGAGCTAGGGTTTAACTTAAAAAGGCCACTACCCTTAGCTACCTTATTTAGTATAGTATACCCTAGGGCTCCCCTCTATTATTAATTCTCTTTCTACTTTACCTTACTATACTTCTACTCTAGGATACTATATAGTAGTTTAGATATACTAATAATATAGGCCTATACTATATAGATAAGACCCTTAAGGAGATTATAGAAGCTATTACTAGTAATATCTATAATATCTTAATATAGGGTATAGAGAATAAGGTTATCTTTATACCTAAGAAGCTTAAGACTATCTACTTCTCTTAGAAATAGAACCTTACTAATCCCCCTATTATAATTAGTCCCACCCTAACTATTAACCCAGTCCCTTTAATAATATAGGGTAACTAGTAGCCTATACTCTACTAGCTTAGTATATACTTTAATAAGAAACTTATCTAGTACTAATATATAACTATCTATACTACTAAGGCTAGGGCTATCTTATAGTATATTTATAATTTTATAAGAACTATTAATAGACCCTCTATCTCCTTCCTCTAGAAGATAGTTATTACCTATATTATCCTATTACTTCTCTATAGTATAGAGGCCTAGTATAAGGGCTATTTTAAGATAGCCTAGTATATTAGCAGTAGCTAGCTAACCTTAGTTAAAGCTAAGATTAGCTAGTATATTAATATTCTTAATAAAACTATTACTCTAGCCACCTGGGGAGTACTCTCTATCTAGTAGATTATATCTATAATTACCCTTTTTTATAATACTAGCTTACCCTTTACTATAGCTATCCTTAAGGATACTAAGCTCTATTTTATACTATACCTCTAGACTATAGATACTACTTACCCCTTTATTAGATAAATTCTCTTATCTATAATTAATAAAGACCCCTATATAGATATCTAATAATAAGCTAAGACTAAGATTTAGCACCTGGGCACCCTTCTTCTATTTATTCTCTATCTATAACTAGCCCTTCTATACTTTATACTAGGGTGTTAAGGGGATCCTACTAGTAGGCTTAATAAGACTATAGCTATAGATTCTTTTAAAGTCTAGCTTCTTATTCTCCTACTAATTAATATTATAGTCTTCTCTAATAGTTTTAAGCAGTAGATAGATAGGTCCTAATAAATAGACTATAGCTATATAGTCTACTATAGTAGACTATAGATACTAAGTAGTTTTAAAGCCCTTAACCTATAGTCCTATATCTTTAATATAGAGGTAGTAGATATTTAGAAGGGCCTTAAGTATACTTTAATCCTCTAAATAATCTAGATCTAGCTCTATATTAACAGCACCTCTATTATCTAGAGTATTTATAGTAATATACTAGTCTCCTCTTAGTAAGCCTTCCTTAAGGTATATAAAGTAATAAAATAGTATAATATTAGGGTTAAATAATCCCTTAGCTATATAGATATTAAAGATAATAAGATAGCTAATATACTTACTAATTAGAGTGCCTATAGTAAGCCTTTAATAGAAGGTTCTAACTCCCTTCTAATAGCTAATAAAATCTACTTTAAGTACTAATAACTCTAAGACACTATCTACTAAGAGTAATAGACTAAGAGATTTATTAAGCTATCTTACTAATACTACTAATAGGAATATAATTACTTCTATTATATTAAATCTCTTCTAAAGCTTAATCTCTCCTATCCTATTCTCTACTAATAGCTTACCCTCTAGTCCTTCTATAGAGACTTTAACTAGTACTATTATAAATTTAATTATAAAGATATTAAGCTTATCTACTTATATAGCTATTTTAAGAGCCCTAAATATTTTATCTTTTATTTATCTATATAGTATAAACTCTAATACTACTAATAGCTACTTTACCCTTATATCTAGTTTTTTATCATCTACTAGAAGGCTCTAGACTACCTCTAGTTCCTTATCTCTAAGAACTTTATAGAGCTTCTTTAAATAATAGAGTTCTACTCTAAAGTCTATATTTACTAAGTAGCTTTAATTACCTAGCATCTAGGTATATATAACTGTGTCTATATAGATATATATATCTAGAGGATATATATACCTATTTATATAGATATATATATCTACTTTATTCCCTCTATACTTACTAACTTCTCTCCTCCCTTTTAAATCTACTTTCCTACTATATCTTTTTTTATATATTCTATCTATCACTACTCCCCAGCCTTAATCTTAATTACCCTAGATCTACTCTAGTTTAACCTCTAAAGCCACTGCTTTACCCTCACCCCTACTAAGCCTAGTATTATTACTATTATATCTAGCTTAATACTTCTATTAGAGCTATCTTATAGGTTAGAGAAGGTAATCTATTAACTAATTATATAATCTTTATATTTTATGCTTTAAGTTACTTTCTATAGTCATACTTTTATATATAATTCTAGAGCTTAGCACATCCCTATACCCTATAGGAGGTTACTAGGGCCGCAGGCTTTGCCTGCGTCCCGCTGGACATTAAACAATACTACTACTACTACTACTACTACTTGATAAAACCAGTACCCTTTGTCTGCGATGATCCCCACATATAGCCTAGTTACTCGATATCGACCGAATTGGACGACGAGCCATGAACCCATTTGCAGCTCGACCTTATAAGAATGTCTGGACATCTCGAGCCACGCGCCTGCAGACAGTCAGCTACCTCTCCTCGTAATCTTCAGCCAACAAATTCACTGAATTGATGTAAAGAATGTTTCATCGCTCCAAGGAAAAGCGTGAGAAACTCCTTCCTACCATCACGTTCGACGAGATCGTATTCTGCAGACCGATAAATACGTAAATGCTCGGAAACATCTCGGCCCTCGCACAGTGCCCGGAGATAGGACCTGGTGGCGACTACCTTCGTAACTTGCGCGGACGTTCGCCGAAGATTGAAAACAAAGGATGTGTATTCATCGTGAGTTGAATCCCGGTCAAATGCTGCAAATGCAAGAAAGAGCCCAAATGGGATCTCGCGCTTCATCCTATTTTCGGCTTCGGACTTCTTGACAGTCTGGATAGTGGTCAGCGGGTTGAATCAATCATCATATATGCAGCACTTACATTGTAAATTATCAACGGATGAAATGAACCGGTTGGTAGTGTACTTCCCGTACTTCCCCCGTGGAAAACCCCCCAACCAAGGACTCCATCGAAGTTTAAGCACCCCCGGACTCGACATGTCTGCAAGTGGAAACAGAGTCCATGTTTTATGCTCCAGCTGATATATGTTAGCAGCAAATATTTGTAAGGGAAGGGGACACTCACACATTCTTGGCTTCCGCATAATGGTAACGATACCAGAATGCCATATTGTTCAAAATCCCACCAAAGAGATCTTCTGGAGGTGCCTTCTCTTCGGGGGTTTTGGCCAGTCTGTGGATTGCATCAAAGACCGATGTGAGCCCATTTGCCTCCAGCCAGCTCTCACTGTGGGCTATATTCAAGATATCCTCCCTCGAAGGGAGTGTAATCTGTAGGGTCAGGAGCCGGTATGCTGTTGCGAGGTTAGTTCTGTGCATTGAGAGGGTCATGGTTAGGACTTACCAGGATCGTCATTGGTAGGGAGATTGGTCTCTCCAACCATCTCCGTCACCGAAGTATTCTCGTGCTCTTGGACTCTGAGAGTGTCGAGATGTTTTTGCGTCCACTTCTTTGGGTGCTTGAAGAGAAATCGAAGCGCGGAATGGGAGACGTTGAGGTCTGTAGTCACTGAGTTGGCCATTTTGCCGAGTTAGGAATGGACAGTTGCAGACGAGAGTAAGGATTGGTCATCTCTCATGTGCCCTGGATGAATTTATATGGCCATAGTCATGTACGCCGTAGAGAGTACTCGGATATTGCCGTAAAGTGTCTTGAATTCATTGTCACTAGTGAGACTCAGCAAGACAAGTTGACCAGTTGCCAGATCGCCCGAGTTTTACTGCCTCCGTACTTTCATCCTTTGTTGTTCATCTGTGGCGGCAAGTTGCATTGTTCGACATGTCAAGCGAGGCGACCCCTCAAAGGTGAATGGGCATCCAATCTCAGAAGAGCTTAAGTTACAGTTGAGTCATTTTCCTTGGATGGCTGGTCCAATTCTCTACAGAGGGAAATTAAGCCAATGATTTAATAGTGTAGAGGAGATGACTACAGTCAAATAGAAACGGCCGAATATCAATATTAATATGGCAGACCGTCCTCCAAGTAGGGGAATAATACATCAAAGACAACAGCGATTTTTTCTGAGACAGGCTGACAAAGAAGCTGAATGGACAAAGATGGACTGTGGTCCAGTTCTTTGTTGACTTTGGGGAGCAGTTCGGCTGAGGATGAGCCTTCCCAAGTGACACGATAGACTAAGGTATGCCACTACCTGAAATAACGGTATTGAAATGGCGGTCATTATGTATTGAATAATAAAGCCTAACTAAAATGGAAGTGACAGCGAGAACCAGATTCTTGAGGCATGCTGATCATGACCTAGTTATGACAACGATATCATGCGTGGAGAGCTACTACTCCCACAACATCAACATCTTCAACTCCTGATTTCAGTTGCAGCTCCAACCACGGCAACGATGGATACGTCGCATATTTCCCAGAAGATGGTAGACACTCTCATAATGAACGCTTACAGCATAATCATACCGATATCGCCTAACTACGTTTTGTTCTGCTCTTGCGTGTTTCCTCACACCTGTATGAATGAACATTATCGCATAACGGGGCTTGAAGGTACTGTCACTACGACTCATACTGCTCCATAGAGACTCATCGCGGTCAATCGCAGAATGAGTCGGGCCATTATAATATAACCCAGGTACGTTCAGAGACCTACAGCAGCAACTTCTCTGACATTTATTGTTTGCTGTGTTAAGATTGAAGTCCTGGCACCGATGGCTTCACAAACACATGATGATTCAAATCCCTACTATACAGTATGCAATATCCTGACTATAGAATATTCAATAGGTAATACAGGCGGCAATAGTTATAAAAACCAAAAGTTCCTTTTGTATAAACAGTCCGCCGTAACAGCTAGTCCTTCGGCTTTGCTCGGTGCCCTAACAAGGAGATGTATAACTTCAAATAAAGCATTCTATTGGTGAGAGACAGCGCTTCAAATGGTATTAACAGCCTTATGCAAGGTTGCGCACCTGTGCATGCGGGGTGATTGGCAAGAGATGTGGCATTTGGCCATAGGCTGTTTATATTTATAAACATATCTTCCCAGCATGGCTTATATTAAGGCTTTGTGTCGCTGCATCATGGTGACATTTCTCATTCAACTTGACGGAGGTTGAAGTAAAATGGCGGCTCCAGAGTTTATCTGCGCCAACTGGGACCTAACAAATACTGACTGTAAGAAAGGAGGCAGATACACTTGCAAGAACTGTTATCTTGTCATTGTGAGTTCATCCATGATCATGCACGTTTCCTGTATATAGGTTTGTCCTGACAGATCTAACTTTGTAGTACTGCGGTCCAGAATGCCAAAAGTCCCACTGGCTGCGACACAGATCCGAGTGTAAGTCGCCCCTCAATAACAAAACATGGCAGCCTGCTTGGGTTCTTGAGAACCGAAAGCCTTCATTTATTTCAGGAGGTTTGGGAGAACAGTTTGGCACGAAGAAGTACCTCTGGGGTAACATACCTGCCTTCGACGTCCTTCGACTTGGATCAAATGAAGGCGAAGAATATGGTGAAGTCATCCGCATCTTGTTCGCTGGTACGTGCGTAATTTCAGTTGACTATTAGGTTCCCGTATAATTCCATGGCTTACCTAGCTGATGAGACATATTTTCCCCTATAGCTTCAGGAGATCTTCGAAATGTTGTCAAGACGATTGCCCAGCTTCCGAGTAGATATAGCCACTCCCTCGAACTTACAATAAACGACCGAGATTTTGAAATCGTGGCCCGCAACGTTATCTTGCTTCTTATTGCCCTGGTGGTCGAGGAAGTTGACGAGGCAGCCGACTGCATCATTCACCTCTGGTACTCGGCTTTCGTACGTGAGTCAGATGTCGACCTCCTCCGACATCGAATTCGACCACTCATCGAAAGCGTCTGCGAAAAGATCAAAGACAAAACGCCTGAAAGTCTCTTAGCGAAGACATGGACTTTTGGACGGCACTCCCTCAGAGTTGTTCTCGAAAGATCGTCTTGGGACCGTCTCCTGTCTTTTGTTGACCTGCCACCTGGCTTGACTGCCGATCGTGCACGTGAAATCCGTGCAGCTATTACTCTAGCCGAGTCAAGGAAAGACTACCGTGATCGATACATGTATTGCCAGTCTCCTTCGCATCGGATCGCTTTCAACAAGTTCCAGGAAGACGGCCTCCTGCTTCCGTTTGGATCCTCGCGCCATGAATTTCGAGAACCAAACCCGTGAGTTGGGAAGAGACATGAAGTTGTACTATGGACGCTAACGGGAACAGAACGTTTTTTCAGACACCTAATACCTGGCCTATAAAGGATAGCGCCGATCCGCTTCATGGGTGGTCTTCGGAGGAGGTTGCCGATACGTCGTCAGGGCCTGCAACTGCGGATATATACGGCAAGCTCTTCTTTTACATTCGCGGGATGCTTCAATCTTTTCTTGGTCGCCTCCCGAGTCTGAAGCTCTCGTTTGAAGTCTTCCAGGTCGATGCCGCTTGCCTTCCTGACCATCTTGAGAATAATTCTTTCAGTAGAATCGAGGTGAGCAATTGCAAGTCCTCTATTACTCACATTCCGAGCGTGAATAACATCCGTCCCATCAAGCGGGATTTTGGTCTGAAATGTGGCACGAAAAGACACACTGATAGACCTGTATAGGTGTCCAACATTTCGGATGCTGCCTGGCTGGGAATTCACCACACACTAAGTTTGATGGTGCCCTTGCTTCAAACTCCTCTGGAAAACCCACATGCGACCCTGATTACCCTCTTCATGAACGCGGTTGACGAAACCTTAACCGACGAAGACAAAATACAAGGCATGACTGCACATAGTCCAATAACTAAACGCCTCCTCAAATATCTTCCTCCGCAAGGCAGACCAACTTCCCCCTATGCTCCCGAGCTCATCAAACTTAACCTTGGCCGAGACCTTGTCAGAACCTATGACCACATCTTCGACCGGTGAGTATACATTCCTTGGTAAAATTGGAGCCGCATGTTCATCCTGAGAGTAGGTATTCGAGGACTTTTAAGTTCAGTGAGACTGCCGAATTGTTGGGGGCGGCGATGAAGGAGACGCACACTATCATTGACAAGTGGCCCTACAGATTGAAGCTCCGACCTGGCCAACCAGGCGCGCAAGAGGAGTTTGACCGGCGCTTTAGTGGAGGGACGTCAGGGAAGGAGCGTTACGTAGAATGGAAAAGAGTTCATATGGGTATGTCTTGAAGATATAGTTATGGATAGCATCTGGCTTTTGGAACTTTTTACGCGACCCCATAAAAGCTATCTCATATGTCTAATTGTTAGGACATCGTCCCATTTGTTTGTATCCGCATTTTCTTATCGATGTAAGCAATCTGGGTTCTACATTGTGTGGGGTCTCGGTACCTCTGCACGTCAGGACTGTCACGAAGGGCAAAGTCAGCCTTTTTAGTGGAGAGGAGCAGCCTACGGCCTAACATACTCCGCGACCAGGAGTCCGGGGGGCAAAGTAAACTCGTAATCGAATGGAACCTGGGAGCTCGTGCCGCGGTGCGACTACCCAAGAGCATTTTCGAAAACGACAGGGCATGGCCCTACTAAGGGAAGGACTAAATGGGACAAGGGAGTAGAATGCAGTATGCTCAGGGTTAAATCTCACATAGCAAAGCTCGCGCCTAAGGGGTTTCTATACAAAGACCGGGAAACATTGCTTCCCACCACTCTAGATCCGACGATTTCTGGTTGAACCTGTAGTTGACTTGTTGACATCATGTAAACGCAGACTAAGTCACCGCTGTTTCTTGTTTATTTTGATGCAGAGTGCCTTTTGTGATGATAACTAATTCTTACAGTGTAACATGGTATTCTGAGGCAGTGCTTCTGCAATTTACCTCTCGAATACCCCAGCAACGTTTCTAGGATCAAACATGGATCCAAGATTGTGAATCTCACCAGAGATATACAGTATGAACTCAGCCAATCTCTCTTGACCCTTCTCGGTGAACAAAAGAAGTCTATTGAAGTAGCCAACTGCCCATATCATAGGATACCGCCAGTGAAACCACCACGGATGTTCCGATGCCCCAAACCACCCAAAATGTTTGTCAGAATTATAGCATAAATAGTTGCAGCTACTCGGAACAAGCAATGCCAGAATCCCCGTGAAATGAGCGGCCTTCTTCCCATAATAATGGTCGACAATGAAGCAATTTATGAGACTTCCCATCGCTCCGCCCATGCCCATGGACAAAAGACTAACGTCCACAGGACTTTGTAGATCAGTTCGCGAATTTCGGTCACGCCGACGGTCAGGAAGATAACTTTGGCGAGGGAGAATTGAGCGAGAATAATAGAAAGGGCAGGGGTACACGGCGCGTCGCTTTTTCAGCAACCTTGCGTCTTGTACTCCACTGATTAGGACTTGCAGTTCATGGTTTCTGGGTAGTCACGTATTAGAGTTATGGAGGTAGGCATGTCTCAGTCTGTACGCATTTTGCGTACACTTTACCTCTAGAGGTATTTGGAGAGTTTTATAACATAGTAGACACGAAAGTATACAACCCATGGCGTCGGCGTTGCATATTCATTGATTCGATTAGCCTTCACGTTGCATGCATAGCTCATGCCGAGGTCCCAAATATGGAACATTGGTTAGGGGAAGAATACCATGAAGCATTCCAGAGTCTCCCATGTCCTATGCTAACATGGCTCAATCTGCTGCGGAAAAGTTCACTACGAAGGGTGACGCGATTGACAGCAGGAAATTTATACTTCCCGCCGAGTTCCCAGCCCAGGCTCTCCAGTGAGCTCTTCAGCTGAGACAGTTGCTGATTACCAAACCTTCGTTTCCTCTTTGACAGAAGCAATGTAAACGCCAGGGGCTAACTATTACTGGGAGTCTGTGAGGATAGCCAAACCCATGGCATGGTTCAAATATAACGTGCTGTTCGGTCATATTAAATGACATATATGGCATATAAAAAAGGAGTTTTGAGCAGTCTAGAGCCATTAATAAAGCAGATAGCACTTTCAAAATTACTTTTACGCTTTTTCTTCCCTTATCTTGCTTTCTCTGCCTACAAGCACCAGGAAGGAAACTCACCAGTCGATTCCGGCTCGGACATCAGAGTCCTCCGCGAGCAACTTCTCAACCTCCTCTACACTCAACGTGAAAAACGTCGCTATCTCCGCCACGGTGAAGCCGTCACTGCGGAATTTCTTCAACAAGTGAACCGTGTCCGGTCCGTCTGGCGCGGGATCTCTCCGGCGAAGAACCTGGTCCCGAAAGGTGAGGAGATAGCTGAGGATTTTCTTCAAATACTTTGTCCTTTCTCCTCCCAAGGATAGTTGAATCCAAAAGTATACATTGTTGTAGGCATCATCAGGCACGTCCCTGACTCCTATACGGCGGCACCATTCGGGAAATCCAACCCCGTATCGTCCAAAGACGGCACAGCCGACTGTGTAGCCAGAGGGATAGTTATCGTAATTGACCTCGTCAATGGAGGTGTGCGATGGGGTGACGTATAGGTATCGATTTCTGCGCGGGAATGTTAGGATGCATCTGAGCCAGGGGAGCGACTTACGCGATCTGGTGGCATTGTCCGTCCCAGTTGATTTTGCCATCGGCGCGGACATTGGCATTTCCCACACCATCGGTCCGGGCAGTGCCGTATGTCGGCTGCAAGGGATTTGTCGGGCTAATCGGCTTGCCCGTAGACATCACGACGACGTCGTTGAGGGCGCATCTTCTTTGCAGCACGTTGTATTGGGCGCCTTCTCCACCGTGGCCGCCGGCACAGTCAAACCAGGTTGTTGTCGTTGGGTCGGCATCGCTAACCACGCTGATCCAGGTATGATACCAGCCACACTGCTGCACTCTAGGATCATCGGCGGGCGCCATACCGAGTTGCATTGTGGCATCGGTCCGGTCAGGGTCCCACCGCAAGGCAATTGATTCGTAGGGCAGCATCCAACGGCCTCCTCTTTTCCATAGGAGATATCCAAATCCCCAGCCTATCTGCATATTGCTCTAGTGGACCTCAACCCTGTGGCAGCTCCAGTCAGTTCTAAAGAACCAGTTGTTCTCGCCCAAAATAAACTACACGCCGTGCACACAGCCAATGCAGCAATCCTGGAATGTAAAGGTAGCTAAGCAGCCAGTTCAGAATGGGTTTCCAGGGGGCGTGTGGTCCATGTCATTAAGTATGCGATACGGAAGAGCGTCGCGGGCTCCCGCCTCATGAACCACATGATACAGAGACGCCTTAATCTGATCCCTGGTGCCTGAGAACCACGCACTGCTTGTCGTGATGGTTATCTTGTAGGTCACTAGATCGTTTGCGCCTTTTTTCACCGTGTCAAGCGGGTAGACATCATCATCTGTTTCGTAAACTGGTGGTGCAAATGCTGAATACGACCAATGGGCCCCGAGTGTGCTTTTATTCGACGCCTTGTCTGCCAGAACAACTACTGCACCGCGGCTTATACTCCCTTGGGCCACGGCGATCAGGTCGCTGGGCTTGTGGACAAGAAGGCCACCGTGCAATACAAATTCCTGGTTAGTATTTGCCGGCGACCGTTTTTGTAAGCGCAGTGGGACTCCCGGTGTTGGAGCACCGCTGACCGTCAATGCGATGTTATTCGCTTCACAGAAGAACGAGTCACGAAAGGTATACCAGGATTGCTTGGGATTTGCCTCGCTCTTTGCCTCAACAGAAAGGATGCTCCCGTCGCCTTTCAAAACGGCCGACGCAGCGAGGTCGTTCCAGAAAATCCTTGTCGCCGACAAGGCGAGCCACTTCTGGGAATCGTCAGTCGTATTGAGCTGCACAGTAACCACATTGGTTGCTCCGCTAACACCCAAAGCTACCGTTGGTGCAGATTTGAGCACAACGTTTCCAGTGTCGTTGAATTCGAAGGTCTGCAGACTATCTTGGCCGGGTTCGGGCGCCGCAAATTGCACCGAATGCCCCGGACCGGCTGCATGAACTTGAACCGCCAACTGCGTCTTCATGTCATATACCTTGCCTGTGGCATACCGACAGAAGTGGCCGGGGGCGGTTGCAATCACTGGGCTGACGACTGCCGCCCCATTGCTATTTGCTAGAACGAGTCCCGTCCCAACGTTGAGAACAATGCCGCATCCAATGCGCCTGGGCATGAGTCTGCCGCGGACGTTCACAGACACCGAGCCATTGGGCTGTACCGAGCCCTCGCACAGCTCTCCAACCTGTTTGGACGGCCAATATACAGGATTTGAGCTCTCCATCTTGAACTTCAAGGACCCCGAACTCGAGTTGTTATTGCCGGAGCTCGACCACTTCAGGTGCGCTCCATGGAATTTGGCCCCGTCGAGGATGTTGAACATGTTCAAGACCACAAAGCCTGTCGAGGTCAGGGCAAGCTGCCCGGCAGGCGACCAACTATTCGGAGACGTCTCAGTCTCCAGCGCGTAGATGCCGTAGTATACATAGAAGAGGGTTTCGACGTTGGGGCCGAGCAGAGGCGGCTCCTCGCCGGAGCCCACAAGTTGGCCATGAACGTTGCCCGTGTTTCTCGTTTGCGAGAAGTCCAGCGTGATCCCAAAGATCGCCGGCCAGTATCCAATCAAAGTACTCTTGATCGAATCCACCTGCAGCCGGCCATTTGCATTGACCGAGATCTGGTTGGGCGTGCGAGCCTCATTCCAGAACCGCACTTCGGCGAGCAGACCATCGTAATGCTGGTTACTGATTGAAGTTGAATCCACGGCTCCGACAGTCATTCGGCTACTGGAATTAATATTCAGGGGCGGGCTGCCGTTTGTTGATAGCCGTATTGCAGCAGCCACAGTGTCCAGGTAGATCACGAAGTTGGCGCCAGTACGCACCGCTGCGATATGATGCCAGATGCCGTCGCAGACCGAGACACCGGAAACGCTTCCCTGTGCAAAGCTCGTCCCATCCTGTGTGTAGACCACGATGGTCCCCGGGTCGACTTGCTCGTAGAACCCGGGGCTGCTGGCGGAGGCCATGACACCAAGGATCGGGCCGCCACTGTAGGTTTTGACCCATGCTTCAACCGTGAAATCCGCCCTGCCCAACTGGTAGGCGGCTACGGAGGGCAGGGCTATATATGCCTCTGTGGAATCGGCCAGATGATAGGACCCTTCATTCATATCGTCGAATACGTAACACGTATTTGTCCATTTGCAACATGTCATAGATCCAAAGCTTTGAAGGGGTGCGCTCAGCCATATCATCGATTTCAAAGCCGTGGGGGAGACCACGTCCTGATGATCCCATCCTGCCATAAGAGACATTCCCACGTCACCATGAGGCAAGAGCATTTTAAAGGGCTTGCTAGGAGGAGCAATTTTTCTTAATTTCTGACCTCGCATCTATAAATCCTATTTCTGATGAGGTCGCTATTAATCCTCCAAGAGACCCATGAATGAGATTAGCAATCTGACATAAAAAACAGACATGTTGAAGTTCAACCCAGTGCAGTCCACATAAGTGACAATGATAGGAATACGGAGTACTTTGAAGAAGTAGCGCGAAACCATAATTAACACCCTATGAGTTAAGAATGATAGGTACATACAACCTTATTCTCGAATACTGCTAGGCACACATGTGCCCAAAATGGAAAGGAACTTCCTGAGTACCACGCGCGCTGAGTGACGAGTAAGATAACCACAAACACACAGATCGTAGGTGATTGTGCCGAGTATCCAGACCATCACCACGCCACCCTGGGGGACTTGTGTAATCCTCGCCTGAGTAGCAGGAAAGAGAACACAAGACTTGCATGGAAATCAGCGATCATGACATGTGTCGGCTAGTCCCGCGCACGTTCATTTCATCTATGGTTGCTGGATCAGGAGGTGACTGTCTGACCTCTGGAAATGCACTTATGAGGTGTAGACTTAATGTCTGCATGACGACTAACGATGTCATCCGGATATGTCTTCCAATTGGTTGGCAACAGTGCTGGTCACACGACACCGTCATAAGCCAAGTCACAAGCTGCGCTGTTCTGATCAGATGCAGATCAGATACTGACAAGGTTTTCTGAGATGATCAAGCGGTCTGCACTCTGCAGCTACGTGGTGTTGCTAATCAGCATATCAGGAAAGACACGCGTCGTCGCAGTCACGTGAGATTCAGACATTGCTGGATAACCGCTGAGTCAGCGGAGTACGAACTGTACGATTCTCAATGATGCGAAATAAGCAACTCCTTCATGCATTGAGAGCGATACCATATCAAATATGTACACATTAGATCTAGATGCACGTGGTATAATATGCGATGACCGTCCTTTATCCGTGCCCGTAGTGTAGCCCAACCAAACGCCGTGAATTCGCTCAAACAACTGAATCGGAGAAGCGGTCAGAATCCTGCTCCGCTAGAAGAGGCACATTCCCACGCTGGTGGCGCCATTTGTGCAGATTCCGATCGCCCGTGGTGGGGATAGGCTTCGCGAGCCGCAGTGCCCAGCAGATGCAGTACTCGACCGGGAGGAGGAGTAGCAGGACCCGGTTCCCCAAGAAGCAGATGGTGACGGTGAAGGTGGCGACCGTCGCGTCGAGCCAGTAATGGTTTGCCGTCGCGATAATGACGCTCAGCACGAGGACAGGGTACACGAACGCCATGACCATGAAGAAGATCTGGGTGAAGGGGGACTTGCGGACCGGTCGGCCCTGCAGTCTGTGCACGAGGCCAGAGTGATATATGAAGGTACAGCCGATGACGAACGCGTAGGTGAAATGCAGACTCGGCATCGCGGCGAACTGGTTGACGGATTTCCCGCCCACCCAGATACTCTCTGCGTGCTCTTGGCGGACGGTGTCGTAGAAGTGATAGGAGTCGGGGAGGAGCCGGGGGGGCATGCAGGGATAGAAGCAGAAGACGAAGAATGCGGCGAAGTTGCCGAGGGTCATGGTCCGTCGCGCAACGGCAAAGGTATTGTGGTTTTCGGCGGCGTAGTAATACCAGCCCAAGAACCTGAGATGTGGTGAGTGATAGGTTGCAGGAGGCTCAGAGGGGAGAAAGACTCACAGCACGGTGCCGGGAATGTGGACCAGGGAGTAAATGCGGTTGAAGAAGGTCATCATAGACTGGTGTCCATTGAGGAAAAATGACTGAAAGTCGGATTCCTCAATCGGAAAAAGAAAGCGCAGGATGGAGTGATGCTCCAAGTTCAAGATGCCGACGCCGTGATCCTGCGCGACCTGGACGACGCCAATGTCGGCGGGAGACAGCCACTGCGACGTAGCTTTGGTGACAGAGTAAAACAGATAATTGACGACCCAGTAGAACATTTCGACCAGAAACGGGAATTTCTGCAGGATTCTGCTGTGGAAGTAGTGTGCCCAGCGAGACGAATCCGGGGTTTCAATGGCGATGCCGCATATTGTGGGGATTTTGGAGGGATAGTCCTCCGATGAGCTGCCGTTATCATACACATCTGGTGTTCTGCTGCCAAAAATGCTGAAGCCTCTGCGGCGGTTAATGATTAACGAGCCAATCATGATGCTCACAACGATCTGCAGAGCGATGGTCAATACGAAATGATCAAGAATCTCGATTAGATTGCATTGCGACATGACATACAATGGGTTCGACCCAAGTGTGCGACTCAAACTGGGGCTTGCCCAGGTCGGGCGACTCCGCCCTGGCATCCATGACGGCGGGTGAAGAACGTCGGAGGAGAGCTGCGGTGGTGAGGTGAAGATCAACAATAGTAGAAGGAGAAGTGAAGATTTCTGGAGAGTGGAGATTATATACTACTTGGCAGATTGACAACTGTAATAATCGAGAGGATCAGGGGCTGAACAGCAAACAGGTGTGTGACTTGGCTGGGCTGCGTAGATCCAAGTTTTCTACCACCGTATTCGTATCGTTATTTGGGCTATGCCAAGATTGCGTATCCACCCAGAACAAGGACTCCCTTGGCGGATAATCATCGTCCTTGAACCGCATCGATCCGGTTGGACGCGAGGGATTTGGAAATGCATTCTCATCCATGAGTCCAGGAACGCGTCCCTTCTGTAGAGAGCAGGTACAAGTCCTACAACGCGAAGAATGATGTTCCTGCTAGGAGTTGTGCCTGATTCAGTGTAGTATGTACGGAGTAAAGGTACATAGTACATACTAAGGTAGCTACAGAGTACTCCGTCCGTACCTTACTATTTGTTTCATCTTTGGACGCGTAGGCGGGGCGTGTTTCATACACTATGATTGGATACTGCAATAAGCTGAGCATATGCCCAGTTGCCATGTCGGGCCTAGCCACGTCGACACTCCGCCCTAGTGGTTACTAGCTCTTGCTGATGATGGCAGAGACGCAATCCACACCGGTTATTTTTGACTTTGGCTTCAACTCCAAGACTCCGACTCCCGAATCGTCGTTCGGCTTCATGCTGTCATCACATATGATATCGGATGCGGAATCTCCGATCGCCGATTGGCTATGGTCAACTTCTTTCATTTATACGTGGGCGGTGTGGACAGCATAATTTATGCTTGATTTTCCTCGGTCTACCCAGGGACCAAAGATTCTAGAACAATGGCGTTTCCAAGTTTGAACCTTGGTCGATAGATCGTTCAGAAGAAGCATTTTCAAATTCTGAACTCTCAAGTCACTCCCTCAACTTGATGCTCATCCTCACACCTTGCAGAGTCACGTGAATCCTTACCTAAAATGGCTCATTTGTCCGACTCCGTCGATCCTCGGCTCAACATGTCCCGTGATAGGCTAAGTCCGGCTTCACACATCACGTGGTTTTCGACCATTCCCTCTGAACAACCAGAGATATGCTTTTCCTGGGTGCTTGGCTTATCTGGATCAGGAGTTGGTGATGTCACACAATCAGATTGTTTTCTTTTGCTTACCAGAACCTGAAAACCTTCTCTACCCAAAAGTATCCATATGCAGTCACTCGCGAGACTGAATTCGAGCCACTCCATTACTCGGATTGGTCTTTCGTCTCTCAGGTCCGCAGCCGATGACTATTGTTCGCTCAGAGATCATTTCCATGCATACCACCTCCATCAGACCCGGAAGAGACGGGTGCGTGTCAATCGACGAAGTCAAGCTCAGGCCGCTTTGACCGTCCCTCATATGAATCCACCACGTCGTCATCCTTACTGGGGCCCGGCGCTACATGATTATGGTCTTCTTTCCGGCGGCCTGTTATAAACCCTCATTCGAATTCCCTTGCTGTGATCGTTCTGCTTGATCTCCCTCGGTTCATTTTCCACCTACTGAACGGACGCCGGCTACCTGGTCACCCACAAAAGGGACACACGCTTCGTTACATACTCGACAGGATCTTTCATCGACAACAAGGCGATGATGTTCCTGCCGGGGCAAAACTGCAGTACCTCCTCCGCCAACAACGAGAACCACGGTATCATAGCAATTGTGGACGCGAGGTCGCAGAATGGTGCTGTATGGTTCCTCGACGATCATAATGACGCGACTCTCCAGCCCAGAAATCGCATCTGATCCGTCTATTGCATGCAAACTAGCAGTGAAGCCTGTCTAAGGACGAACGAGAAACTTCATCATCTGTCCCTCACCGAGCGTGGCTGCACAGATCCTGGACCAGGGCGGTGATGCCAACTCCGCCAGCAACGGCAATGACATTGGGATGATTGCTCCAGTGCTCGCTGGTCAGGGGCGATGGAGGTAAGATCCTTCCACTAGAACCGGGAGTTGAGACCTTCACGTAGACGTCGTGTTGTTCCCGACTGCGTGCGTACGAAGAGCGTGAGGCACGGTTAGTAATATGCGTCGGCGGTTAGGCCTTGCGACGAGGGCTCAGAGCACTAGAAGGCGTCTTGCCGGCGTCAACAAAAGTTGTCACGGAAGGCCCGCCTGTGGACAGATGTTCACGCTTGTCATCTTCCAACACTATGGCGACCTTTCCCCGGCTGTCCTCACGTCGGAGCCTAGCAATCACGCAGAAGGGGTGGTTTTCCCAGACCCGCCACGTCAGCGTGAGAAAATAGACGTATACGTGGCCCTGTGCGTGTACCCGGGAACCTCAACCTTGAGATACTCATCGTCGAAGACGGTGACATGGGCCTTCCGAATCCCATGCCGCGCCAGCCTCAAAAGCCGATATCCCCGTTCAAACGCCCAGATACCGAAGCCAGATAGATCCAGGTTTCGTAACCCCATTGATGAGCGAACCTGAGATAGATATGCCAGTAAAAGCCAAGATGGGGAAGGACGAGATGACGTGCCAAGCCAGAATAGCTCGTAGAACCTCTTCCGGATTGTCCATGTTGATGATGGGATCAAGATCGCCGCCGCCAAAGTAGCCGCATACCCACTACGGACGCTTACTTTCGGTACTGTGCTCGTTGTTTGCGACGTATCTTTGCAGATAGGACCGAGTGCAGACAGATCTCTAGAGTGCAGATGAAGGCCACCCAGCGATGGAGCAAGAGGAAGGTTGAATGCGTAATCCAATTTACCAATCATTATTGTTCATTGCAACTCTCAGATACTGATTTCCAGCCTCGACGCAAATTCCCCATTTAACATGTGTCCGAAGATTAGGTACATTTGCCTCCACTGCCTCATTCGCTCTTCGCATGTCCGTCATGGTGTCCGATGTCTAGCCGTTGTGGTAATCGCCCGTGTAATCTCCCGTCTTCAAGCTCGCACATGTAGCAATCCTTTGATCAGCTCCCCTACGAGGGTTCCTCCGAGTACGGCAAGGAGAAGACCAATGTTAAGACCCATGATTCCCACCATCCTGGAAAGACCTCCGTTAGAATATGCATCGATTCAGAAAAAGAGGAGACTCACAAGACAAACGCAAGAAGAGCTCTAAGAAGCTCGACCAATGCCCTCATCCAGATATAGTGCGACACGGACTTGAGTGGTGACGACTCAATCGGGACCACAGTGTCACTGGTGCTGGATTCATGCCCGCGAAGCGGTTCGGTGCCGTGTGATTGCATTTCGATCGGTCCGTCGTCTCTGCGAGGATCATTCTCTCTGTTGATCCGTATGAAACTCGGGAGAGGACTCAGGCGAGGCTTGAAAAGAGCTCTGCGTCGGTGGAGAGGAAGTCGTCCGAGGGCTTGAAGGGCACGCGCCGCGATGATCTTGTTCTCAAGTCGATCCCTGACGAGGACCAAGTACCTGTTCCACCAGGCAAGGAAGAAAAACACGATGAGGGTAAGGACGTATACAACGATCGAGTCGGTACTCTGGCCGTAGAAAGGCAGAGTGAGGTGAGTTCCGCTGTGAAAGGAAGCTGGCATTCTCATCCTGTTGCCTTGACCGTCGCCAGAAGCAGAGTTGCGAGGCTCATTCTTCTGATCCATAGTGACTGTAGCTTTTATCCTTTCTTTTTCAGGTTCAAGAAGTAAGGAATCAGGAAATGACGAAGATGGGTGAACAACGCGAGATAGATGTGAGATGGTTAGTGTTTATTGCTCGCGAGGAAGTGTAAAAAGAGTTAGAAAGCTCTCTTATTTGTGTTAACATTCACTGCTCTCTAAAATAAGAGGAGTCTTATACATGTATAAGGACTATTGGCACCTGCATAACTCATGCAGCTTTACTTAAAGTTATTTAAGCTAATTCTGCATAGTTTTGTAATCCTAACTATAATATTACCTAGATAATCAGACAAATACGCTCATATCTTATTAACATAAAGGCTGTTAAACAGTCCTTGCATGGCATTTTCTTACGTATAAGGCTCCTTGTAGCCATAATTTCTCCTCCAGAATGCTGCTGACTCTTCAAACCTCGTCGATAGACTTTTTTTCCTCGCTGCAAATATGGCTTAGTGCTTCAACTTCGAAGAATGCCTTTTCTTGCTGAATACCCAGATGACCAATTACGGTCTCTGCGAAAAAGCAAGCTGAATGGAGATGGGCCGCTTTCTCATCCCCAGATGTACCATGCTGATCATCATTCTCAGTGGATGCAGTGAACTATGCTGACGCGAAGAGGACATGAACATTCAACGCAACATGGGGCAAGAAGATAATCAAAACTACCGTGCCATCAGCGGTTGATACTGCCTTTCGGCAAACTTTATCTACACTGATCCAAGCAATTCTACCGGACCGTCCCCTGCTCCACATAAAGCTACGAATATGGGCAAATCTTCGTTCCAAGCTTCGAGGAAACAAAGACGATGCACATCCTGACACACATGAGGCTTCACCGTTATAGTACTGACTACCACACTGGTGCGGGGCCAAACCGTGCTGACATGGCTCCTATCACGAATAGGAGTGTAGCAGACGACAATACAAGCATAATTTTGTAAAAGAAGGAAGAAGAAACTGATCTGGGAAGTTCCCTGGTATTCAAGCCCCGCATCCATTGTTATTCGTGCCAACAAAAACCACCAACACTGCGGCATAAGCTGCAGTTATAGCAAGGACTTCCGAAGTGGTCCCAGTGTAGAACCACGCGACGAGAATTGCGAATGCGACCACGAACACGCTAGCTGTGATAATGTTCTTCTTTGGAGATAGATCAAGAACCATGATAAGCATAGGGATAAGAAAAGCCGTGCTCCCAAGGAGAGCTGCAATGAGTCTAGGCAAGCGGCTGAATTCACGCAAGCGTCGATGCATCCGAATCTGCCTCAACGCGTCTGCAGCCGTCGTACTGATTCCGGCAGCATGGTTATTGTCGCGGACCCCGTTCACAAACTGTATTGCACCTTTGAGCTTTCTTGCAACTGCTGCTAGGAAGCCTTGGTCTGTTCTCTCCGCGTTCTCGTCATCGGGCTGTACAGGTCGAGTGTCAAGGCTTTCTACATAACTAGCACTGCTCTCTGGTGGAAGTTCAGAGTCCGGTCTCCACTGCTCTATTGGGTCCGCTATACCTCTACCTACGAGGTCTGTAAAAATACTTAGCGTGGGAGTATATGTTAGAGGCCGTAGATAGCTATTACCTAGTCGAAACAGACTACGGACCTTTAGCATCTGTTCATGATCCGTTGTCTCCTTCTCCAATATACCATTGGTTTCGCTCAGGGCCTCCCAGATCAGGTAATCTTTGCAGAGAGCTTCCAGGAAGTCGACTTTTTCCAAAGCTTCGGTCCAAGGTCCTGATTCGTTGGGCGCATCAAGGGAAAAATTCTGAATATGGGTTTTGACTAGCAGTGGAAAGAATTCTGCTGTCCCAAACGATGCGTTGAACTCCGGTCGGAAATAGGTCTCAGGCTCATTAGCTGAAATTCGCGCAATAGTTGTCTTATGACTCTTATCCAAGTAGCCTCTAGAGCAAAAGGCTAAACTACACTTACCGGGCTCCACTTCCTTCGTTCCTCCTCATCCTCTCGCTCAATAGCCTCAGTGAAGCCGGCTATACGCCTTAACCTCCTTGGCATTGCTGATTTACCTTTGAGGTCATCGGTCGTAAAAGTCTCGATTATCAGTGAAGCCGACTAAGGTATCGCCGTTGATTAAATACTTCTCCTACTTTCTATTACTGGCAGACAGTTCGCCCGGTGATACTGATAGCTGGCCTTCGTGGCATAGTACTATTGGTCCCCAGCAGATGCCGCTTTGTACCCCATTGGGAACAGCACTGCATGCATGGTGATAACTGTACAGGCAGAGACACAACAAGTAGTATCTAATAGGACGGTGAGCGGAAGGCTGAAACTAGCACATTGCGTGACTGCTACCCCACAAGGGGTGGTCAATGGATTGACCCGTAATCCACATGGGTATGAACCGTATAATGAACGCGGATTGACTAAGATCCAACCCAGTCTTATCTCAATGGACTTTTCCCAAGTTGCAAAATTTCAATCTTTCTGAGCATGGTGAAGGTGTCACAGCCACGAGGTAGCTACCCAAAGCTTATAGAGATGTCACGCAAGTACCCGGGTTCTGGTAAACTCTGTATGAAGATAATGTGGGGTAGATGTCAAGCATGTCATAGTGGCAAACCCTGACATAATGTGACATAACACACTGTTTTCAACTATCAGCTTAATGATGCATTACTGGTGATTGATAGTGCATTCAATAGTTCAGTCGGGATGATTGCCTAACAAAGTAGGTGATGTGGATCTGGCCTCGACATCTATTCCGCAGAGAAGATAACCACCCAAACTACAATATAAAAGATCTCTATAAGATGGCAGTGGACTGCTCGTGGGGTGAAAAGGTGTCACATAGTCGAGGACGAACAGAATCCACCATAACTGAAGGTCCTAACGGTCTTCCACGAGTCCTCATTCGACTCAGTGTTTCTTCATGATGTATTGATTGACCGACCTGTACCTCTCATGTGATCTGCGTAAAGGTTCGGCTTTTCTCAATCTGCAATGCTTGATTGCAGAGCGGATACTAGTCCTCTTTTACCCTGAGCATCTAAGACAGCAAGTTTACTGTTACCAGAAGTTACATCTCATCTACATTTCGGCTGGAAATGCGTCATGTGAAGCGGATATGATTCATCAGAGTTTAGAAACACCAAATCACTCATACCTGGATGAACATGTAGCATACGTTTAGATGATAAACAGCCTGCCGTCAATGGTGGCTATCTTACACTTGTCCTCTATCTCCAGATCCTCTTGCACATCAACTTGAACAACATCAGCTGTGTCGCCTCGCACATTTGAATAAATTTTCCACTGATTTTCCTTCTCCAGTGATGTTTGGTCCAAGGTACTACTAGATAGCCAATGGAACCGGACCTTGAGGTACTGTAAGGCACAGACCTGCTCTCCTATCGCCACCAATCTTTTCTGAACGCCTGGCCGTGGTCGATGCAGTGGCTGTGTCTGCGGCTGTGGTGGACGATGGTATTGATGATGCTTCTTCGGGGCAGAAGCCATATTTTCAAATGCAGGATGTCCTATCTCATCATATGGCAGGGTGATCTCCGCCGAAGCCAATGCTTTCATGAGAGGCAGTTTGAGCCAGGTGGTGATTTCAGCTGTATCAGGCGCCCCGATTACTACCCGGGCATCAAACACGGTGTGGTATCCAACAATCATGAAAATATCACAGTGGTGATTGATTGCATGCTTAATCCATTCTCGTACTGGCTCCGCCTTGACGGCCCTCCTGAACCATGCCTGCGGGTCGCTGAGCTCGTACGTTGTAACCCGTTCTGTTGCTACCAGGGTATCTGTGTTTCTGTGCTCTGTTTGAGAAGCTGAGACCAACTGTGCCAGCTTCGCAGTGAAAGATTGGTTATTTGTGTCTGGCTGCACCGCCTCACTGGCGGTGTGCAGCTTGACTAGAACAGATCCTGCCTGGGGTCTTTCCTCTGGATCAAGGAAGTCTGTCTCAGGCTTATGTACATCGAGGACTAATCGCCCAAGGCGAGCAGATGCAGGCGACAGGAAAATTGGAGAGATAACACTAATGGGAGGCATGCTAGAAGCCAGCGTTCACAAGAGGGATAAAGGTGGCATTCTATCATGAAAATAAATAAAAATTACTCCCTTGTGGGTTGCCAGAGAGTTTCTGATATACTATCACATTACAAAACAAAACTTGACGTTTGCACCATCGTCTCCGTAGATTATAGGCGCAAGATTTGCCATGGAGACTATGGAGGTTTTAAAAAGTTACGACTATAGCTGCCATCATTGTCATTCCCAAGCTCCCCTCGATGGAGCGGGGAAGGCTAGAGCATTCCACTAACAGTAGGACACAGTGATCTCCTGTTGTCGTTGCGAGCCTTGGTCTCAGCTTGTGGCGAAAGCCTCGATCCAGTGGTCCATGTGGCAGTACATGTGTTTTTGAGTTTAGGTTGAAGGCGTCTGATGGGGATCCACCCTTTTGTATGATTCGGACACTTACAACAAAAGCCTCTTGTGCGTGTGCCTCAGCCCAAAACATATGCTCATCTGGGTGTAATACAATAATGTCCATGGATACAATAATTTCTATTATTTGCCCTATGGATTCGGAGGAATCTCCTGAGGGGAATCACGCAACACCCCCCTGTTTTTGAAAATTGATATTAGGGTATATATTTGGATGACGGTCAATCTAGACTTCAGATATCTGGAAATCACACTCTTGAGATGCAGATTCTACTGCAAGTCCAATCCCCCCGTGCCTTATAGCATACCCTGTGTGCTTCCATATCTATTGATCTATGGAGGCATATCGTTCTAGCTTGATGAGCATCTGCCAGCGAAAGCTAGACCTCGAAATTTCCCGTTGCGATCGCGATTTACGCCGTCTTGTGGGGCATACAAACATCCTGTATGCGCTGCTGGATTCTATCAGTCAGGCTGAACAGAAGATTATCGCATCCATCTCGGAAGACGAATTTGCAGAGACCAGTGAGATTCTGGGTTTGCCGTTGGAAGACGTTGGCTTGATGCATGAGTCCATCATTCAGTCTATATTTTGGTATGTGGATGGTGCCAATATCTTGTAATGATGTTAATACTGATTGCAGAGCTTGACACCACTGAATCTATATTTGAATTCTTTATACAATGCACTTTGACTCTTGTCACACTTGGTTTTGATCGTAATCGAATGTATAGATGCGCAGTCTGGCCACTGTAAGAAAGACCAGTCTTAAGTAGTACTGGAGACACTATCTTTACAACTATTTAAACTGAGACAGAGTACTAAGAAATAGGGCGTAGACGAGGTACCCGTGCGCTTGCAGTGGCATGTCAAAAGACCGATCACCTTACCGTGCTGCTGATAAAAAGGGTGGGGAGGCTGCGTTGCCATGGATGGAGAGACTTTCTACCATACCATACTGAGCTGTTCCCGCAAGCCTTAGCTGAGACAACTGCTGTCTTTGCCACCTGATCAGGCGTCTGGGTCCTATCCGTAAGGCTAGTTAAAGCACGGACGTTTGATCATCGTGCTCAGTGGAGATTGATTGGAAGAATAAGGTACGGTAGGTTCAGCTTCCGTCTGGCCGGGTCCCATCCATTAACAATCTCTGATGGTATTGGCCTACCCCTATACTTACTGTCTTTCGACTCTGTTTTGGGATATATAAAAGGCACCTGTTATTGAGGGATTGCAAAGGAGGGTAGCTTCTCCGCTCTTTAGGTGGCTGAAATGCCTTGTCCCTAGTCCTTAGGGTGTGCGGTAAGCCCTGGCGGCATTATTTACATCTTACTGAACCAACATGTAAGACAGGATTGTCGTGTCTGGTTGAGAATGAGATAGTCTCATCAAGTACACTGTTGCGTCAACGCTCCTGTTTTGTTTTCTTTTCAAACGACATAGCGATGCAGAGAACAGGCCAGTCTTTTGAGTTTGCAGGGTTCAAAACCCTCCCTGAACACGCGTACATTGTTAGTGCATACAACATCGGCAGAGAATCGCAATGGTCCCAATTTTTGAGTTATTTTTCGTAGGAAAAGAAATACCACGATATTTGAACGACGCTCATTCGTATCCCACCTACCCTAAATCATAGACTAGATGCTTAGCTTACTACCAGACGACGTACCTTACTCCTTAAACAGTTAGAACTGAGAGGCGTTTAAGCCACAAGCCCACAACTAAGTCTACATAGATCTGGCCCAATAAAAAGCAAATATTTACTAGCACTTTGTATAATAACCACATCCTACATAATGCCTTTGTATTAATAAAGAAATATTATTATGTGTGTTGGTCAATACAAGACAGACATATCATAATAAAACATTCTAGATTCACACTTGTATTATAGGTACTTACCACATGGATAAGAGATGTTGATTTATTTAAATAAGTTATGACTTGTATGTAGTTATAATGACACTTTAAACATGATCAACTCAATTCCTTTTTTTGTCTTCGTATTTATGATTTCAATCCAAAGGTTAACATGATGGACAACCATTGGTCGCCCTTCTTTGGTACTCTTCATGAAGAAGGTTTGGGAGCAAGACATGCCCAATAACGGCAATCTTTACGGCGCTCAAACCATGTTATTATATTGATGGCGACAGCTGAGGGCAGCCACTTCGGTAAAAGATTCCAACTCTCCTTTTATATATTCACCCCTGCCTACGAAAAGCAGGAAGTCAAATCATTCGATTCCGAGACTGAAACTGATCAATAGCTCTGTGCAGAATGTGAACAACAACAATCCTCATCGAAAACCCTGGAATGGAGTTTAGCACTGCTTCCTGTTCCGAGCAGCCATGCCTGCTTCAGCAAATGACGAGACAGGCCACCATGGCACCATCTACCCTTGATGTAAAAGGGTCCGGCTCAGATCACTTCGAGCCGGTAACGAGCGCCTCCAAGCCTACATCTGAGTTTTATGATGTTTGGCCGTGCACAACAGGTGATAGCAGCAATGGCCTGGTTGCCTCTACCGCCCATTCATCCGACTCTGATCTTTTCTATGGTCTCTCTGCGGTAATTCCTGGATTGCGCCGGCTGGATTCTGGAGCTAGGGCAGCAACAAAAGCCGAACGTGGGATCACATTCTTGGATGGGTGCAGGTTATATCCCAAGGCGATGGCGTGGTCGATAGTCGTTTCTTCGACCCTCATCATGGAAGGGTTCGACACTCTACTCATATTTTCGTTCTTCACACTTCCTGCCTTTAGACGACACTATGGTGTGCCAACCGGCGACGGCGACTATGAAATTCCTGCTCGCTGGCAGTTTGGGTTTACCACGGCAGCGGAGGCAGGGGAAATCGTTGGACTCCTTCTCAATGGCCTGCTGGCTGATCGCGTTGGGTATCGCATCACTATAACTGCCGCTCTCGTCTTTCTCTTCATCACCATCTTCATACCCTTCTTCGCGGTCAATCTGCAGATGTTGCTTGCAGGACAGATCTTGTGTGGCATCCCGTGGGGCGTTTTTCAGACGCTGACTATCAACTACGCCGCCGAAGTGATGCCTGTGGCCCTCCGCGCATACCTTCTTAGTTACATCAACATGTGCTGGGTGCTGGGTCAGCTACTCGCAACGGGTGTGACTCGTGCATTCGCCAACAACGATTCCACACTGTCCTTCCGCATTCCATTTGCGCTCCAGTGGGCGATCGGCATCCCCGTTCTAATTGGCGTCGTTTTGGCTCCAGAATCACCATGGTGGTTGATCCGGCACGGCCGACCGCAAGAGGCCAGAAAGTCTTTGCTACGGCTGACGCGGAGAGGCAGTGTCAGCGTAGATGCCACGGCCGCCATGTTGACACATACCAACGAAGTCGAAAAACATCTGACGGGTGGCGGCGCCATCTCATACTTGGACTGCTTCAAACGGGCCGACCTTCGACGGACGGAGATTACGTGCTTGGTCTGGGTCACGCAGCAAGTGTGTGGCACGAGTCTGATGGGCTGGGCCGCATACTTCTACCAGCAGGCCGGATTCGATACCAGCAAGGCTTTCAGCCTAACGGTCGGGACTTTTGGCCTGGCAATTGCTGGCGGTGTAATCTCTTGGTTTCTAATGACGCGCGTGGGCCGTCGCACACTTTTTCTTGCAGGCCTTCTTGTCCTGACTCTCACTCTACTGGCTGCAGGGAGTGTCGGCGCAGCTTCGACATCTCGAGGACAGTTATGGACTCTCGGCTCTCTCCTCTTATTCCTCACCTTCGTCTACGACATGACCATCGGGCCAATATGCTACGTGCTGGTTGCCGAGATCCCCTCTACCCGTCTCCGCGTCAAGACCACCGTTCTGGCCCGCGTGGCGTACAACCTAGCCGGCGTCCTCATCAACTGGATGACACCGCATATGTTGAGTCCCGATTCCTGGAACTGGAAGGGCAAGTCCTGTTTCTTTTTCGCGGGGACTACCTTTCTGTGCTTTGTTTGGTGCTACTGGAGACTCCCGGAAACGTTCGGCTTGAGCTATCTCGAGATCGACATTCTGTTCGAGAAGAAGGCCAAAACTAGCAAGTTCCGGGAGCTTCAGAACAACCTGCGGAATCGGGGCTATTTTGGCCTCGCGGGGGATGAGTGTCCTTTTCGGGGGTATTGAGATTGCTCTCTTGTGTATTGGTTTACTTAGAATAAGCGATTGAGAACTGTTAATCATAGATGAGAATATCTAATGGCAATTTACCACATGGTACATGGATGTAATAATGAATTACCCCATATTAGGCTGAACACATTCTGCAGGGCTAATAGCCAGTTACATTTGGCCACACGCGGAGAAAGTGAAACAATTATGGAGAGTCTGGAGTCTGGAGTCTAGACTCTACACTCTAGAATATGGGCATCCCAATCCCATGGATAACCACACCTGCCAAGCAGTCTTCCCCATACTTAGTTTTTCTATGGGTCGATTCCGGGGTCGATTGAAGGTCCTTTCACGGTATTAGAATTAGGTATCCTATGTTCCAAACTTTTGTTATTTGTCCCATTGTTCTAGGTCCTAGACTAGTCACTTTCCCTACATTGTACATTATGCTTTGTAGTAGGTATTCCAGCCTTGCATCTTTTGCACCTTTGCTGTTTGTTTCAATTATGTCACAGCTAGGTTACCGATCTAAATAGGGTTCTAACTGCACTAATCTATTATCTTGACTGTGTATACAAAGTAGTCAATTTCATCTCTATGTGTGGGTTTAAGTATCGTCCATTAACTTGCCTACCCATCGCCATATTGAAAGATCTTTTTAACGGCAAGGCTACCTCGTATGGTACATCCTGTTAATGGATTAGCATGAAACCTGTGCTTTTATTAAATTATTAGCCTCGCTGTCGGCAACTATCGACTCCAGGCATTACATTTTCAGTGTCGCCTGATGCTAAGCTTAACACTATTGCCTAGTTGTCTACTCTGGGGGCGTTACCATGAGCAATGAATATGGTCAATTTGTACGGAGTACTCCATACAATTTCCCATGAAGTTCTACCTGGATTTTTTGTGACTGGGATTGCGCGTACAAGCAAGGGCATCATACTGAAACTCTTCTATTTCTCTTATTCCTTAATTGGGCGGTGACCTAGTATTGAATAAATACATATCCTAACTCTTTAAATAGAATACATAGTGAGTGCTGAGCTATTGGGTGATTAATGATTAGTGATGGTTGGTGGAAGTGGTCTGAATTAGAGTTGCATAACCAACCCGCAAAAACCGCAACCAACCCTCACCGAACCCGGGGGGGGTCGGGTTCGGGGCCTAGCCTAGGGAATCGCACTGGGTTAGGGGTGGGTCCGGGTTGGTTCTAGGGGGTCTGCGGTTAAACCGCAAAAAACCTATTTGCTTACTAATACCTAATTTCTAGGATTCTACTAATAATTCTTATATTACTAGATAGCCTCTGATTCAGGCTATCTAAATATATAAATATTAATTCAAAATACCTAGTGGTTGCTGAGATATTACAGAATAATTACTTTTATCATAGGTTGGTATGTGTTAGGCACTGCAAGCCTGTACATAGCGAAGCGCAGTGGTCATGTGGGTAGCACATGACCTATAGAGATATTATTACCTGCTGAGGTGTGAGATGCTCATATCTTAGTAATTAGTTCTATTCTAAAGGCATTGCTACTACTATATTATCTACTATTAATTAAGAGTATTCTATAAGTACTCTTATAGTTCTAATTACTCTACCTAATTAAGATAATCTAGTAGGAGTACTCTTATATATTTTTTACTAAGTAAGATAGTTTTAACTAGAAATATCTTTAATCTAGGGCAACTGCAATCTAACAATATAAATATATCTATAGACTAGTAGAGGGGTAAGACCCTAGATACTTCTAATTATAGTAAAATTACTATATAGAGATCCTCTTAATTCTCTAGGGATAACTACCTAGCTATATAGAGATAGATTACTAAACTAGAGTAGATTAAATATAATAATAAGCTATTTAAGAAACTTAGTAAGACTATTATATACTTATAGTAAGCTTAGGATATATAAAGCTAGATTACTATCCTATCTATATAGATAGTGTAAGATAACCCTAAATAGAATATATAGAATAAACTAACACCCCTAAGAGCTAGGATATAAATAATACTTAGATCTAAGTCAGCACCACCTACAACCTATATAGTAGATAAAGATATTAAAATAACCATCTATAATAATAACTTATAAGAAGATTTATTAGATATAAGTACTAAAACTATACTAAAGGTCCTATTTACTATAGACTTCTAATTTAAAACTATATATAACTATACTAAATTTATTAATAGTATAATAGTATACTTTAAGCAGTACCTCTAATATTATATTAAGAGTTACTAAAAGATTAAAGTAGCAGTCCTACTACTTACTAATAAGATACTTAGTTAGTAGATAAGATACTATAAATCACTATCTATAAAGTAGATATAGAAGTAGCTTATCTAGTTCCTACTAAAGTAAGTTAATAATCTAAAAACCTTAGTATATAATATTATATAGAAATATATAGAGATAAAGCAGCTTAAGTTATAGATAGTAACTAATTTTATAGTATATCTAGAGTAATAAGAATCCTAGCTTACTATTAGCTACTCTAATAAGTAGAAGAAGGCCTAACTCTAGTTAAAGCTATATAATAGTCTTTAAATTAAGATCCTATAATATTAGATAGTGGAGGACCTCTTATATAGTAGCTATATTAATAAGGTTATATTAATTAAGAACTAAATAACTAAATATAAAGATAGCTTATTAAAGAGAGTAGATATATCTAGCTATAGAGGCTACTAAGGATAGGATAGAGGCTTAGATAAAAAGTATAGCTTCTATAACTAAAAGAAGTATAGCTTTAGAGATAATAGAGGCCCTATTAAGTACTATAACTATAGTAGTAAAGACTATATTAAAGTATATTATCTAAAGCACACTAAAGGCAATGCAGAATTAAAAAACTAGATAGTCTAGTAATATATATAATAGTAGTACTAAGCCTAAGTAAGAGAACTATAAACACTATATCCTTAATATTAGATATAAAAGTAGCTATAGATAAACCTACTAGTAATATAGCTAGAAAGGATATTAATTTACTCCTAAATACTAGTATATAAGGGAACTTCATTAGCTAGTACTAGGTAAAAGAGAACCTGCCACTATAAGTAATAGAGACACCTTACTAGATTAAAGCTATTAATAGCTAAAAGATAATATTATATAGGAGATATCACCTCTATATCACTACTATAGATATATAGGGAATATCCTAGAGTATTAAGATAGAATTCTATGCAGTGGATATGCTTAGATATAATTTTATCTTAGGATAGCTATAGCTAGTAGCAGTAAATCTAATAATTAATTTTATATAATATATATAGGAATATTAGGCTAATGAAGATCTAGTTAATATCCCTAGGGTAGAGATTACACTACTAGAGGAGTTTATAAAAGATATCCTTACTAGTAATGCTATATTTATTATCTATCTAAGGAAGATACTAGATAGAGAGATGCTCTCCTTCTTTATATTAGTAGTAGGAGAATTAGTACTCCTAGAATAGTACTAGGAATTTATAGATATCTTCTTAGATAAAGAAGTAAATATACTTATACTAAATGCAGAGTATGACTATACTATTAACCTAGAACTAAAGAAGTAGCTATTATTCAGACTAATATATAATCTATCTATAATAGAACTATAAGTCTTAAAGAAATATATTAAGAATATATTAGAAAAGGGATAGATAAGATAATTTAAGAGCCCTACAGAAGCACTGATCCTCTTTATATTAAAGAAAGATAGTAGCCTATAATTATATATTAACTATTAGAGTCTAAATACTATTATAATTAAGAACTACTACTCCTTACCTCTAATTAGTAAGATACTAGATAGACTATTAGAAGTAAAGATCTTTATATAGCTAGATCTGTGCAATGTATATCATTAGATTAGGATTAAATCTAGTAATAAATAGAAAACTATGTTCAGGACATGATATAGGCACTATAAATACTAGATAATGCTATTTAGACTAATAAATATACTAGCTATCTTTTAAGCATATATTAATAGTATACTAAGTAATCTACTTAATATTTACTATATTATCTATCTAGATAATATATTAATCTACTCTTAGAATAAGGAAGAGTATAAAAGGTATATCTAAGTAGTACTATATTAACTATAGAGAGTAAAGCTATATATAAAGCTCAGTAAATATATATTTTATATAAAAGAAATAGATTTCCTTAGCTTTATTATTAGAATCTATAGAGTATATATAGAGCTAAAGTAAGTCTAAACTATTATAGAATAGCTAGTACCATATAGTATGAGAGAGATATAAATATTCTTAAGGTTTATAAACTTCTACTATTAATTTATTAAGAAATACTTAAAGATTACCACACCCCTATCTAAATTAATAAAGAAAGATAATAAAACTATATAATTTATACTAATATATAAGATATTAAAAGTATTTAAAGAACTAAAGTAATACTTTATAACTATACTAATACTATAGCATTTTAACCCCAAACTATAGATCTATCTATAGATAGATATATTAAAATAGGTAATAGTTAGAGTGCTTACCTAGCTATTTAGAGCAGAATAATATCTAATAGTATTTTAGTTAAGGAAGCTTATTATAGTAGAAAGAAACTACTAAATATATAATTCTAAGCTACTTATAATTATAGAGTACTTTAAGTAATGGAGATATTATCTAGAAGAGAGTAAATTCCCTATTCTAGTACTATCTAACTATATTAATTTATACTACTTTATAATAATAAAAAAGCTAAATCTATATTAGATAAGATGGGCAGAATATCTATCTATATTTAATTTCTTAATTAAATACTGCCTAGGGATTAGTAATCCTACTAATATATCTAGTTATTACCTAGACTATACTAATAAAACTAAAATTAATAACATAGATCTACTATAGCTACTAATACTATAAAACAAGCTATATATAGGGCTATTATAACTAGATAATTACCTTCTATAAAATAAAATAAGAGCATGCATAGCACAGCTCAGAGGGGTATAAAAGATAACCTAGAAGTATCTTATAGATATCTAAATAAAAGCTACTACCTACAGATAGAACATACTAATAGATAAAAGGGATATAGCTAGTAATATAGGAATCCTAGACCTTCTAGTACTATAGAGTAATACATATAAAGTACTTACCTCTAATATAGCTTATGCTACAGATATCCTAGTGGCTATAGTAGATCTACTATATATAGTTTAAGATATTAATATATTTATATAATAGAAACTACTAGATATAGCTGCAGAGGATGTAGATAAGCTAAGTCCCTTATAATAGAAGATTATAGATGGATTTCTTTAATATAGAAATTATATCTATATATTAAAATCTGCAGTGCTATGCATGGAAGTTATAAAAATAAATTATAATAATCTATAGAGGGGTCACTACTAATATAGATGTACCTTAGAAAATATTAAGTATAGATACTTTTAGTATAAGTTAATATAAGATATTAAGAGATATATAGAAGAGTATAATATCTACTAGAGAATTATAGTGCACTAGTATAAGCCTTATAAAGAGTTAGAGCTATTATCTGCTCCTATAAAACTAGTATAGTAGATAAGTATAGACTTTATTATAGGCCTTCTATTATTAAGCTAATAAGGGAAGGTGTATAATGCAGTACTAGTAGTTATTAACTTATTTACTAAGTACTTACTATATATCCCTATAAAGAAGAATATTAATATAACATAGCTAGCAGAGATATTCTATAATAAGATTATACTACTATTTAGTATACTAATAAACCTTATATTAGATAGGGGCAGCTTATTTACTAGTACATTTTAATCTATTCTCTACTACTATCTTAAAGCATATAGAAGGCTATTAATAGCTTTCTATCTATAGACTAATAGATAGACTAAATATATAAACTAGATGCTAGAGTATTATCTACAAGCATATATTAGTTAAATATAAGATAACTAGGCTAGATAGTTATTAATAATGCAGTTTATCTATAATAATATAATATATAGTATACTAGGTATATCTCTATAAAATATATTTATAGGTTTTAAACCCAGCCTGCAGATTAATGTGCTAATTCTAGAGGATAATAAGAATATATTAAAAATAATAGTCCTAGTAGTAGTTAATAGAGTAGTAGAATTAAATAAGAACTATATAAAGCTTAGTGCAATACTTATAAGATCTAAGGAGTAGATAAAGAAGTGATATAATAGAAAGTATATAAAGATATTACTAAATATTAGGGAATATATTATACTATAAGTAAAGAACATAACCATCCCTAGACTAAACTAGAAGCTGGTAAATAGAATGCTTAGACTATTTAAAATTATAGAGAAATAAGGAAAATAAGTATATAAACTATACTTACTAGACTTATAGGGAAGAATATATAATATCTTCTATATATTATTACTTAAATTATATAAGAGGAATACTAAGTAAGCACCTTACCTAGGACTTATAATTATTAAAGATAATAAAGAATAAGAGATTAATGCTATCCTAAAACACTAAAAAGTATATAATAAAGACTAGTATCTAGTCTAATAGTATAGATAGAAAGATAAATATAATACTTAGAAGCTACTTAAGTATATTAAGAATACTAAAGCTTATAAGTAGTTTATAAAGTCTATAGAGTAGAAAGCCTAGTTAGATAAAATAACTAGTTATATTAGGCCTAAAGGCTGTACTATAGTGCCTACTCTAAATAAAAAAGAAAATATAGATCTATATCTAAAGGCAGACTAAAAACCTAGATTATAAAAGAATTATATAAATATCCTATATACTAAAGTAGGGGGGGCAGGAATAATAACTACTAGAGTAGAAGTAATAATAACTATAGAGGCAGGCACAGGGGCTAGCATAGTAGGAGTAGGCATAAAGGCTAATATAATAGAGGCACTCTTAGATAATAGGCTACTAGCCACCTTAACTACCTTTTTAAAGGCCTTTATAGTATTAGTTAAGGCCTTATAAATAAGTCTTATAATATAGGGGTAGGTAATATAGAGGTAAGTAACTTTAGTAATAACTAGAGTATAGATAGTAGATAATATAGTAGTAAAAAACTTTAAAGAGAGTAATATTAGTAAATATATTAAGAAAAAGGCCTGAAAATATAACTGTATTAAGAAAAATATATAAAGAATAAATAAATATATACTATAGTAGCTCTAGTAAAGCTTATAATACTAGAAGTACTTACTAGCTATCTTAATATAACTAGAGCAGCTAGGGAGCTTACTAGTATTATATAATACTAATTAGAGGTATTAGTAGTATTACTACTTAATAGGTAGTAGAGGGGTTACCCTAGAGGGGATAGCAGGCATAATAGGAAGGGGAGTAAAAGATAGGGTAGATAAACTAGTAGATAGAGTAGTAGCTAGGGCATCACCCCCCCTTCTATAACTATAACCAGCATAGTTATATCTAGAGGGACAGCCCTAATAACTATAGGGATAACCATAAGTAGCAGGGGTAGTAATAGTAATATTAGTAAAGATAGAGATAGAGGTAGTAGCACTATAAGAAGTACCTTAGCCATAGCAGGCACAGCTACTATAGCTATAATAAATATAATATCTAGAAACTATAATTCTATATATAAAGATTAGTACTTATCTAAATTTTAGTAGATATAGTAAGAGAATTAATATATTTATAAGCTAATATAGCAGTGTGCAATACTAAAGTAAGTAAATAAAGAAAATATATTAAGAAGAGTATTAATTTAAAGAGAATAAAATAAAAGAAGCTTAAAGAAGTATTAAATATTTAATATAAAGTAAATAAGTATACTAATAGATGCAGTAAATAAAAGAAAATATTAAATATTATAAATAGTATAGAAATATTAGTAAAATAATAATAAAGACTATAGAATACTATAATCCTATAATAAAAGAAGCAGCATATCCTTAGACTTATAAAATAAAGTAAATAATAGAGAACAAAGCACTGTATACTTATATAAAATAATATAAAGCTTATATAAAATAGTAGAAAGCTATTCCCACACTAGAAGCTATATATACTTAGTTAAGAGACTATATAGCTATAATAATATAAATAAATTATATTAGCTTATAGTAGAAGAACTAGTGACTATAATTACTTATAGTAGATAAAGATATAGGGAATAAGTAATAAAGAAGATAATATAATAGATAGTAAGGAATATATAATAAAAGGAAATAAGATAAGATATATACTATTTAATAAGAATATGGTTACTAAGGGGGGGAGAAGAAAAAGAAAAATAAACTAATAAAGCTATATAGATATCAAGCTGCTATAATAACTGCATTATCTAAGTAAGTATTAATTAAGGCTATTTAGGCTATTTATAATAATAATATTATACTACTATATAGAGGCACTAAGTAATATACTAATGTTATTACTAGCTGATATATTATATCCTTATAATAGTGAAGAACCACTATATAGTGATAATAGTAACTATTCTAACCTAACTAATAAGGGAATATAGTTTATATAAGACTATATAATAATTATATTAATACCTCTAGCTGCAAGGATATAGTATATAAAGGAGGGAGGTAGTTATTAGGCACTGCAAGCCTGTATATAGCAAAGTATAGTAGTTATATAGATAGCACATGACCTACAGAGATATCATTACCTACTGAGGTGTGAGATGCTTATACCTCAGTAATTAGTTCTATTCCAAAGGCATTGCTACTACCACATTATCTACTATCAATTAAGAGCATTCCATAAGTGCTCTCACAGTATGAAAGTGGTGCGGAGATATATATATATGGGTACTAAGGTCTGATAACCACTATACCTTTTAAATGATTTTTTACCACCACCCATTTAACCCTATAGATATCAAATCAATATTTCTAATATAGATTAGAATGATCATAATTACTATATATTTCATATAAAAATTATAATTATATATAAGCATATTCTATAGGCCTAAGGCATAGGCCTAAGATAGGGGAATTTGAAATCTGAAAACCATTGAAATTTTGGTTATTGCCTAGGCATACCGCTGACCTAGATAGGTTAGTAGGGGCCTAGCTATACCTAGCTAGGCCTAGTAGTGGGTTTTGCGGTGAAAACCGCAACCAAATCGCACCGGGTCCGGGTGGGTTGCAGGTTCTAAAATTTGAACCCGAATCCGATGCGATTTGGTGACAGTTTCTAAAAGCTGGACCCGAACTCGCACCAAATACAACTCTAGTCTGAATATACATATATAACTAACCACTAACAACCACCACACATTCAAATCTCTAGATCTTGAATATTCTAGATACAGGTTAATATGATAATAATTACAATACATTTCATATAAAATATCCACACACTATAAAGATGCTAGATAAGCTTTAGTAGGCCCGCTTTACACATGTCATATGCACATGCCTAAGATAAAGAATAAATAAAAAAGCTTCAAACGTTAGGAAGTGCCGAGACTGCCGTCTCCCTACTCCAAGATAGACCTCGCAGCGGGTTTTGCTGATACTTTGGAGTATAAAGATAATAGACAGCCTGTGAACACAGGCCCCAGAAGTTAGATGGAGCAATGCACTGAGTAAGCGGGTTATCAACCTGGTTATGTTGGGAAGCTCCTACAATAATCAACAGCATTGTCACAGGCTAGGAGCCTGGAATTCTATGACCTAGAATTGGACAGTAAGAAATTGCTAAGGAATCTAACTAGATTATAGTAAATAAATAAAATTAAATATTATAAGGAGTGTGTGAGCTCTAGCTAAGATTATATAATATAAGTAATTAGAATATTAGATATAATAATATTACTGCCTAAGGTAGATTATAAGTACTTAGTAAGCTTAAGTATTTAGTAGGCCCTGTCTACTATACTATCTCCCCCCTTTACCTTAATACTAGCAGCCCTCTTACTTATTAAGTACTATAGTATTAGCTAGATTAGCTATTAATTTCTATATAGACTATTTATAGCCTATCTATTTAACTAGATATTCTATATATTAGCCTTATCTAATATATTTTTTATATTTTTATAAGATCTTCTTAATAATATATTTAGCTTTACTATTAACTAATACTAAGGGTAGCTAGTAATTATTATTTATTTAGCTTAGGAATAAATTATTAGAAGTAGGGTAAAGCAGGCTAATATAGAATATATTATATATATTTAGTAATATATCTAACTAGTAGATATATAATCTAATTACTTTAAATATTATAAACTTTATATATTATATATTAAGCTTCTGACTTAGATAATTTATCTAGATATTTTATAGATCTAGCTATATTTTTAAGTTAATAGTATATTATAGGCTTACTAAGTAAATATAATTTAAATACTTCTTTTATTATTATTATACTACTACTAGTTCTAATTAGATTATCTTTATAGCTTCTCTTATTTTTATAATAATAATATTAGCCTTCTCCCTTATAGAGTAGACTATAGTAGTAGTAGTAACCTCTTAATTTAGCTTCTTAATTTCTAGTAGTTTAATATTATATCTATAATCTAAGAAGAATAGACTAATTCCTATATTTATAGTATCTTAGCTATTAATTATAAACTATACTATTAATAATAATAACTTCTAATCTATCTATATATAATTACAGAAGTTCTATAAATAGGCTTTTAATATAGTATTTATCTATTTAATCTAACTATCTATCTAAGAATAGAATATTATTAAGAGCTATTACTAGATTTATAATTACTTATAGAAGTACTCCTAGAATTTATTAATAAATTATAGTCTATAATCTAATATAATTACACTAGGGATGCTATAATATCTAATAAACTAATTTATTAAGAGCTATACTACTATCTTAGAGTCTATTTATTTATATAGTACTAAGATAATACTCTTTCTAAGCTTATTATTAATAACCATTATGTCCTTATAGCTATTAAAGATAAGAAGTTTTATAATAAAATTAATAGTAATCTTATATTATTTATAATCTAGAATTAGTAATAGCTTTAAAAATCTCTAATACTATTTATACTATATATAGTTAGTGCTATACTTATTATAGTTCTATATAAATTATTAGATATCTATAGATAATTCTAGCTA